>OZ038498.1:83795974-83930974 GCA_964036315.1 Acanthosepion esculentum
TTCTCACCTTCTGACTGTTTAATTCTACCAATTAAAGTTAATAATTCTTGCATTATTTATTATTGTCTATATTTTATCTGTTTGTATTAAATATATATATATATTATCTATATTAAATTTTTTTTTTTTTTATAGGTTCACTTCCTGTACCAGTACTCTCTCCAGTTTTTCCTGGACATTTTCCATTCTGTATTATACAACAATCTGCATTTGAATGGTGTCAAAGATTATGCTTCTAGACTGTCTATCATTATTACTGATTTATTCCAAGTAAGAAAATGTATTTATTTTTTTTTTTAAATGAGCAATTAATTCATAAAACCTTGAATGCATTTTTATAAAATAATTTGTGAAAAATATTTTGTTTGCAAATGTAATTGTTTAACAATTGTAAATCTAGTTACTTTTGATTCTGTCTTATAAAAATTGTTTACAAAATTAATTGTATTCTAAAATTAATATCACTAAGAAAGCTTTTAGCGTTAATCTGTACAGATTATTTGATTTTTGCTGATAGTCTAGAAAACTAGATTAAAGGATTACATTTCTTTGTTTTCCTTCAAAACTATCTTGTTTATTTGTTACTAAACATTTTAATTTTAGCAAACCTACAGCAGAGTTGGTCGTGGTATGCTTCATGAAGACCGCGTTACATTTGCTATTCAACTTTGCCGAATTCACTTACAAGGTTTATCGCAGTAAGTCATATCTATCGTAATGTTAAGAAATATTACACTAATTTTTACCTGTTTAATACCCTCTTTATGTGCTTAAAATAACTTTCTTGCAATTACTTCAAATATTTTCATACTAAATGTATGTTTAGTATCACGTTTTTAAGCAAAACTGAAACTTCTTCATTTGTATTATTTTCTTCAGAGAGCCAAGTTATGACAAAGAATTCCATTATTTCATGAGAGGTGATGAAGGCATTCTTGCAGGACAAACTCCAGAACCTATCAAAGGATTTACTACCCAACAGGTTTATTTGATTTGCTTCCTTTTAAATGCACTCCTGTTTATCTGATTAAATATTAGTATTCTTGAATTCATTCCAAATTTTCTGCTGATGGTTTCTGTTATATATTTTGTGAATTCTAGGTATCTAAAGACAGTTAATTTATTTATTTTTTATGTTGGTAAGAAAGTTTTTGAACATTAACTGTTAGCTTTTGAAATCAAAATGACACTTGCCCACCTTTTGATTTAAAACTGTGATTGTGTTGAATGTTGATAATGAATATTCAACTTTACTGGGAAATTTTTGGTTTGGATAAATATAAAGATAAAATCATGAATGTTAGTAATTACTAATAAATTTTGAAAATCTGTGTTTGGTATTAAATCAATTCAAAATATATTTTTTTAATTTTTTGATTGTTAAAGATTTATAGCAGTAAAAATAATGTCAGTACAAGAGTGCCTTCTTTTGACATGACTTTTTTTTTTTTTAACTAGGTCATCAATATGGCTAGTTTGTCTAAATTGAATTCATTCAGAAATATCAGAGCAGAAATTAATACTCCTGTAAGTACATATGCACTGTTTGTTTGTTTGTTTTTTGTTTAATTCTCTTGTAAATATTGATTTTAAAAACAATTCTATTAAAACTAAATTCTATAATCTTCTTGATATGTCTGTCCATTTTTATGAGCTAAGTTAAACTTTGATCTAGAAGATAAATGTGCAAACTTTTCAGTCTTCATGTCAACTGTAAATTACATTTTCTTCTCATTTTCTTTCTCCTTTTATACAAGGACTTTGTGAGCTGGTTGCAAAGTTCTTTGCCAGAAATGAATGTACCAACTGTTTGGACTGAAGAAAGACCTTCAAGTAATTATGCTTTTCATTGTTTGCATAATATAGTTGACATAAAATCATGCACTGGTTCATAATTGCACTTAAAAATGTGCTCATTCATACTTAAGTCTTTTCTTTAAAAAAGAAACTATTTTTCTTTACCAAACATAGCTGGGAAGGAAGTTATCACATTGAATTTGTTTTATTTAACAACTAATGCTTAAATACTTTGGAAAACTACTCTCTGTATGGAATTTTATTTTAAACACACTTAATAAAATTGTAAATTTAAATTATATGATTTTTATCAGTGATGAGTTTAAAAGTTTTTTAATAACCATAACAATTTTTTCTACTTCAGCTGAAATTGGTAAAATTATTTATGTTTTACTCATGATCCGAGCTTTCCGACCAGATAGATTGGTATCAACTGTACGAATGTTTGTGGAGAAAGTTCTTGGTGAAACCTTTTCACACTCTGCAGAAAAAGAACTCAATTTATCAGAAATTGTAGAAAATGAAGTAAGTTTTTGAATTTGTTTTTTAGTGTGTATGAAAGCCAAAAATCAAATTTCAAATTTATAATGCTGATTCAAGAACACTAATTAAAATTTCTTTACAAGACGTTTTTTTTTTTTTTTTGTTTTTTTTTTTTTAAATGCCATTCATGTCATTTTGCTATGACTATTTCAGGTGAAAGCCAGTACTCCAGTCCTGATGTGTTCAATGGCAGGATTTGATGCTAGTGGAAGAGTTGATGATTTGGCTGCTGAACTTAGCAAGCAGATTACATCTATTGCCATTGGTAAAATGAATAACATTTTTCTCTCTCATTCTTGGTTAAAGCTAGTCATATTTCTAAAAAAAGGTTTCTCTCAATGTTCCTTCAAAACTTAATCTTATCCATTCTATATTCTGTAACTTCAATAATAATTTTCAAGTGTTCTAATTAAAACAGGCATACTAAAAATATAGAAAATTTGGCAAGGTTTAACCTTTATGCTCACGAAAAAGGTGTGTCAAAAGGTCGGAACAAACCCCCCAACCTCACCCCCACAGCGGTGTTACTCCCTTAATTCCCTCAGCAATGTTTGTTTTAAAAAAATGATTAAAATTTTAGTAAAACCCAAACATATGAAAGTGAATTTATACATTTTCTGTATTCTTGAGAATTTACAAAATATTAATCACTATTATATGGTTTATTTACACAAATAATTTTATATTTACATCGTAAAAATATGTGAACCCACTAATATACTGCAATGTTTATCATTTACCAATTTATAAAGGAATAAATATGAAAAGAATTTTTTTATTCATAAATTTATAAAAAATTTACTAAATTATAAAAATGTAGGAAACCTTCACAATAAATACAATACTTAAGGTTTAAAATGAATTTTTAAAAACGAAAAATCTTTCTTGAAGCTTTTATTTTAGTTTTAATATCAACCTAATAGATTAAATTTAATATTTCCAATAAGCAAAATACTTTTCAGTATTTTGAAAACTAATTTAAATTGACTGAAAAGAATATTTTTTTCTTTTTTATTTGTCTTTCATTGCAATGTAATTCTCTTGTTTAAAAAATCTTCCAAAAATAAGATTTTTATGAAGTCTGATTTAAAGTATAATTGATCTGATTTGAAACAAATATTTACTTTAAGTTTAAAGTATTGCAGAAATTCATTTTTTAACAAGAAAATTTTTTAGAAAATTTTTGGAATTACCTATAAGAATGTCAACGAATTATAATGAAGTCTTTTTTTATTTACCATTTCATAAAGTTTGAATCGATTGGCTGATGTTTTGCCAACCATTCCAAAGAACACAATTTGCCAGCTTTCCCAATCTTTATAGTTTTGGTACTTAGTGTCTATTCTTCATTTAAGATTTATTCACTTGGCAGACAATGATCTTTTGGCAGATTTCTAGACATTTTTAGAAAAAGTGGCAACAATTTAAAACTTTTTCCAAAAAAATAAGTTGACAGCAGGGGGACTATAAATGCTGGAGTTTCAAACCTTGGATTTCTATCAATTAAGCATCCTTGATCCTAGATCACGATTATAAAAAATTGCAAAAATTGAATCAAAAAAGTAATGAGATATAAAATAATTTTGTCTGCTAAATTGTTTATTCCAATTTTCTTGTCCATTGATATTTTTATAAAATCATGAATAAAAAAGTTATTTATAAAATGGTAAATAATATTGCATTGTAGTTGGTTTATATATTTTGAAAATTTTGTAGATTTTTTAATAAATTTTTGAATAAAAAGATTTTTCAAATTTATTTCTTTTCAAATGATAAATAAATGTTAATAAAATGATAAATAATATTGCATTGTACTTGGTTCGCATATTTTTATAATCTTGTAAATAAGCATTACCGAGAGGATCTCAGTAGTAAACAGCAAGAGAAAAACACTGTTTGTTTGCACAAAGTTTAAAAGCTGAAAATTTATTTTTTGTAAATTTTTCATGAAATGAAATTCCACACTATTCCACTTTTACAGAATAAAGTATAATTTCTATTGTTAGATTTGATTCCACAAAATAATTTTTTTCTCTTTGTGAAGGTTTTGTGGATTTTGCTTATTAAATAATTGCTTACTTTGAAACTTCACATAACATTAATATAGATCATTATCCAAATTCTGACATTGTAGATTTTTTTATATATAGATCTATGGAATCATTCTCTATTTAAAAAAAAAAATTCTTGGTTACAGGTTCAGCTGAAGGCTTCACCCAAGCTGACAAAGCCATCAACTCAGCCAGTAAATCTGGTCGTTGGGTTATGCTCAAAAATGTCCACTTGGCTCCACAGTGGCTTGTTCAGTTAGAGAAAAAACTACATAACCTTACACCTCATTCCAACTTCAGACTTTTCTTGACTATGGAAATTAACCCAAAGGTACAATTTGGCTTTTATTTTTCATCTTTGCCTTCTTGCCTAAATTAATATTCTAAAAGTGTACTTAAACATTTATATTATTTTACTATAAAAATTTACTTGCATAAAATTATTATAGACAAATCATTTTTATTGCTTTGAATTAAGTCTCTTTTAGATAAATACATGAAGTAATTGTTTCTATTTGAAGTACATGAAGTAATTTGTTTCTATTCTAAAAAGTAAAACTTAAATGACTCTTTTCTGCAAGTATACTTGATTAAAGTAAAATTTATTTTTATTTATTTTATTTTTTTGACTATACACAATCGGTTTCTAAAGATATTCAAACTCAAGTTAAATTTTTGAAATTGCCTTAAATCAATAAATTTAAAATGTGTTCCAAGTTATAAATTCTATAATTTGGTAGATAAATGATACAAATGAACAAAACTATCAAACCCAACCCTAAGAGAAAAAAAAAAGAAGTAGACTCCCTCATACAATCTCCTACATGAACATGAGGGGTCTACATTCAAACTTTCCAGGAGTGGAACATCATCTTCTTCAATCTAAACTAAACCTCCTCCTTTCTGAAACCGGTATCTGTGCCTCATGTGCACTAGGGGAGTTCTCCGTCCAGGTTACTCACCTCTCATAGCCAAACATGACCACCTAAATTGCCACAGACTCAAAGCCTACATCAAGGACAAAATTTTCCTGCAGCGGGGATGCAAAAAATGAGGAACCTGACCTCTTGTACATGTGCTTCCACATGGCACTTCCATGTTCATCTTTGCTCTCTACTGATTGAATGTCTGAGAAGATTGACAATATCCTTAGTCAATTCCCCTCATCCAGATTTCATATCTGCAGTGACTTCAATATCTACCATAAGGTGTGGCTAATCTACTCCAACAAAACCAATGCTGAAGGCAATGTAGAAACTTCTCCATTGCCTATGAACTAACCCAGATCATCAGAGAACCTACCCAGGTCCCGGACACAACAGGACAGAATATCAAGCGAACCTCCTTGACTCTTTCTAACCTCCTGAACCAATAAATGCCTATTAAGTTTTATCTCCACCAGGCACATCGGACCATTCCCTAATCAATGTACCTTAGGCATCCCCCGATGCGCCAGTCCATAGAACGATTTTCCACTATGCTTAAGAACATCAACCGAGAACTATCCCCAAAATTATTCAACTGCTGCTTGAAGAAATCCTTCCCAAACCTATAGAAAGTGTTACTCGTATGCCGGTTTTCAAGAATGTGGGAGTGCAAGCTATGTCAATAATACGACTATATACAGGTGCACCTCTAAAACTCTCAATGGTCAAAGATTGGAGACTGAACTCTCTTCTGATCTTGCACATACTACCCATTGAGGTAAAAACTGGCTGGTTATATTCAATGCCTTGAAGACCAAGCTATTTACATTCCGTCAGCACCATGCCTTTAAAGACTGGTGGGCCTCAAACCCACATCCAACTTCAAGTGGAACTTGTACATATGATCTATGCAGGTAAAATGGTTGGCTCCCTGTATCACTCCAATAAGTACTTGACCCCCTTCCTGCCATTTTTGACCTGAAATGGCTCTTGTAAAAGTCTACCTTTACAAAACCTAGATCAGGCCAAAAATGCAGTTGCTCTGCATTTAATGAAGGCAGTCACAATACAGAGCCATCCACAAACAGGAAAGTGTCCTACCAATTTTCCACATAGTGAAAATACTTTTCTGCATGTTACAATTTCAGGTCCTTTTAGAATTTCATTCCATAAAGATGTCTCCCCACCACACACTCCCAGTCTTGCAAGCTGAGTACTCGCACATTATTCTCTAATCGTTCTGGGTCTTTGCATGTTAGACCAAAGTTAGTAATATGTTGCCTTACATATGCTACAGACGCTATATTTTCGTTGATATATATTTTGTCAATATAAGCTGAATTGGCCTGTCAAAGAGATTCACCTTTTACCAGCACAGTAACTACAATGTCTTTCATGACAGCATGTGCCACATTAAGCCCAAATCCCATTCTAGTTAGGCAAATATCTTCGTCCCTTGTAAATGACCATTTAAAATGGACATAGCAATCGGTGCACATGTATTTGCAAATAGGTTTGCAGAAGGTCAAGCACAGACACACTGAACCCTTTCCTCTGCCATCCTCTCGGTTTTTCTGTACAAACATTGGCATGAGCAGTATATGCATCAACGTGTCCATTTAGTTCCCAGTAGTCCAACATGAGACAAACCTTTCTCTTTTGTACCACTGCCATTAATGGGATTAGGCCTCTTGGAGAACTAAGTTCTTCCTCAGGGTAGCGTATCAGCCACCCATTTTCCAGCCATGTCTAGTTTGCATTGATATCCGCTTTTAGCCTGCTTAGACATGGAGTATTTGCTGCTTCCATGGTGCAGTCCAAATCCTGATGTTTTAGTCAAACACTGCACTAAAGTCAGGCTCATTGACATTTATGGCTGCACAAATAAGTGAATAAGAATATCTGAGCTCACCCAATTTAGCGATGTGAACTCCGTTTCCATTCCGAAGAGTAGGTTGAACCCCAGCAATGTGCTCTCTACAACTACTCAACTTTGACTTCACAAAGTCCTACACTTGCAATCCTTGGCTTCTGAGAAGCTTTCTGTCAGGCATCAGCACATCCATTTCTTGTCTGCACCATAGATGACAGACCAATATGTTGGTAAGTGACCAAGAGCAACCCATGTCCACTAGGGTGGTGCATTTTATCCCATCAATGTATCCTTATGACTCTTTGGTGAGTGAGACTGGTGCTGATGTCATGTCCACCATCCTGTTTTTCAGGTACTTAGATGCAATGTGTCCCATTTTGTGGCATCAAAAACATCAAATATTCGTGCTTGACATTCACGTAGAACTGCCGCTCATCTGTTTGTTGATACTGATAGTCTTTAGCAAAACGATTAGGCCCATGACATTTGTAACAGGTGATATTGCCATGATGATTAATAGCTTGTTTGGATTATTGTTGGTTTTTGCTGATTGTGTGGTTGCAATGATGTCTCTTCAGATTCTTTTTCATCCATCATAATGGTGCATTCTGGATAATGCCTGTAGTGTCTTGGCAGTCTTTGTAACGAGCATGCACGGAAGTGACCTCGAACTGCGTGTGTGTGTTTTCACCGGGCACACCTTGGAGTACCATAATGGACTCTACCGAGGACTACAAGAAGACACACGAGTCATTTGCAGTTTTTTTGGCGGCAAAAGCCGTTGCGGTCGTTCGTCCGTTTGTTGGCAGCAGTCATGAGTGCCATTTTATCACTCGCTGTCGTAAAGTGTTCGTTTAAGGTTCACAAGAAGACGTTCGATCGGGTGTAGCATTGCCGTGTGCGAAAGTTTTTTTTTCCCCTAATTCCCATTCTTCCCACAAGCTATTTCGGCATTATGGCCTTCGACTCGAAGCTGATACCACTGTTCGACGGAAGTGATTCTGGACAGTCGGTAGTGGAATGGTTGGAGAAGGCAGAACTGATATGTCAGTTGAGCGGTGTGAAGCAAATTGAGTGTGTTATCCCGATGCATATGCTGTGTACCAGCAATTGAGTGAGGAGAAGTGGGCAAACTTCAATTGTGTTAAGAAAGCATTATACACAGCCTTTGCCTTAGACCCCTTCTCCGCGTGGAAGCAGTTTTCAGCACGTCACTTTCAGGCTGGGGAAACAGTTGACGTCTTTTTGGCAGAACTACACAGACTCGCGGTTCTGTTTGGTGGCGTATCAGAAAAGTGTTTGCAGTGTGCATTCGTTGCTGGATTGCCTGAGCATGTAGAGGAGCTCTTAAGAACGTCATCCCAGATGGAAGACCTGGATTTGTCGCACAAGCTCACACTATCTTGAAGAAATGCACTGGTTCTACAGAGCAGGCCGCAGTGGCTGCACAGTCGAAGGAAACAGATGCGCACACGAGGTTCTATAAATGTGATGGACCCAATCATAGGGCGAGCGATTGTCTCCTGGGTCGTGAACCATCCGAGGGTGCTGGTACCAAACACCGACGCTATCGATGTCATCAGCAAGGGCACATTGCTCGGTGTTGTCCGGGAAATGAGCAAGAGGGCGAGAATTCAGTGCCAATCTCCTCCCCAAAACCCTTGTAAATGGCGCATTGCCTGTAGTGATGATTCGATGGAATACCACGTACAGCTCTGGTGGATACAGGATGCACACAGTCACTAGTCTGTAAGTCATGCTGTCGAGCATGGACAAGAAAATCAACACGCGTGCTTACAGTAGATGGAGGCGCACTTGACTGTTGCGGAATCGAAGTGGTACAAGTTAGCGTTGGTGCAAAGCCGTCCATCGCTATGGAAGTCCTAGTCATGGATGGAGACCTGCTTGGATTCGACTTGCTGCTCGGACTAGACACCATCAAACAGTTGGGAGGAATATCTATAACTGGCGCCAGTGAGGTAAAGTTTCTGCAGTGTGTCGAACCAGTCGTTGCTACCATTACCGAGCCCAACATTAAAGTAGAATACGATGAGACCACTCGGAGGTGGACCGCATCTTGGAAATGGGCTGGCAACCAACCTCCGGGTACGTTAAGAAATAGACTGGCAGAATATCCAGCTCCTGCACAAATTCGTGAGGAGTATGATCGGGAACTTTTTTTTTTTTTTATAGGTGGGTGATTTTCCCATTTGCCACAAACTAAAAATTTTATTGAATATTGTTGGAACTGCACTGACAGGAAATTGTATTCAAATTCACTAAACATTGTGTATCTGATCTCGTGCAATACTACAGCTGGAGGATTCCAATCTAAAAAAATGACTGTAACCCTACATCTGATCTCTAGGATCTGGAGATCAATATAATCTGGTAACTGGCACCAAATGTACCACTATGTCTGGTTAGAGATCTCTGAAATGCTTGATATCCTGGTCATGACCACCAAATGGTAATCTCAGTTGGGGTCAAGATCTTTGATCACAACGTCAAATATAACACTGTTGGTGACAGGCTCAATAACATCCTGGAAAGGAGACTCCTCTAATCCACATTGTGTTTAGAAAATCTGAAGTTCCAAGCTCAGAGCTGAAACATTAAAAGCCCAAGCTAGGAATGTGTCACAGAAAACTAAAGTTGGAATAATGACCAAGAAGAAAACCAGAGCATCTTTAACAAGATATAAATAGGATGTTGTGTACAAAGGTATTAATTTCCACAAGCTAATTAATTTTCTTAATTCATTCATTTTTTTCCTATATTAAATCCCAACAGTCATTAAACAGTCAAATCTTACGTTTTACCCCAGTTCTATGCCATAAAACCAGGACTTTCTACATATAATTCTATTTCTCGACAGCTGAGAAGCCTCCTTGGGAGCCTGCTCATTCCACATCTGTGGGTCACAAAAGCACTTGAATAGTGTTTTGATAACAATGAAGTGTGACCTTGTTGATTGATTAATTTTCTTTATTATAATATTGTAAATTAAATTTTAATCTGTTTCTTTTGTTTGACTTGTTCTCCAAAATGTATGCATTAACCATTGTACTAAACAGTCAAATACAATATTTTGTGTTCCTTTGGTGAAATTAAAGTTTAGTCTAGCAAATTCAAAGTTGAATAGGTGTAGTTTTACTAGCACTCCTTACAACTTGGTTAAATGATTTGGTGAATGTATTGTGCTTCATTAAATAGTTGAACATGCCAATGCTTAAACCAACTTTTTTTAGATTCTCTTTAATCTTAGGATTTTTGACATAAAACAATAGCTTGTGATCTTGTATCACTCATTTATCATTAACAAAAAATCTAGTCCTTCACTCTATCTCTATATTTAAGCATTGGAATGTAACAAAAGTGAAGAAAACAATTATCCAGGACAAATATGAGAATCAAAATCTGATTATCAACATCTAAGAGTTTTTCTTTTTCTTTTTTTTTTCATTTAATAATTTCATTAAATTATTGTCTTTATCATTAAAGAAACTTGTAATAAAATAGAATTATTTTTCATTCTATTCCAGTTACCTACCAACTTACTTCGTGCTGGTCGTGTGTTTGTTTTTGAACCACCACCAGGAATTGCTGCAAACTTGCTTCGTACTTTCAGCACTGTGCCTGCCACCAGAATGTGTCAGGTAAGTGGCTTTTATTTCACATATTTTAGTATTTTATTTTAAAGATTTTTTTTTTTAACTATTTTGTGACTTTAAAATATGTACATACCTTTGTGCACCTTTTAGTTGAAAGAGTGATTTGTGACAAAAAACATAATTTTGTATAAAAGTTATCATCATAATCTTTGTGCTGCTAGAGAAACTTTCTTTGGAGAAAATTCTAATGTAAATCCTGTACATTATATATATATGGTGACATTCATACTTCAAAGAGAAAATGTTTACCTATAAATAAAACGTGTAATTAGAAAATGTTTAAGCAAAATGATAAAAATGTTTTAATCTAATTTATTAGTTTTTTTAAGTAAAAAGTAATTTTGACAGAAATTAAACACAAAATTAAAAATATTTTAAATCTACTTTAAAGTCTAAAAAAATTTTTTAGAAACCATTTAAAAAATTCGTAAAATAACAAGAATTTTTCATTATAATTTTGTTTGTAATAAGTTGTAACTGTTAAATCTTCTAATGATGAATCCAGTACTCAGCTTTAAAGGCTGCTAAAGGCAGCTGTTATGCTCAATATTAAGTAACTTATACATTTAACTTGATAAAAAAATAAACTTATACTTTCAAGCTATTAGTTTTTAAATTTCTAAAGCTTTTACAAGACTTTTAGAGTAGGTTAGCACTGTGTTTTAGAACTGTTGAAATCAAATGTCTATGTTCAAATCCATTGAACTAAGAAAACAAAACTCTTAAAATAACTCACTTTGGAATTTTACCTTTGTAACAAACTGGTGTTTGATCATTATACAAACTATATTAAAATTTTAAATTAGTTTCCCTTGTATTACTAATTCCTACCCAACAGGAGACTAATGTGGCAGGATTTTTAAATGTGCATGATGAAAGATTAATAAAATTAATAATTCTTATATAAAGCAGTGATTTTCTAAAAAAATTTTCAACTATTCCAGTGAATGATATTTGACTCTAGTTAAAAATTAGGATCTTGAATATTGATTTTCAAGGTAGCTTGCTTCTTTCTCTATTTGGAAGATGGCACAACAGTTTCTCTCACTGCCCATGTAGGCCTGTGCTAGACTAAGTATTCAAGTGCAATTGTATTTCATTATTATAGCCTCCAAATGAAAGATCTCGACTATACTTCCTGCTGGCTTGGTTCCATGCTATTGTCCAAGAACGTATGCGCTATGTACCTCTTGGATGGTCGAAAAAATATGAATTCTCAGAATCTGACCTTAAAGTGGCCTGTGACATGTTGGACACCTGGATTGACTCTGTTGCTATGGTGAGTATAACCTAAAAGCAAACATGTATATAATTTCTAACCTTGATTTGCTTAGCAAATCTCCTGATTATCAAATCTCAATTTTTATTTCATTTTCACATTTAAGTAGTTATTGCTTTATTTATTTAAAACTATGCAATTTGCTATGAATTCCTTGTAATTGTCAAAAGGACTTTACCAGGCCACAAAATACCATTAAGCATTGAAACTATACAAGAACAAGCATAATTACATATTACATATTTGTTCTTTTATTGAACTGTAGCTGTAAACATTGGGAGAAAAAAATTATATTAATTTTTTTCATGAATTACCTTCAGTATTTGTATATTTGTTTCTTTGTAAATAAGTCAATATTTGACTTTTTTCAATGGTTACAAACGTAAAATATATAATCTTTTTTTTTTTTTTTTTTTTTTTTTTTTTAACCACTTCTAGGGCCGTACCAACTTGCCTCCTGAGAAAGTACCTTGGGATGCCATGAGAACTCTATTGTCCCAATGTATCTATGGTGGAAAGATAGACAATGACTTTGATCAGGTTTGTATTTTTCTTTATTAAAAACAATTCATAATGCTGTTTCTTTTTTTATACATTTTGTAAAAAAGAAATTTGCCTTTGAAACTTAGAATTTCGCATTCAGTTGCTTTAACTTAAATCTTTCTAGTTTGTTGCATTTTTATATGTCCACTAATATTTGACATCTTAAATAATCCATTTCTTTTTTTTTTTTTTCATTACCTGACCATGATCAATATTTTGAAATTCTTGTTAATTTTTATTTTCTACTGCTATTAGCACTTTTTTGTAAACTTAAGACCTTTTATGTATTACATATAAAATTTGAAAACTCTCGAACTAAGAAGCCCTTCCAAAAATATTCTGATATCGACATTTCATCAGATTTTAGAAAATTGGTTGAGGCAAGAACTTTTTAACACCTCCTTGTAAACTTGGGCATAATTACCAACTTTTTCTAACTGTAGTTCATTTTCTATTCTGAAGTTTAACTAAATCTGCAAAATAAATATTAATAAAATAATTTGATCATTTTTTCTCTTCCAAAATTACTATAGTTTTATTTTTCTTTCTAGCGTCTACTGACTTCTTTTGTCAACAAGTTATTCACTCCCAAGAGCTTTGATGCTGATTTTGTCCTTGTTAGCAATGTAGATGGCCAAGAAAACAAGACCATTGTCATGCCTGAAGGTGTCAGGTAACAAATTTCAATTTTTGAAAGGAAATTGATGAAAGAAAAAATGAAAATACCTTTCACTAGGATTACAAAATCTTACAAAATACAATTAAATTTACTTTATCTTGTATTAAAAAATTTGTGAAAATATTGGAAGATTTAGGCACTTATCATTCAAGTGCACTCCCCTATACACACACACATACACACACACACACACACACACACACACACACACACAAATTTTCAATTTTTCACAAAGATATTCTTCACATTGGATTTTTCATGCTTACAGTTTTTCTCTTCTAGAAACTTTTGGTACAAAATTGTTTGTGTGAGATATATATATAATTTTCTGTTTTATTCTTATTTTTATTAAACAAAAAATATTAAATAATTGTTGGACTTAAGCCATTTCATTTCATTTTATTTATATTTATTTATATATATATATATATATATATTGGCTACTGCCATTCAAACTGTGAGCTGGAAACAAAAATGTAAATAACTTAATTGAATAATGATCTTAAATATGTGCTCTCTAAACATACTTCTTTTATTCTATATGAAATGATGTACATATAATTTCTCTTTTCACAGGCGAGAACAATTCCTTCAGTTCACAGAGAGTCTGGCTGATCGGCAATCACCATCTTGGCTTGGTTTACCCAACAATGCTGAAAAAGTGTTGATGACTAACTTGGGTTGGTTTTATTTTACAAGAAATATTTTTTTAAGTTTGATAAGTTATATATTCTTCTGTTTGATAAAAGTTATATATTCTTCTGTGTGAAAGTCAGACAAAATATATATAAGATTAAAAAAAAAAACAGAACTTCTACAACTCTTAACTAAAGGAATAATGATAAAATGACAATCATTTGCCCCCATGCATAGCTTTTTTTTTTTTTTCCTTTAGGTAAGACCACAAAGCAAAGTGGGTCCTTCCTGACAGAGGTTTTGTCTTAATGATGATTTGAGGACAGGATTTAAGACCACATGCTCTTCCTGACACCCAACTCACACTCATTATAGTCCAAGTATACAGTGTTTTTATCAAGACACTCTCTCTAGGTCAAGGAAGGCTGCCATTCAAGGATCGAGTCCTTTTTGGAAGAGATTAAAAATCATGAATTTTAAGTACCTGCTTGTACTATATAGTGGAAATTTTTTCTGAAGGTGTTAAAAATTCATACAAAAAAAAAAATCAGGGGTCACACTATACATGAAGTTGGTTAATACACAAGTATATATGGTGTGTTTTTATATATATATATATATATATATATATATAAATAAAAGGCTCAAACACTAATATTCCATGGTTATAATTTATTACATTGGAATCATAATCCAATTAATTCTACCTGAATTTTATCCTCTTGGAAGTGTGTGTAAGTGTATATATATATATATTGACCACTAATTTATAATTATCTAATATATAATGTGTGTGTGTGACTGTTGGCTCCTATAAGAAGTTTATCTGGTCTTTTGTTTTTCATCCTGTGGTGGTGACATGTGACCATCCTGACCAGCTAAAAAACTAGTGAGTGAGTGGGTTTAGACACCAACCACCCATCCATATGGCAGGTTGTACATGTTACCAAGAGCAGGTTTAAGCTTCACCTGACCTGACCATACCATTCAGCATATAAAAGATTTGGATTAAAAACAGTAATTTTTCTTATGCAGCAACTATTTTTTTAATTTTAAGCAATTTTTGCTATATCAAAGATCTTGCAGTTCCCCAACATAGTTCACTTATAATAAATGAGAAAAATGTTTCTTCAGATTTTGATAAAAACTGAAATTAAAATGGTTAGATCCAAGAGAGGTTGGAGAGTACAACAGCCAATTTGTTGTGATCATAATAATCAAGATGAGCATGCTTGTCTAAGGCATATTATAGTTACACTTTTTCATGTTTCCTTATTGTCTTTGCATGTTAAATTTTCTATTTATATCATAAATTAACAGTAATAAGTCAAAAAGTTCACAAACTAAGAATTGGGGTTGAAACACCAAAGCAAGTTCAAGACAGATAAAACTGAGAACCAGCCTTTTTTATTGGCCAGGAAAAAATCCCAACATGCATTTGTGTGCTTCTGCCTATAAATTGGGGAGGGGCAAGTGTTTTGCAGTCATTCCTATTGACATTATATTGTATTGAATGAATGGGTCATGATTGCGAGTGACTAGGATAGTCAGTGAAAACCAGCATTTCTCCACTTCCCCTTCGGCCTTCATGGCACAATTTTGTAATTTTTACAAAATAACTATACATTCTTACTGAGATTGGAATCAACATTATTTCATCATATGTAAAATTTATTTATGAAGATTATAGGGGAAAAGGCATTTTTGTCTTAGTTTTACAAGTCATATAAACATATTCATAAGCTATTCTCACAATAATTAATAAATTATATATAAACCTGGAACTTGTTTCAATTTATGAAAAAAAGGAGTGGGTGCAAAATTTTGTTTTGAAAATGGAACTTTGTCTATTTTAAAGCAAAAGATATAATTATCAAAACAATATTGTATTTCTTTTGTCAAGGATCTGACATGATTGCTAAACTAATGAAGATGCAGTTGCTCGAAGATGATGACTTGGCTTTCACAGCTTCTCCAGAGGAAAAAGATAAACCCATGACTGATGGACGTCCAGCCTGGATGAGATCACTCCACAATTCTGTATCAGGATGGCTGCAACTTGTACCCAAAGTATGTTATATTTCTAAAATTTATGAGATGAAAGTAAAAATTGCCTGTCTCACATTTTCAAAATCATATACTCTATGGTCGATGTATATTAGTCATGAACATAGAAGTTAACCACATTACAAAACACATTGATATGCTGACCTTGAATTGAAGAACAAATAAAATCAAAACTGTTGCTTGTACTAGATATAAATTTAAAATTATTTATAATTAAAAATTGATATTTAGCCTCAACTTTATACAATTGGGATGAGACAATTTTATATCAGTATGAATATTTGAAATCAATGGTTGTCTTGAGAATAAACATTTTACCAATAAAAAAAAATTTTGAATTTTTATTATGTACTAATAATGAAATAGAGTAGTAGAGAAAGAAACAGATCTGTATTAATAGCTGACTTCAGATAATTAAAATTAGTTTTCTAGGAATATAATTAATGGTGAATGACATTTTCTATTTGGAATCTGTGGCTAGAAGCAGGGGATGTTGGTAACTCCTTTTTTTTATTTATTGCCAGCATTGTATGAGATACTGAAATTTTGGTGGATCAAAAAGGGAATTTTAAATAAACTAATGTTTGGTTATTTGGTCAGATTTTGATAAGCAAATCAAACTGAGGACTTTTCAGCACACCTCTTAGTTTTAGCTTTAGAACCTTTCTTCTTCTTAGGCAACAAAAGACCATGACAGGCTTTCTTCATTACCCTACGGCACTGACCCAATCTGCGTTGGTAGGAGCAGATGTAACACACTTGGGTGATCATGTCTCTTTTCAAGTTATGATTGCCCAAGGATATTTGAGTGTAAATCAATGTAATGAACCTGACTAGAATTTGAACTAATTTTCCTAATTTCTCAATCTTATTACACCACATTCAAGCTTACAACACCTGGTATTCACAAGCGGTCACCCATCTAACTGCTGACCAGGCTTGAAATTGCTTAACATCAGTGATCTGATAAGAATTAGTGTGTCAATGTGATATTGCCATAAGCTCTTTAGAACCTTTACATATAAAAAAAAAAATGGAAATTTTTTTTCTGGAAAATTTGGTATATTTAACTTTGAGAAAATATCTTAGGAGTAGAGATGTGCAGTTTAACTGAAAAATTGACTTTTTTCGGTTTCATCTTTACACCGTGAAACCACATTGAATTTTTTTACAAAACTGAACGATTTCGGTTTTGTTTTTATATCACTACTGAGTGACCATATCCAAAGGAACACTACTGAAAAAACTTTCATATGTTAACAAAATTAAAATGGTTCTTAATTTCACTTTTAAAATTTGTATATTTCCCAATATGTGGGTCCCTAGTGTAAAATTAAAAATATAATTGTTTCTTTTCTACAAATAAAATGATGTTTCTATCTAGTGAATACAACTAAAATTAAATATTAAAAAAATAAAGTAAGTTTTAATCTCAGGTTTAAAATGTGTAATTTTCAAAACTACAAGTCATTTTTCTTGAAGCCAAAGTAAAAATTATTCATTTTAGCCACTAGTGTTCAGTGGGTGTTCTGCCTATAAAATTCTTCTAAACAAGGAAAATTAATCCTTTTTATTTTTACAAATATCTTTATGGTTTTATCTAGCAAATAAGATTAGATTAAAATAGTTTTTAATTTCAGTTTAAAAATGGGTATCTAAAAAGAACAGGTGATACTCGCAAATCTGGAAATCTACACATTCTAAAAATGAAATTAAATGCTTTTAATTATTTTTGTGTATTTGCTAGATAAACATAAATTCATTTATGTGAAAAAATAACTCATTGATTTTCCTTGTTTAGAAGAAATTTATTTGCAAAACCCCAATAACAGTTGACTGGGGTACCAGAAAAGAATTGCCATAATTTTAAAAACATGAGGGGTTTCATTTTTTGGCTTTTTAAAAACCATGTCATAAACTAATTTCTGGAGAGCTATATCATTTTTTCTCTCAAATGTGTTGTCCAAAGACACAAAAATACAGATAGTTTATGCAATGATTTCTTTTATATTTTACCAATTTGTTAATAAATATGGTAGTTATTTATAGTTAACAATTTATTCGAAAGTTTAATAAATAAACTTTAATCATAATCAAGTGTCTGTTGATGTCAGACACTTTTCTTTTTTTTTGGTTTTATAATTTTTGAAGGAATTCACTTCCACGGGTCAGAAGAAATGAACATCTTACTGGTTGTAGTTTAATGTGTCTTCTAGATTGTACAATTTGAAGAATATTGATAAAGAGTGGTCACTTTGATTTTTGCAAATCAAAGTAAGTGTAAAATTTAGTTGGGGGGAGGGCATTTTTTGTATATGCAGCTGTTCAAAGCAAAATACTTGCTGTAAAAAAAAAAATTCAATGAATAAAAGCGCATACAAAGTACATATTTAGAAAGATCATTTCCTTTCTAGTCATGAATATTTTTAAGGTTGGACCAGAAATACACAATAAATTGCGAGTTGAACGGACTAAGTTGCAAACTTATCAATCTCAAATGAAATCGGATATTGACTGGAAATGCTATCATTACACAAGAAAATGAATGGTTTTCTTAAAAAGCAAAAATACTAAAAAACCAAATCGAAAACAACGGTATCAAGGGAAGAAAAAAAACGAAACCGATACCAAAACATAACTTGCCGAACTGCCCAACTCTACTTAGGAATAAATAATATATTTATAATATATAAAAATAATAAAATTGCTAATGAAAATTATTTATTGCCACTCAAAGAGATAAAACAAAATAAATTCTGTAATCTTGAGCTGAAATTTATAAAATCTGTCAACTCTTTCATTTAGAAACTGATGTAACATAACTACCATAAAACGGTATTAATATGGTGATCATTAATGCTTGGTTATCTCTTCCAAATTAGTCTGACACTACTTAAATAAACTGGTCAATTCGTAAAAAAAAAAAAATCTACAATAAAAAAAAAAAAAAAAAAAGTTTTTAGGCCATGTGACTTGGCATAATTGAAAAATATTGATTTTGTTAAAGAAATCAATATTTTTTGATTCTGACAAATGTCATAATGTAAGGAAGGTAAATTTCTAATCTACAAAAAATGTTTTAAAAAAAAAAATTTTTTTCCCTATTTTTTTACAAGTACTTCAGTCTATTTAAGTAATGCCATTGCTCCATTTTATCAAGTTGAGTCTTTAAAACACACTAAATCTTTACATTCATACCTAATCAACCAGAAATAATTTCATGATTTCATTGTATTTTTAGAATTTATAAATGAAAGTTGGCTGTATGAGGGAGTGATGAAAGTTAAAAAATCTGACTAAATGACTAAGCATAAAAATTTATTTTGGAATCTCTTCTTGGTTAGACTGGAAATTTTTCAGTGTTTCATATAGTAAAATATAATTTTGCAGAATTCATTTTCATCTTATATTGAAAATGCCTAAATTTGCAGCTATTAATAAACTTTTACATTTCTTTTTGTCCTAGCTTATTTTTGTATATGCTTAAAATATAAGCTATTATTCCTAAATATTTTAGTTTGTATTACTAATTCTGAGAATTTATGAAAATAGGCTTTTAAAAAATGTTGCGGGGTAACCTACTTTAAATATCCTAATCTCTGATAGGCCTGAAAAAATGTTGAATAGCCCAAATTTCTTTGTCAAATCTTAGTATCCTGTTATTTGTTCTGAAATAATTGATATTTTTATATTTAATAATATTGTTAAATTGAGTTGGTAATGTATTTAAATTCATATTATTATTTTTTAAATTATTAAATAAAAAAATTATTTTTTTTGCTGATTTTATTTGATTGAGATTAAAATCTTATATAATTAATTTTTTTTTTTTTTATTAAAAAGGTTAATACAGTAAGTATTTTTCATTAAAGTCTTCTTTTTTAACCACAAAATATAAGATTTTCCAGGTAATGTGATGGTAGACATGATTTTTTTTCTTTTCTTATATTCTCTTTTCATGTCTTAATTTTTTCATCCTTTAATTCCCATGTTCATGCCTGGGTTAATGGTTACTCACTCCTCTGCATTTTCTTTTCATCTTTTGGTCAGTGGTAATGCCATCTTCAGTTTTCTTCATTGATTCTTTGATCATTCTTACTAGTAACATCTGTATACTTTCACTCTATCATTCTTTTTTTTCTTTCAAATTACTTGTTTCTTTTACACTCACTTTTATATTTCTTCTCTCTTAAGTTTTTTTGTTTTCTGAATGCTGTATATCCTTTATATAAATATTGTGATCAGTATTTTATATGCAATTGTTTTGTATTTGTTTATCAATATGTCTAAACAGTGTAATTTATACTTTACAACTGAATTGCTTTTCTTTACCTTTTTTTTTCCTTAGTCATGAAAATTCCAATATTACAATGAAAATATAACCAAAATAAAATCAGATCATTTTACAAGTGAATGTGATGATTTTAAAATTTTGCATTTTTACTTAGTCATATATCAAATCTTTAATCTGATATTAATTTCATTAGTTGAGTAGTTAGATTTAAATTTAAAAAGAAAAATAAGTTTTGAAAACAAATTTTCAAGTTAAATGTTTATAATCACAATTTTTTTCTGTTTACTCTTACATTGAAAACATTTAATATATGCAAAGGCAAAATACTTGTGAACACAGGATTTATTTATTTCAGAATCTTGGTGCATTGAAACGAACTATGGAAAATATCAAAGATCCATTGTTCAGATTTTTTGAACGAGAAGTTAATGCTGGATCTCGTTTACTTACTGATGTTCGCCAAGACTTAACTGATATAATGCTGGTATGCCGGGCTGAAAAGAAACCTACCAATCATCACCGTTCAATGATGGCTGACCTTATTAAGGGTAAAATCTGTACAGCAGAGCTTATATAATTCTATTGATAAAATTTGTGTGTATAATTTTTTGAAAATCATTTTGGTCTATCTTAATTTTTATTTCTTATAATAATGGCTAGCTGAAATTACAAATAATTTTGTAATGTATTACAAAATATCATTTACTTTTATTGAGTTATAATTTTGGATTAATATAAAATTATTTTATATTCTTAATCATTAGCATTTTTCCTAGTTTCTAAGAAAAGTTTCTTACAATTCCTAACAAAAATGATGAAATCACCACACTTATATGATGTTCACCCAAAATTTTACTTTGCAGCAAATAAACAAATCTCGAACTTGACACAAAAATAGAGGGGGGAAAAATATGGAATCATGCAATCTTTAGAGAAACAAAATTATAGGACTATTAACAAGAATAACCACAATTATTATCTTGTTGCTCCTCTTCAGGCTTTTATAATTGTCAAAATTCTTTGAGGCCTGGATTTCGCTAATGAAAAGCAATATTCCCAAAGGTGGTTCCAACTTTTTTGAATAGTAATTGACAAATCAGCTTTGCAAGATGAAGATTTACTATGGATCATTTTAATTTTCAATTAGATTGAGATCCATACTGTTTATTGACCATTTAATTAAGTTAGTGTGCTTTTTCTTGTTTTTTAAAGACAAGCATTAAAACATTTTTACTCTAAAAAGATGCATTATAATCTCAAAAAAACAAGTGTATTTTCTATTGTCAGAATGAGAAAAGTATCCAAAATTTCAGTGTACACCTGTTCAGATAATGATCACCGTTTCCTCCCTTGTTCTTTTACCTGACATACAGCCCCATATTATAAATGGGTAAATTTGCTTTTGTTCAGGTAGTCATCTTTGTGCTTGATTGAAATAGTGCCAGACAAAAGCCTTGGCTAGTGCAGATTGATGATTCATCACTAAATATAATTTTCATCCGGTCATCTACACTCCACTGATAATTGCTTTTTTTCTTATTCACTATAACCTTGTCTTTTGTGTTTAGGTGTTAATGCTGGTTTTTTTTTTTTTTTCTATTTAAATCCACTTTATTCAACCCATTTCTTACAGTTCTGTCACAAAGACTGACTACTATTCCCACCTTTTTTTTTTTCTCTGATTCTAAAGCATATTGCTTCAGCATTTTTCATTGTTTACTAATGTGTTTTCCTTTTTATATATTTATTAATTTATTATGAATTATAAATTTATTATAGGTATAAACAAAATGTGTTTATATTTCCATCACATTTTTTTCTACTGGTTGAACTTCCTTCTCAGTTTTATAATCCTTTTTCATTATTTCAAATGACAGCTCCAACATGAGAGCTATTTTTCCTTTCAATTAAACAAGTCCAATAGCTTAAGATCTGTAGACTAATTTTCATATGTAACTTGTGCTGGTATCTGCTTTTACAGAGAATATCCTAAAAGTAATTACTCGGTTACAATGGAAATTACAACAGAAAACACAATAACATAGTTGGATAGAAAGTTTTCGGTTATAAATCTTTTCTTCAACATGGTCACCACTATTGCTTATACATTTTTGCCATCAGTTACCATTTTATGGATTGACAGTTATGCAGGGTCACCCAGAACATGTTTGTCATAAATATTGCCTATGTTCCTATCCATTGTTTGGTGTCTTTAAGTATTCAGCAAGTGTTGATGAATGACAATGGCAAACACCATTTTGCCAGACTGCAGCTTGGCTGTTATCTGTAACAGGGTAGAAGAAAATGATGGGCTTTTGACAGAAAGCTTCATCCTCTATTGCCATACAACCACCAACATTTACTTTTTACGGTGAAAGTTATACTTCCTATTTTATTATGCTAGCCTACAATGACTAGCATAATGAAATAGGAAGTATTACTTTTACAGCAACCCTCATAGAAAGGTAAATTACAAGGAGATTCCACAATTTTTCTTCTTTTTTTTTTTTTTTTTTTTTTTTTTTTTACCCCTCTTGAAATTTAGTGATTCTATCATTTATTTTCTATTTGAACTAGAAAAAATGTTATTTAAATAACTTAATTTGAAGCCAAAATGTTCTATAAAATCAATGGTTCCCAAACTTTTTTCTCTGGGCCACATTTTTAGAAGTAAATTTGCTTGTGCCTCATCAAATTTTATATGATAAATAGTACATTTAAAACTAAAAAAAACAGAAAGAGGGTTAAAGAGAGATAACTGTGGGTTTGAAGTTAGAACATTATCATTGATAACTCTCTCCTCCAATTTGTGGACCCTAGTTACTATATTCTTAATACTTGATATAATGCAAAAATATCAGTGATAAAATCAGTCGATAATTATTTATACAGGGCTCACATACTGTTTCGGAAACACTATTAAATTGTTTAGTCATGTTTATTTACTGCATAGTTTAAAAATAAAATAAAAAAGCTGGTTAAACAGCTAAGTGATGATTTTGTAATTTGTATTTGCTTTCTAATTTTCTTTAATATTTTATCAAATTTGTATTTTGTTTTTCTTGTTATATTTTGATCAAAATAGTCTATTTAAAATTATAAAAGAAAGATGTCAGTTGTTCTGATTTTTTTATTATTCATGTTGAGTAATAGTACATTTTATAGATAGGATTTGAGTAGGAGCCATGATCAGTCTCCATCCAATCAGTTTTGATTTTCTTATTTCTTTAGTTATTTTTTTTATATAAACTTTTTGCCTGCAACATTATTAATATGCGTGTATAATTAATATCATTTAATGATCTCAAATATATACTGTGCTGTGCAAAAGTTTTAGGTAATCTTTAATAATTTCCTTTTTTACTTCACCAAAGATGGGAAATGTAAATATTTCTTAATCTATTTAGCAAATGTCTACACAGTCAAATGCAATGCAAAAATTAAAAATATAGTTTTCCAGGTTTAAGTAATTTATCTCTTCTCACAATTTCTGAGTGTATGCATTAAATGTTTTGCTGTTTACAGGAATCATTCCTTTATCCTGGAAAAGATACACTGTTCCAAGTGGGCTGACTGTTATCCAGTGGATTACAGACTTTAGTGAAAGAGTGAAACAATTGCAAACCATTGTCAGTAACACCACCTCAGGAGGTGCAAAGGAGCTAAAGGTATTTATGATGTCATTAAAGTTGGTTTTCCTATTTAATGTATATAGTAATATTTATTATGTCATATTTTAATGCATATAATAGGAGGAATGGCTTCACCAATCTTTCTAATAGCTTACATTTGATAAAATTTAAATGGCCTTTGATTTAGATGCAGTTTCAGTGGTACATCTCCAGTTGTGATTCTATACTTAGATTGAAACACATGGAGGAATGATGTACAACGAAGTGACAAAACAAGGTATCTGCTAATAGGATGGGAAAAAAAATCTTTGTAGATCATTTATTTAAGCATTGATAAGAAACTGCTTCACTTCTCATCAATTTAGTGAAGGAATTACTGACTGGTTTTATTTACAAAATTGTGAAAATCTTGAGGTAACAGAATAGGTGCTCAGAAAATTAGATATTTCTAACTATTCACAAACTGAGGAGTACTTTATTTTTTGAGTTTATTTACAGGACATTAGGATAATAATAGACAGAAAACAAGCACTTTATATAATTTTTATATAAAGTAAATATCTGAACGTGTGCTGAAAAGTTCTTGGTTCAGCTATGAAATAATTTTTTTATTTTTTTTATCCAATGTTTGATCATTTTGGAAAGTTACAGCAGCCCTGTAATATTTTACTGTTTTTGCCATCATGAGTAATCACTTCCAAGAATGTAAAAATAATAAATAAAAAGTTTACAAAAGGAATTTCATTAGTTGAACAATTAATTTATTCTTAGCTACACTTAATTATCATTCTAATGTGAAAGGTTTTTAATACACATGAAATTTCTTTCTCTCTTTTTGCACTTAATCACTTTGCCATTACTTAGAGATTTGATAGTAAACTGAGACTTTAAACTAAAAATGAATGTGTGATATAAATTATACAAATTAAAGTTTTCCCTAAAAAAATCCCTGTAAATCACTTTTTCTATTAACAAACAAGAGTTACAGGTGATATTTGTCATTTTTTTTATGTTATCTGCAATTGCTTTAATTGTAGTGACTCCATCTATTTCTGATGTCATCATAACATGGAACAAATGTCACAATGCGGAAGATTATATAAACAAAACAAAGTGTGAAGGTATAAGTTGTTAAGAGATGAAAACAAATATTGAAACACAATAGGTCCATGTTATGTAAGGTTAGTTATTTATGTAATGAATAGCTTGTTGCTCATTAATTAAAACCTTTCAGATAATAGAAATGTTAGGTTTAAAATCATAAAAATTGTTACCTGAAAAATAACTTTCACTTTTGATAGTAGATGATACTTAAGCTGATAAAGCATAAGTTCCCTGAAAGAACTTTGGTTATTGAGCACCGAATTTAATGCAATAAAAATAACCCAGCCATATTTTCACAATGTGATTAATGTATTATTGCAAATTCACACATCTGTGACCAAGGCAGAAAATAAAATGGACATAAAAATTTATCAAGAAATGATTTTCAACACTTAAAACGATCTATCATCAAACTGTCTTTCAATGAAATCGGTTGTTTGTTTCATGAATTAAACTGATCATGTCTAAATAGTAATCAATCAGTTATTAGGATAGCATTTTACAATAAGTGGATAATATTTTCTCTGTCAGTAGAGTCATCATTTGAGTTGCATAATCACATACAGTTGTTACGAAAAACTCTAGAATCCAATTAACATGCAAAATATAGATACTTGGTCAATTTTGAAATATGAGCAAGTGTGTCTGAAGAAGACTAAATGGGCTTTGCTTAAATAAGGGATTGCAGGAAATAGTGACAAATTCTAAGGATACTTTTAGAGAAATAAAAAAAAAAATTAAGACAATCCATTTGCTTTCTTCTCACCAACTTTAATCTTATTTTTCTGACACTTTTTGCTAATACTTTTTATCTTAAACTCGTCTAGGGCTTGTCTAAGTGCCATAGCCTTCTACTTCTTTTTGGCAAACTAAAGCAATATTGCTTGTCAAGGCTCTGCAATGTGAGATGCTTAATCAATTCAGTATTAATTAGGGCTTCTAGTAGTTTAAACATCTCACATCACAGAGCCTTCTTTCAGACAAGCAATATTGCTTTTGTTTCTCTAGGTTAATTGCCGAATTAACAATTATTGTAGAAAGAGTCTATCAAGTTTTAGATTAGAATGGTGAAGCTTGGGCTCTTGAAAGTGTTTGATAGGGTTTCTTCACAAATTGAAAATTTGTAGTGTCTCCTGGTGAATATTTGAACTGATTCAGTCTTATCAAATTGTGAAATGAAAGTTATCCTGAACAATCACGCTTCTAGATCCCTCTGTACTAATGCAGGTGTCCCCCCCCCCCAGGTCTCTATCCTTGGTCCTACTTTGTTTTTAATTTTGATTAACAACCTTCTTGATGACATCAGTTCTCAACTTAACATATATGCTGATGACACAGCGATTTACTCATGTCTTGATGCTAAGTCTAATCAGTTCAATAAGGTTAAATTG
This sequence comes from Acanthosepion esculentum, assembly GCA_964036315.1. Lineage (NCBI taxonomy): Eukaryota > Metazoa > Mollusca > Cephalopoda > Sepiida > Sepiidae > Acanthosepion > Acanthosepion esculentum. The sequence continues at coordinate 83,822,464 of OZ038498.1, forward strand.
GCAGCTGATCCCAAAAATGATCTACAGTCTATTAACAGGCCATTATTTGCCCCAGTTAATTTTAGCACCCCTGCCTTTTTTTTAATCATCTGAGAGCATCCTTTCTGCCTTACATCAGCATGGCTGATGCTAACCTTCAGGAAAGTGACTCATTGCATCTTCTCAGGTTAATAATCTCAGCTGAAATGAAGTGGAAAAACTACATTGAATCCATTGACAGCCGCTAAGAAAGTTGGTTCACTGTGTCATGCTAGACAATTTTTCTATCCAGAATCTATCTTACATATCTATAAGTCTACCATTTGTCTATACTTAGAATATTGCTACCACAGATGGTCCAGGGCCCTGTTGGCGGGGCATCAGGATACATCAACTGCCCCCCTGCAGAGGGTAAAAGTCTCTCAATGGGGCCACCTGTTGGCTGTGGGTGGCGACCGTGATGCCTGGGGACGAGATCCTGGTGGTTGAGCAGGTCATGACCCAGGTATAAAGTGGTCACGACCCTGCAACACACCACTTCGGCCCTTACCTGGGCTAGACGGGCAGTCAGAGAGGCCCGATCCGATCAATCGGCTGGTCATGTCATGCCCCATCACATCTAACCCGTCCCAAAACAACTACAGCTTACAATTAACTTTCCCAATCCCAAACCCTACACTAAATATACTAACACCTTACCCCTAAAATGTGATGGAAAGCGATGACTTAGGGTCAATCAGTGTCGGAACAAAAGATCACAACATGGCTGTATACTACCTGAAGTGCCTCTGGACTTGGTCAGTGAAACTAAAGACATATAGGTGCTCGGGACCTTTCCCATATATGAGTATACTATCCATGTAGCCCTGTAGTGCCAGGGCGAATGGGTTTCCCCCCCATGGCTGCTACCCAACATTGGACTCCGAGGTGGGTGGGGAGCATGGATAATGAAGAAAATTAAAACAATAAATGGCTACCAGGAAAAACTCCTAGAGACTACATAAGGATTTAGACTCTGAGGATGAAAACTATTATAAGGAAACATTTCCCCGATTTATTGTATTAGAATCAATTGAGTCTCAGAAGATCAAAGAAAGAGAAGAAAAAAATCAAATCAATTTCCAAATCAATATTTCCCAGGATTATAATCAGCTCTTCACAATGAATGGACTTCAAGATTCCATATCGAAGGCCCATAACACAGCCATAGGCCCAGATGAAATGCATTAAAAGCTGCTAAGGAACCTTCCCAAAATATCAAGGGAGTATCTACTATCCATCTATAATGATATATGGACAATGGGCAACATCCCCAAACTATGGAAACAGGCTATCATAGTTCCCATAGCCAAAAATCAAAACTGCTCAGATCCAACAAACTACAGACCTATCTCCCAGACAAGTTGCACCTGTAAAATCCTGGAAAGAATGATAAATGATAGGTTAACATGGTACCTGGAAAAAAACAAATTAATTACAAATATCCAATCCGGGAAAAACAGAAGTGCAATCAACCAACTAGTTCGACTGGAAACCTTTATCCGAAATGCCTTCATCAAAAAGGAACATCTAACTGCCATTTTCTTTGACCTCGAAAAGGTTTACGCTACAACTTGGAGATACGGCATAATGAAAGATCTAAAATCACTTGGATTGAAAGGAAGATTACCCCAATTCATAAACAACTTCCTAACAGACAGGAATTTCAAAACACGGATAGGACACGAAGATCCAGGAGATGGGTGTCCCACAAGAAAGCATATTATCCGTAACATTGTTTAATATAAAAATTAATGATATTGTAAAAATCCCTTAAACCTGGCATCGAAGGATCCTTATACATGGATGACTTCTTGATCTGTTATTCATCCAAAAATATGAACATAATCGAGCGAAATAAGTCTGTGGACAGTTGAGAATGGATTTAAAATATCTCGGACCAAAACTAAATGCATGCATTTCTGCCAAGTACGAAAAATGCACTATGACCCAGTTCTAAAATTGGACGGCATAGAAATTCCTGTTGTACAGCAACATAAATTCCTTGGGCTTCTTTTTGATTCCAAATTAACATTTATTCCCCATAGAAAGCAACTAAGAGTAAAATGCAATAAAGCCATTCAATTAATGAGAGTGGTGGCGCACACTGATTGGGGCGCAGATAAAAGTACATTACTAAAATTATATAGAACATTAGTTCGCTCCAAATTAGACTATGGCTGCTTCATTTATGGATCAACCCGAAAATCATATAAAAAAATTATAGAAACAATACACCATCAAGGACTGCGACTGGCACTGGGTGCCTTTCCAACATCTCCAGTGGAAACTTTAGCCCTACGAAGGCAGAAACTAGCACTACAATTCTATATGAAACTAAAATTATGCCCATTAAATGCAGCTCACAATATCACATTTAAACCGAAGTACAAAGAATTATTTCAAAGAAAAGAAAATGCAATAAAATCTTTTCGTCTTCGAATGGAAAGCATAATTGAAGAAGCTAACATTCCTCTTAAAAACATACACGACACCATCAAACCAACTATTTCACCTTGGGAAATAAAACAACCAAAAGTGGAACTCAAACTAAGTAACCTCAACAAAAGCACCACACATCCACACATCTTTAAGGAAGCTCTAAATAAAATCCTGAACTATTATCCCAAATATAGCACCATTTTTACAGATGGATCTGAGGATAAGGACACAGCAGGATGTGCAACTGTTTATGAGAATCAAGTCATACAAAAACATCTTCCGAAGGAAGCATCTGTTTTTAGTGCTGAATCATAAGCCACTGATTTGGCACTTAACATCATCTCCCAAAACAAAAAGAAAAAGTTCCTGATTTTTTTCAGATTCTCTATCAGTACTGACAACTCTGCAAAATAAAGAATTAGAAAACCCACTGATCATAAAACTATTGTGCAGATTAACATCATTGTCAGATACAAAAGAAATTATCCTTTGTTGGATTCCAAGTCAGGTGGGAATCTGAGGAAATGATAAGGCTGACACAGCCGCCAAAAATGCACATAAAGAGCCCATTGACCAAACATCTAAGATTCCATACACAGATTTAAAAGTAGAAACACAATCATATATCCAAAATAAATGGCAAATCCACTGGAACAACTGCAATCTAAATAAATTACTAACAATAAAACCCACTCTGGGTGAATGGATACAGGGTTACAGGGAATCACGAAGGGAGGAAGTTATCCTTTCTCGACTCCGTATTGGACATACTAAAATAACTCATCTATTCCTACTTGAAAAAAAGGAACCGCCATGGTGCACAGCCTGTCATGCTCCATACACTGTAAGGCACTTCATGATAGACTGCGCTGACTTTTCATCTGTACGGAAAAAGTACTACAATACAAAAACAATGAAAGACCTATTTGAACACACCCAGATAGATCATTTAATGGCATATTTAAAGAAAATAGGACTATGCAACAAATTCTAATTAAAATAAAAATGTGTACAACCAATCTAATGCATACAACCATTCTAACATGTACATCCACTTCAAAACAAATAACCTACATTAAAAAAGTGTGATTCCAAAATTTAAATACTGACCCTTAAATGACCATAATGGTTGATGGGTCGTTAAACCTAAACCAAACCAAACAGATGGTCCAGTGCTCCTGCTATATATTTAGAGATTCTTGATAAATCCAAAGAAGAATCAGCAATATTATTGGTCCTGACCTGGCGTCTCTGCTTCAATCATTTTCCCACCGCCGTAAAGTTGCTTTTTTGTGACTTTTCTATAAATACCTCCATGGTATTTGTTTGGATGAGCTCTTCATTAGGGTCCCTAGATTTTTTTAATTTAAGCACAGTACTAGACTGACAGCGTGGCTCCATCAATTTAAAGTTAGATGTAACCATAACAGTTTCTTTTCTTGCACTTCCCACTTGTGAAACTCTTCCAACTCCATACTTTCTCACCAACTTTGATCTTCAAAAATTTAAATGCAATGTCAGTTGTTATCTACTGTCTTCCTGATCACTCTTCTGTTGTTCTCTCTCCTTCATGATGTTTCTGTTTTCTAATTCTTTCACACCTAGTAACCCCTTGTGTTGTAGTGGCTTTACTACCTTGCTTGGTAAATTCGATTTTTTTTTTTTTTTTTTTTTTTTTTTTATAAGGGTAGCCATCTGATGAAATTTATTTGAAGAATTAATTAAATATTAATAAAAAAATAATACTAAATATCTACATATTTATGTAAACAGTAGTTTTATTTGTAAAACTGAACAGTATAAAAAAATGTAAATTTTGTATCATTGAAGTTTTAGACTAGATAACTTTCAAAATTATACAACACAGGCTTAACATTAAAAGTAAACAAGTATAGAACACATGATAAAAATGGATTTTAGAAATTTTTAAAGTACTTTGAGATATTATTATATTTAAAGAATACATTATTTAAGTTCTAAATTCCAGCTATATTCCACATAGCAAACAAACATGAGAATATAAGAAAAACTAGAGGTTTTGGTTGAAAGTAATGCAATTATTTAAAAACACTCATGAAAATTATCAAAATATTTTCACATTTCAATACTTTTTTCCTTTATTCTCATATATATATATATATATATATATATATATATATACACACACACACACACACACACTGTGTGTGTGTGTATGTGTGCTTAAGTTTGTTTTTTTTTGTTTTTTTTTGTTTTTTCAGAATATCAATGTTTGGCTTGGTAAATTGTTCATCCCTGAAGCTTATATAACTGCTACCCGCCAGTATGTGGCACAAGCCAATAGCTGGTCTCTGGAAGAACTCGACCTTGATGTAAGCTATTTTCTTGTTGAATTTTTATATATATATATATATATATATATATATATATATATATGTAAACATGTTTTTAATAAAAAATCTGGAGCCAGTTAAGTAACTACTTAAATTTTTGTGAATTCTTAAGAATGAGTTGATTTGAGAAACTGAAATTATTAGAATGCATAATTCATCCTGCTTTTATGGAACCTAAAACTTTAGCGGTTGGCTAGCAAAGGAATCCTTTGCATAGCTCAGACAGCTCAGTTCACTGTTGCAACTATCTCATGGCGAATACTTTCTTCCTTCATAACCAGACATTCAGGAATTGGCACTGGCTCTGCTCTGGCAGGGCAGCTATGTGCTCTTTCTACAGACACTAAACATTCTCTTTGACGTATGGGGGCAAATACCATTATCAGTAATAATTGACTGGTCCATCTGACACACATATGTGGCAACCTGGGGATGGTCTCTGTGCTTCTTCATAGTGGCATAATTACAGTTTCCTCTCTGTATGACTCATCTGAAATATCCTCTGGCAAGTCTATATAGGCTCCAAGCTGCTTGCTTCAGGGGCATAACTGATATTGATCATACTTGCACTCTGAAAGGAAGACTCTGTCATTTTCACTGACACACTTAATATAATTATTCCTATAAGGGAACATAGGTTCCTCACATGGCGAAGCATTCTGTCAACGAGGCATGCACTGTCCATTCGGGACCTTAACTCACACACAATCTCTTACTTTGTAGTCAATGTGAGTTCAGGTCCATCAACATGCACAGTCTTCTTCGTGCACTCTTGCAAGGACTTGTGGAGTATTGTCCACCTGGTTGTACCAACTGGTCATAACTGCTGCTGCTCACCTCTTAATGAATGCAGCTGCTACTCTAGGCCATCCACCCCTGGAAAGTGCCCAACCAGCTTTCCGCCCAGTGAGAACACACTATGTAGAGTTAGAATGCAAGGCATGCTGGGCATGCTCATTTTCTTCAGAGTGTGTTGCATTCTCTCCAGACTTGCAAGCCAAGCACTCGTGCACCATCATTCAGTCACTCCAGTTTCTTACTCACCAGCCCAAAGTTTACCAGATGTTGTTTCATGCTGCCTGCAGAGGCTACATTCTCATTGATGTAAATATCATCGATGTATGCCCATGTTGTTCAGTGGATAATCTCATTGTTTGATAATACAGCATCCATAATGACTCGCATAATAGATGGTACCACATTGAGTCCAAAACACATGCGTGTCAAGCAATATCTTCTTACTTCAATGATCACAGTTTTGTATGGCCACAAGAATTGGTGCACACGCAGCTGTAGGTAGGCATTTCAGAGATCGAGCACTGAAATGTCAGAGCCCTTTTTTCACCACTCTGTTTTTCTGTACAAACGTCAGCATGAGCTGTTAGCATCAACATACTCATTCCATTCATGAAAGTCCAGTATAAGGCACACCTTATTCTGTTGTAAAACCACCATCAACAGAATCCAGATTCCTGTTAATTTAATCTCTTAATATTGTTGGTTTTTCTTATTGTTCATAAATTAGGTTTAGAAATTTTATGACATACCCCCCCCCCACACACACACACCTTTTGCTCTAAACTATTCTCATAATTTTTTATCTTGAGACTAATTGTTTGTTTTTACATCACAGGTTACAGTTATAGATAGTAAAACTTCGCCTTCTCCCGATGATTGCAGCTTTGCAATCACAGGTAAGAAATTTATTCAAAATTCTGATTAATCTCAAGAAACTTGAAATGCTGAACTCTAAGACTTATGTCATGTTTGTGAATTATTAAATATTAATTTTGATTTTATTTTTTTAAATACTTTTAAGGGTTTTTTTTTTTATTTTAAGTTAGCATGTAAAACTAAGGTATTTTATCATAGAAATTTACCTTCTTTTTTTTCTTTTTTTTTCTTTTCTCTTTTTTTCTTTTCTCTTTTTTTCTTTTTTCTCTTTTTTTTCTTTTTTCTCTTTTTTCTCTTTTTTCTTTTTTCTCTTTTTTCTTTTTTCTCTTTTTTTCTTTTTTCTCTTTTTTTTCTTTTTTCTCTTTTTTTCCTTTTTTCTCTTTTTTTTCTTTTTTCTCTTTTTTTCCTTTTTTCTCTTTTTTCCTTTTTTCTCTTTTTTTCCTTTTTTCTCCTTTTTTCCTTTTTCTTTTTTTTCCTTTTTTCTTTTTTTCCTTTTTTCTCTTTTTTCTCTTTTTTCTCTTTTTTCCTTTTTTCTCTTTTTTTCCTTTTTTCTCTTTTCCTTCTCTTTTTTTCCTTTTTCTCTTTTTTTCCTTTTTCTCTTTTTTTCCTTTTTCTCTTTTTTTCCTTTTTCTCTTTTTTCCTTTTTTCTCTTTTTTTCCTTTTTTCTCTTTTTTTCCTTTTTTCTCTTTTTCCTTTTTTCTCTTTTTTTTCTTTTTTCTCTTTTTTTTTCTTTTTTCTCTTTTTTTTCTTTTTTCTCTTTTTTTTTCTTTTTTCTCTTTTTTTCTTTTTTCTCTTTTTTTTTCTTTTTTCTCTTTTTTTTCTTCTTTTTTCTCTTTTTTTTTTCTTTTTTCTCTTTTTTTTTTCTTTTTTCTCTTTTTTTTTTCTTTTTTCTCTTTTTTTTTCTTTTTTCTCTTTTTTTTTCTTTTTTCTCTTTTTTTTTCTTTTTTCTCTTTTTTTTTCTTTTTTCTCTTTTTTTTTCTTTTTTCTCTTTTTTTTTTGCTGCAAAAAATATATGTATATATAGAGTACTATAATGCAAATGTACAAAACATTTTATTTTCTTTGTACTGTATAAAACAACCATACCAATAATATAATTGTTTTATTTGCCTAAAATTATATCATTCAAAAATAAAAATTAATAGCCATGCCATATTTTTGTGAAAATAAACAGCCAAAATTGTCAGGATGAATCAATTTTTTTTTTCTCCCTTTTAGTTGTCTATTTTAAATGTTTCAATGTTTTGTACAGGATTGAAATTGCAAGGAGCAATTTGTAAGGCCAACAAACTTCAATTGTCTTCAACAATCTCAACTGATTTACCTATTACCCTGCTCCGTTGGATCAGGTAAGTGACTAATGGTTTGCCTTTCTGATATAATCATATATAGATAACATTTATTCTCCAAGATTCATTGCTTTTAAGATGGGACGTATTCAATATCACTGAAAATGTTTGATTTTATATCAACAACACATGTAAATTTTCTTGTATTACAGGTATATGGAAACATTTAACCAAAATGTTTTTATTTTATGACCCTAACTATATTCTTTGTTCATGGCAGCCACTTCTAAAGTTTTCAATTTCATAAGCACAGATTCATTTATTGACCTGGCCAAATTTCAGAGAAACTGGGAGGTGATGGATACTATTGTATCTTATTGAATTTTATTGGTATATCCTGAATTAATTTCAGGTTTGACTCACCAGCTCACCTTATACCAATTATTTTATTTCCTCAAAATTCAGTTTTTATCTCCTTTCATTTTCCATATTGTTTCATATAGCATATTACACTTTATTTTTACTTAATAAATTGAAAGATTTTGGATAATCTATTACTTTAGCCAGAATGTTGTTATAAATGATTGTACCACTTTTACAGATATTATTATCTGACTACATGTCTGTATACTTTAGAAGACTCATTTTACAACAATATTGACATAAATAATTTGTTTATTTTGATGTTTATGCATGAACAATTTAACTTTGTCAATAAAAAGCAGATGCTTTGTCAACTGAGTAAATGTAAATGTGACTTAGAATTTTCTCTCAGTTCTTCACTCTCTTTTTAAGATTGAAAACAAAATCTTTTTAATTTTCAGGAAAGATGGAACAAAGAAGAGAGAAAACAAGGTTACCCTTCCTGTGTACTTGAATGCTGCTCGTGCCCAGCTTCTATTTACACTGGACTTTGAAACGGACCGTGGCAGCAATGATCATTCTTTCTACGAGAGAGGTGTTGGTATCATCAGCTCTGACTTGGCTTAAAATCTATCTCACCAGTAAGGCTATAAGCACCACATACAAGAATCCTATTCTGTGCATTCACTGATAATTTCAGTATTTTTTATCCAATAAAAATATTAAATTTGTTTTCCTATGAATAAAAATCCATTGTAAACAATTATACATGAAATTTACAAAAATAACACAATTTTTGAAATTGTATAGTTAGAATATTTGCTTAATATAAACACAAGTAAGTTTACAACTTTGGAAAAATATATTGTCTAATGATAAAGAAAATAGAAAAATAACTCAAATTTAATTTGAAAAGTTTTTTAATTCATTTTCACAAAAAAAATTAAGATTGGGAGAGATTTAATATTTTAATGGGGAGCTAATTTAAAACTTTTCTGAAAGGAGAAATTTAATCTACCTTCAATTTTATTGTCTGCCAAAGAATCTTTCAGCAACTAAAATGTTCCTTTGTTAATTTTCTCTTCATATATTTGGATAAAATCTTGATATATTTGCAGTTTCTTCAACTAAAATACAATTTAATTATTTTATAGATGATTTTTTAAAAATTTAATTTCTTTGCATTTAAATATAACTGAATAACAAACATAATATATTCTTACTTTAATTTATCTTGACTGTAATAACTTATTTTTGCTATGGTCATAGTGTTGTAAAACAAACTGGTCATAACCTGCCAAACAGCAGTCTAACTTAAGTAATAGAATTTAGCCTTTCAGATGCCACAACTGAGAATAATTTAAATGCAGATTCTTTTGATTGCTTTTTTCTGCAATACTGACTTTTAATTTTATAAAATGCATTTAATATTTCTTAAATTCCCAAACTTATCCACAGTTGCAAGCCTCATGAAAATATTACTGAACATTGTGTAATAAATATTATCAAAGTACTTCTCTTGAGTTATTATCTAATCAAATATTTTCTCAGACATTGTTAAGAATTAATCTGTTATATACATCAGCATATAACAATTGCAATTGAAAACTTTAAAAATAAAGTCTTATAATTGAAGAATTTTATTTTTTTATTTTTATAAAAAAATTTGTACATCAATTAAGATAGAAAGCCTGCTAGAAGGTAATGTATTTGGTTAACAAACCTTTAATGCTCATATTCTCAAAACATTTTCTCTGGAACTGGCACACTCTCTTTCTCTGATGTGAAGACATTGTTCAAGAAGTCCATATTCCAACACATAGCTATTAGCTGAATTTTGATTTGAAACTTTCACTGGAATCTGTTTCATATTCACTGAATTATGTTGAAAAATATGGTTTCTGTCTGAATTTTTGTTGCTATTGCAATATTTTATTTAGATTTTATACAGGGTACGATGTATAAATTGTCGCCATTTTATATTTTTTCATTTTGTTCATGCATGTTTGTTTTTGATTTTGTCAACTGTACAGTATAGTAGGGTCATTTGAGCACCATCTGTGAGGAAAAGAGCACCATGATGCAATTCACTTGGTCAGATATTTGGAAAGGGCATGCTGTACTGCTTGCCATTCACACCAGAAGCTCCAATACAAACATTTCGGAGTGTTTGGGTGTCAATCTGAGGATAGTGCAGAGGATTCAGAAACAGTTGGAGTATCCACTCAACATTATGGTGTTTGGAGTGATGGCGATCTTATACCTCCATTCATCTTTCCACGGGGCCTCACACTCAACACAGAGGCCTACATCAAGTGCCTTCAGGCAGTAGTGCTGCCCTGGTCAAAAGAGTGGCTTCTGGAAGACCCTATGTCTGACAACAGAACTCTGCACCATGCCACTAAGGTAGGAGAACCCAGTCATGGCTGTCAGACAATTTCTGCACCCATATGATGCCTTACATTTGGCCAGACTACAACCTCCTCCTTCATTATGTGTGGGGCGCAGTTGAAAGAGAGAGAGACTAACAAAACAGTTTGTAACACCAAAGATGAACCAACTTAAAAAAGGAGACTGTCCAGAAGAGTTGCAGGATGTTCCAAAGTCATTTGGAGGCCATGGTTGAAGCCAATGGCGATTTTATTGACTAAATTTTCTCTTTAATATTTCAAGATATTTTTGTGTAATTTTGGTAAATATATCTGTTAAAATGAGATGTCAGTATTATTTTCATTTTTGAGTAATTTAGATGACAATTTATCCATCGCACCCTGTATTCTCTAACCTTCTTCAGGCATTTCTTGATCTGAGCTGTCTAGCGATATCTCATCTTATTTAGTACTGCTCAGTTATTGCTTGCTATCTTTCCACTGTACTTCTTAGGTCTAGGGATTGAACTCTCAATTACTCTATCACCAACTCTTTAATCCCCTAGGCCATTGTCCCATAAAACAGGGCTGAACGTAGAACTGGAGTTTTAAACATGCGGTTGTTGCTGCTGTAACACTCCTTTTCTGCCACTTCTCTTACTGATATTGTTGAAGCCTTGTTGCCATTTCCTTTTATTTATTAATGGTTTCGTCCAACAATCTACGATATCTGCCGTTGGAATCGGGAATGGCTGTCGCTTGTTTCATCATTGGCGACTGATCACCGTGCTTGGTCGGCCTTCGTTTGGAACACGGTGAATTCTTTGGAAGGAGCCGGCTTAACCGACCCAGGGTGAATGCCGTAACACAACAACAACAACAACAATTAATGGTTTCCATATGGTATTTATTTCTATGCTAGGCCTACTGAGATAGTCCTTATAGCATAACATATGCTGTTTTCTTTGTTTAGTGTTCTGACTAGTATTTTTACTTAATTCCACAGAGGTTGGTGACTATTCTTTTCCCTTCATACATGCATAACAAGGTTGTAACTCAGGTTCAACATTTTGCTGCATGAGAATACCTAATAACAAATTGAAGCAGGAAATAATTAGGATTAGACAGTGAAAAACTCTGGAAATTAATTAAGTGTTGAGAATAAGAAAAAAAAATGATTAAGAATAATTTGAAGCCATAAAATGAGTCCAGAGAAGGTTCCAGGAAAATTTGAACTTTAAATAATCTAAATAGAATTCATTAAGATTAAGTAAGACTGTCTTTCCCGACCTGTATCTATAGATTCTACTGTTTATCTTGAGATTCTTGACAAAATTCAAATAATCTGCAATGTTATCAGTCTTAACTTGGTACCACAGCTTCAGTCACTTTCTCTCCAAAGTAACGTAACTTTCCTGTGCCTTTTTAATAATATTTTCATGGTAATCATTCTGATGAATTTTCCTCTTTGGTAACTTGATTTTACGAATTTAAGCATGTACTAGAATGGCAATTAGATCTCATTTTACTGTTGAAATAGCTTGATGTAACCATAGGCTAACATTCTCTTCTCTCGCATTTCTCACTTGTAGAACTCTCTCCTAGCTTCTTGCTTTCCTGTCAACTATAATCTTCAAAAATTTAAATGCAACATCAATTGTCATCTTCTGTTTCCTTGAATCTTGTTCTTTTATTGTCTTCTCTCTCTTCAATAACATTTTTCTTGAATCCTTTCACTCTCTCTAATCCATTGTGTCTTAGTTGTTTTGTTTTTTTTGTTTTTTTTTAATCATTTCATCCCAAGCAAGGCAATAAAGCAACTATGCAGTTGCCTCTTGAACAATGACAAAAATTTATGATCTTTTGAAATTCAGGGAAGAATTCTTGCTGTTTTTTATAAAATACTATAGACCCCCCTCCAGTTTTTACCATGAGGGGTTTAGCCTGAACACATCCCAAAAAGGGCCATCTGTACTAAACAGAAGCAGATCATGAACATCTTTATATAAAAAAAAACATGCCATATATCAATGCCAGAGGTGAACAAAATGGGCAAGAAACAAATGAAACCAGACAGAGAAGAAAAAAGATAGGTGCAGTCCATTCATAAACCTTTTCACTCGTGTTGCTACTGGTTCTACCAACAAACCCACTGACACTGGCCCAGATAGACAAGAATACAGTGTCAGGACTGAGTTTTCCTCAATTATTAAAAATTATTGCTAGAATAATTTTCATGTTGAAAGATCAACAAGGCTATATAGAAAGATTAATGATTCTTTACTCTTTATATACTTTTAAGTCCTTCAATTTGTTTTCATTAAACCTGTTTTTATCAGCCGTTTGTTGGCTTGTGCTGTGAAATTGGCTTTCAGCAGATATAAATAAGTTACCTCAGCTGGAGAAATTCACACCTGAAATCTCTGGAATCACAGCAACATGTGATGGCCATGCAGACTTTTACGTTTCCTTCGGTTTTTGCATTGAGTAGACAAAGTGATCTTGGTGAAACCAACTTTCCTATAGCTTGTCTTGCTGGTTCACTACCTGCGTGTTTTTCTTTTGTAGGAAGTTCACTTGTTTACTTTGCTTTTCATCTGTTTCATACTGTTCCTCACTGCTAGTTCTGTCATCGGATTCATAAATCCCTCTATATTCCTCCATGATTTGGGTATACTTTTCAATTCCACTTGTAGAAGGTATATTTATTTTATCTTCAGATGTGTCAAATTATTGACCTGATTTTGTTAACTTGTAAGGTGCTACTTTCAGCCGAGTATATCCATGTCTGACATAAATTATTTAGCTGTCTTGAAAGATTACCTTGGATCTTTTTGTAATAAACTTTATCACCATAGTTAAAAACTTCTCCCCTTGTCCTTAAGTTTACTTTTAAGGGCTTTCTTGATCTTGTTACAAATTTCAGTTGCAATAAATTGCAGCTGCTAGAGAATTAAGGTAGTTTCACAAGTGGTTTCTTCTGATAATGTTGATGGAAAAGAATTGAGAATATCAGAAATCCAAATCAACCAAACCAACTGATGAAAGCGGAAACCAGACCACATCTACAGCATGCTTTTATCATACAAGCCCATGTTTGGAATATTAGAATTGGAGTTTTAGGGTAGTCTTTCACTTGTGAAGAATGACATTCACCACTTGATGATGATTTCTCACACACACATTATTCTGAAATGGGGATTCATCAGCAGTTGTGATTGATTCATCATTGGTTGCATTTCAAGCACATCTCCTCACTGGCAAATTCACCACCATTACCTGTGAGAAAACCAAACCTGCTACACCATTCAGACAATATGTCGTGTCTTACAGAAGTGGGCTTCTTTCTGCTTATGAAAGCAGAGATTGTAAAATGTGACCATAGATCAATGATATGCAAAATCCAACTTCCTTGCCAGTATTTCAGAACTAATGTCTCTTTACCATTTAAGTCATTACTAAAAGACATGGCCACAGATGGACATGTAATCCTTTTGAATCGACACATCACACTGGGGGGGGGGGGCGGTTAAGTTATCTGCACATTCACCTCTCTATATACACCAGCATCTTCAAGCACAGCTTTCAGTTGCTCTTCTGGAGCATGACCAAACTGTCTATGGAGGCTGAGAAAAATTGACCTAGATAATATTTCTTCTAATTTTACCGTAAACACTTCAGATATTGACTGCAGAATCTGTGAAGGAAGAATAGATATGCAATAGTGGCCTGATATAGTAAGATTCAAGTATAACATGCTCGCCAGAAATAGTAGTAGTGTCATCCGCCATGCTTATGCTGACTTGAGCCCTTTTCATAGCTAATTTGTAAGAAGTAAAGGAATATCACAATCAACTACATCTGTTCTACTGATCACATTATAATTGACTATGTTGGCAGGATTATCATATTAACCAGTAAAACGGATTCTTGGTCCTGCACCAAATTTTAAAACATGATCACTTTTCATCCTCGTCCATGGTTGTGATAAATTCCCTAATGCTTTCATATATGCTATCAGCCATTCTTGCCCACAGAAAGTTCTACTACAAGCAGTGTCTAAAGCAGAACTTTGTGTTTCAGCTTGAAAATTCCCCACTTTATCAAAGCCAGTGAAGTACTACATAAGACCCAGTTGAAGTTTCACTTTCTGGTTGTTCATTATAACAGCCTTCCTAATCTCTATCTTCCTTAAGGACACATGGCCCATTGGTTGGATCCAGTGACTTGACCCAAAGAGTTGTGAGTTCAATACCTAGCTACAGCAGGAGGTGAATAAAAACTTGGCAAGTTGAGTTAGAGGGAGATAACTGAGACATCTGGAAGAGGCATGTGGAACTAGAACAATCTACCCCAGTGGGCGAAATAAAAGGTTCAGTTTGAAATTCCAATCATCTAAACAAGATCAGAACATACAATGGCCAAAACATCATGAATATGATTATAAAGATGAGAATAACACTTCAAATAATTACAATACCTCATCTCAGAAATATAGATAATAATAGTTAACTATAAAAATGTAGATCAAGTTTGGACTTCTATTCCTCTGTTGGTGATAATGTTACATCCAAATGCTTGAAAAATGATCTGACAAATACTTTTCATTAGTGGAAATCTTAACGGGGAAGTCAATAGAAAATCATTATCTTCCTATAATTTATGAATTTTATGTAAAATGTGAAAAAAAGAAAATGCCAGTCTGCTGACACACTGTACACAAATAATGAATGATGTCTGGTACTCTAGTTAAAGGATGAAAGCATACATCAAAATTGTTCAAATACATTAGATTATACCTACTATTGGTTGATAAGTCTCTCTGAATATTACTTGTATATTGCTGTTACTGACAATATTTTGCACCCCACATGGTTGACGTTGTCCATCCTTATGAAAAAAATCATTTTTCCACCATAGATCATTAACTATGCTCCAGAATCAAATGTAAAAGCTCACCTCATAATACACAAATGATGATTGCCCTGGTGTCCCATTCTAATTCTGGCCCTGTCCTCTCATGTGACAGAGAGAGAGTCTGGGAAACACACACGTATATTTTTTTAGTGAAATTGGAGTAGATTTGAATAGCGAAATTAAATCAGAGCATTTTGTTTACTGATGGGGAAATCTGATCTAGAAGTTGTACCCATTGAATCTGGGTCATCAGAAGACAATGGAAATGGTCGAAATAATTTTTATCGATTAAAAATTGAAATAGAGCTGAGTAAGCTAGAAGGAACTTTGGAATTCACATGATTTTGGTTGAAGCAGCCAGAACCCCATGATAATCGTGTGTGAAGTAGTAGGGCCAAGGGTCAGTTATAACCAGCCGGTTTTATCTATATAAACGCATGGTTATGCTGAAAGAGTTTTGGCTCCTCTGTCTTTGAGTGCAGTCGAGCTGGGTGGAGAGATGTCGGAGATTGAAAGTGAGCAGAGTTGAGTTGGAGGCTCAAAGAAGTAAGAAAGTGACATCAGAGATTGGAACAAAATGCCCGCTAACATGTGCTGTTGAGATAAGTATGAAGAAGCGAATTACTTCCTCCAACATCTAAGACTACTACTGCTACTATTATTACTACCACTGGGAATGGAAACATCGAACAAGCTTCAGTAATCAAAAAGTGTTAAAATGAAACCACCTGTCTCCTTTAACGAAATTACACAAAGTATTTTCTTTTGTTGATCATCATTCATATACAAAAGACTGGAGAAAATTCTTGAAGAGAGAATTAGACTGGGCAAGCGTTAGGAGGAGGAACGCCTCTATAACCGCACAAAAATCTTTATCCCTCCATCGCAAGAGTCATATATCGTTCTGAGACTATTTAACAATAAGTTAATCCCATACACTCTCTCTGTGTCTAGAATCTAGTGTATGCGTTTTTACGTTAAATACTTTTCTTTTCTGTAACCCGTTTCTTTTCTCTACTATTCTTTTCTGCTATATAAAAGACATTAACAATTCATCCATTGAATAGTTGTTTGTCCGGCTTTCTGCAGATATATATATATATATATATATATTTTTATTTTTTTTTTTTTTGTTGCTGCATTCTAAATTTCTTAGCGCAGACTCCCCAGCCGTGTCTATATCTTCAGTCGACCGTGAATGGACGGACATCACTTCTGCTTTCTGGATCAAACAAATCACAACGTGGGCAGGAAGCAGGATTAAACCAGCGAACCGGTTGAATAATCTACGGATGCTCAGGGGACCTATGGCTACTCTCTTAAGAGAGTAAGACGCCAGAGGTTGAGGGGCTGGGGCAAAAGTGCTAGATGTCATGCTCATGACCTGGATGTAGAACTAAATCAGGTCACTGAGGTCGGGCATAATGGGTACATCTACACCACTGACATGATCTGTACAGAAAATATTTTGTATCTGTATTTATGTTGGATGTGCAGATAATGCAACAATTATTGTCAGTGAAAGTGGAATTGGCATAAATTTGTTGTGGTCATTTTTGCATTAATGCCTTTGGGGAAAAAGGTATGAATGCATCTAGCTCTAGTTAAAAATCATAGGGTAGACTGGGTGGCAGCTAATCTAGGAAAACAACTGAATTTTAAACAATGCAGAAAGCAACAGATGTGATAGAAGAGATTGGCTTAAGACATACACATATTCAAGTCGGCTGTAAATGATTTGATCTGAGTGACTGGTGTTTTATTTCTGCCAGTAAAATTGAGATGTGTGGACTTCAATGCAATCACATATTGTTCCCAAATAGGGTATAAGGAAATGGAGTAAATAAAAACTTCAGGATCAAGTGCCTTGGAAAGTAGGGAATTATGATTGTGAGTGTATATAGTCAAAGCCACACATGTAGAAAATAGCAGAGGGGTAGTAGAAGAGAATTGATAGACAGGAGAGAGATGGTTAAAGCAAGAGAGACAGAGTTGGAGGCAGATTAAATTCTCACTGACCAAAGGGACCATTAGTCTATTGTGAGAAAAAAAAAACAAAAGTAACAGTAAAAATGTCCCAAGTCTTACTTACTTCAGATAGGTGAAGTCATAGATAAAGAACGTAATAGATTGAAAACAGGATTCAGGATTTCTTGCTGAGGCATTATTTCACTTTCCATTCCTTTCATTTGATCTTTCCCAATTTTTGTTCACACCAACACAAACAAGAATCAAAACACAACATGGGTGAAGCTGTCCAGCCTAGAAGAAACAGTTGAGTCAAGATTAACACAGAGAACATAACCAAGAACACTGAATCCCTTGAAGATGTAATAAAGAAAGTGAAACTAGCCAACCACTAAAAGTAAGGGCTGAAGGAATATAAAAAAATAACATAATTAGAGGTGAGACTATGAAATCAGGCATAGTTGATCATGTATAACCTTGTTTTGTCAATCTGTTTCCAGCAATGCCAAATAAGTATATATATATATATATATCTGTTGTAACCTAAGGAAGGTTACTGAATAGAATAATCAAACGAAGGTTAGTAATGAACGATAATACTTAGGGCAAGAACAACACATTCGCTAGCGGCACGTAGAAGTAGTAGTCAACTGCTAGAAGCAAGTCAAGTGAATTCCACAATGAATCTCCAACTGCATGATATCTACCAATCGCCCCGTGTGATCAGATGTGGCACAAGGCCGCAT
The DNA here is from genome assembly GCA_964036315.1 of Acanthosepion esculentum. NCBI lineage: Eukaryota > Metazoa > Mollusca > Cephalopoda > Sepiida > Sepiidae > Acanthosepion > Acanthosepion esculentum. Next base: position 83,840,622 of record OZ038498.1, read on the forward strand.
TTAATCTGGGGTATCCGAGCCTGTAGGCTTGGCCAAAACTTCCCTGTAGACCCTGTATAAAATGAGGTCGGGTAGCTGTTTCGCGAGACGAGACTCTGCTCGGAGTCAGACAGTTTGACCAGCACAGCTCCAACTGCAATATTTATTTGTAATAAAATACAAAATGTGGCACAAGGCCAAAAAAGGGGGTGGGGGGAAAGAACAGTCTTTATCTGTCTTAATTTTAAACTTAGCTAGCCACAAACACTGACCCAGACATAAAACAATGTTCCTAACACCAAAACAACGCATTCTTACTTACCTTTCTTACTACATCCACCATAATACTTCATTGTCTTTGGTGTGGGGGACAAAACAACAATTTAAAAACTAGCCCCAATGAGTATTTACAATATGAATATAAATTATTTACATGAAACTAAACAAAATAATGTTAGTAATAAAAAACCCATAATCTTTAAATGTGGCAGAAATGTCAGTTAACTGGACGAAATCAATGCAGGACTATAATAATATAAAGAAACATTCATTCATCACAAGAACTCACACTGACACTCACTCATTCAGACAACAACAAATACAAAAAAACACATACGCAGAAAGGAAAGGCGCCCAGCATCCACCAGAGAACTGACATCACTGACCACTTAACGAGGGAGGGCATGGGGAATTAAACTAAAGAAAAATAGGGACAGAAATAAAAGGGACCAATGCACATAGACACCCTAGCTAAGTTAACTGGGAAAAAGAAAACTAAGGATTCAAAAACAAAACCTAAACTATCCTAATATCGGGATGGGTTGCCAAAGTTCACCCCAGGAAGAACAATATCCTGATGCCTGACCGGCGTCAAAATGCCACTCTAGGTCAGCCCGTTTTACTCGACACAAACGCGCAAGATTCACCCACCTTTTGCTAAGACCATATTGAGCAAGCCTCCTGCTTCGTAAGAACAAGCTCGTCAATCAAATTATCATGAACGGAGCCCCTGACTAACACTTGATATAATGCCCTATGAGACAACACCTGAACGTTGGAGAGGCTATCCGATGCTCATAAGAGGCGTTTCAAAGCACTACGACATTCACGGTAGAAGGAGCATTCGGCTCGGGATAAACAGTGGGCCTCCTCCTCGCTTGAGTACACACTTCTCAGGGATGGGAAGTTCTTACGGGCGTCTTCCTTCCAGAAAGCGACCTCCTCATCTGGTTCGCGACACATTCGGTCTAGGAATGTGATGTGAAATATATATTGACGAATCTAAAATGCTAGGCATACTCAGACCGCCTTCAGATGGGTGAAGACAACAGATCTCCCAAGATACCATAGCGGCCTTGTTTCTCCACAAGAAAGAGAACAAGAGCCTTACTAATGACATTAGTGTGGCACAAGGAAGTGGAAGTACAGAGATCGGTAAAGGAGAATTGGATAGATGTGTGAAACACATACTTCCGCCCTCCCCTTCAAGGAAAGATTCCTCTGAGACCACAGATTAACTGCGCTCTCAATCTTCCCTTGTACCTCCGACCAATTCATATCCAGCTGGAGATCAGGACCAAACCAGATGTCGAATATCTTGACCGGCCCATCTGTCCAGTGGAAAGGTCCGGGAAGAAAAACTCCCTTCCACACACCCAACCACAAGCCAACAGACTTATCGTGGTTGATCTTGGCCTGTGTCACCATCTCATAACCACTGATTTCTTTGCTGACTTCATCAATCTCAGCTCTGCTCGACACAAGAACCGAAATGTCATCAGCATAGGCAGAATACTTGACTGAGGTGGTAGCACTGGGCAGGGAAATTCTGCGTAGGACCAGATTCATCTTTAACTTGTAAAGGAAAGGTTCCAATGCAAGAATGTAAAGCAAAGGCAAAAGCGGACAACCTTAACGAATGGAGTGAGACAATACGAAAGGATCCAATCTTACCCCATTCACTTCCACCAGTGCACTGGAAGACATATACAGAAGTTGGATCCAGGTGCGAAAGTCCGGCCGCTGAAAGGACAGCCTCTAGGAATCGATGGTCAACCCTATCGAAGGCCTTGGACTGATCTAAATTTATCAGCGCTGCTTCACTGTCGACTTGTTCTAAGATCAAGCGTACCATATGCAGGTTATCCTGAATAGTCCTGCCCTTCACAGCACAAGTCTGTTCGGAGCCAATCAGACTAGACAGGACAAGCTTCAAACGGTTGGCTAAGATCTTCGCCAAAATCTTTAACTCTGTATTTAACATGGTTAAAGGGTGAAAGTTGTCCAACCCATCCCCACCGTTCTTGTCCTTGCGCAGCAACTTGATCACACCCCTGGTGAAGCGCTGAGGTAGAGACCCCTGATTCATCCAGTTGTTGTAAATCAGTTCCAACAAAAACGGGCGACTTTGTAGGGAAGACCAACTAGTCCCAGAAATGTATCCAGGCCAATCTGTTTTAGCGCTTCCCAGACTTCCGACTCTGTGATGGGACCCTTGCACCCAGCCGCTTCAGCTGCCTGAAGGCAGGGAAAGTTGGCTAAATAGGCGTCGAACTGAGCAGGGCTCAGACCGGGCTCCCTGGTGAAAGGTTCTTGAAAATAATCCCGAAATGCCTCGTATATGCCCGTGTTTGTAGTTACGGTCCGCTTATCCGGCAATGTGACGCACGCGATATGTCACTGAGACGCGCTCCGATTCTCCTCTGTGTGCAATTCATCAGCCATATTCGTCGCCTCAGAGGACATTCTTTTTAATCTAGCCCTAACTGCCAGAGCTTGATCCTTTTTGATAAGCAAGGAAGACAACACTGCCTTAGCTAAGGCTATTTCCCCACTATCACGGGATTTAACTGCCCAATCGACGTTTTTGCACACAAGCCATTTGCGCCGCTAATCTATCTAGATTGAGTCAACGGCTAAAATCAGCAGCAAACGTTCTAATTTTGGATTTTAATTTGTCGCACCAGGCATTTCCAACAACCACATCCACCATCAATTCCGTCCGTATCATTAGTAGCAGCTGGTCCTGGAAATCCTGCTCACCAAATAATGAACAGAGTTTAATTTCCAGTAGACAGCCAACCTAACCTTTGGCTTATCTAAGTTTACACGGACCCGGACAAGCCTATGATCCGAATAAACTATATAATGAAAACTTGGACATCCTAAGAACCCTACATTGACTCTCCTAACTAAGACTCGGTCGAGGTAGCTAGAAAGCACCCCTGCAGCCGAGCCACTACTATTTGTCCAAGTCCAAACTACCTCCCGAGGGTGTTCATTCTGGTACTTTCGGGGAATGGGGGCTGAGAGACAGACCCAACTTGTGGTCTAAGCACACCGGCATGCCTATTACAGGCGAGACAGATGTAACAGACTTGGTCGCAGGGGGATTTGGGTCGACAGGGGCCAGAATCTCAGTGGCCTTCTCTGTGCAGGAAGAGGACAGGTGATCAGTCTGTCCACACTTCCAGCATGTTGGTCTACACCCGGTGACTATAATTGGCATCTTCTGGCCTGCTACATCCAGACAGTTAGGGAAGGAAATGAAGGCTTTCTCGTCTATCATGATTTCAAGACTCCATCCCCCGGTCAAAGCGTCAGAGGAAGCACTGAGTATCTGACCGAATTGGAACAGATAAGCGGCCAAGTGCTCCTAGACGATATGAGGAGGAACCTTGAATACTGATACATTGGTCCTTCGCCTGCCTTCATATTCTGTATGCAGAATATGGTTATGAGATCATGACTGGAGGCGGCTTGACCAAAAGCCCATCTGCTGTCACCAGATGTGTGTAACTTTTGGCTTTCTCGAGGAACTCCATGATGTTGATTGAACACTTAGGTGTGAACGTCCAGCAGGGGGGCATCTCTTCGACCACTACATTTTCGTCTTTAGTTTTGTCATCTTCAGCTGCATTAGTCGGTTTTGGTGAATTTTGGCCTCCATAATTTTGTCAGGTTTCGTCTGGTTTCCTGTATTTTGGGACTCTCCAGCTACCATACTCTCATTGGAAATATTAATATCGGCAACAACCTCCTGCTGTTGGCTTTTTCTGTCGTCGACTGTCTTCCTAACATCCTTCTGTTCCTTATCAAGTGAGACTTTCTTTTTCTTTTTAGTCCCGAAAAGATTTTTACCATTTAAAAAAATGAAAAGTTTGGGGAGGGGGACTCTTTTTTTCTCCATTTTAAAAGAAACAAAAAAGAACAGTAAAACTTTTCAGATAAATTAAGGACAAGAAAAACGAGAACAATAATAGATCACAAACAAATAAAAGCGAAAAAAATTATAAGTGTACAGAAAACAACAGATCAAACAAAAATACCAAAACAAACGTTATACAAATGAAGACCCGAAAAAATTACACAAAATAAAGTAAACTATGAAGAAAACATTTTAAACAATGATAAACTTTTTTAAACTAAATATAAAAGTAAAAAGGACGATCTACAAACACAAATATGGAACAAACAATACATATAAACTAATCAAACAAATTCAATGTGGCTGCCATAAAAAAATGGTTCGCCGATGAACAAAATACAAAAACAAAATTAAAAAAGGACAGATTAGACTAAATAAACACACAAATTAGAACAAATAAGAACACTGAAGAATTAAACAAATAAAACACTTAACGGAAAGAACGAAGTAAGATGTAATAAATCACACGTAATAAATAAACAAAGAAAAAATAAAGTCTGATGACGACAAAAAAATAACACATAGAAAAAATAAACAGATAAAATCTGGAAGGGGGTATAGGAAATCAAAAACGGCAGAAAAACTGTTGTATCAGGTCTAGTAAGGATGTCAATGCTAGCTGAATCTTCAACTGCAGACTTTGTGAATGGAGACATAGCCATTATTGTCCATAGGTATGCTACAACAATATCCCTCTCCCAGCAATACCAAATATGTAGTTTTCTTGGTGCTGTCACTTCCCAATGTTTTTGATCTCCATGATCAATCTGTATATGTTATACTTATACCTCAAGAGCTTCAAGAAAATGATGAATGTATGATGGCTAAAAAGGAAGAACTACAAATTTGGCTCCTTATGATAGACAGCAAAGAGTTTCTTACTAGATGGTTACTATCAAATAAAAATGACAATCTGAAAGCCAGATTAGTTGCTGAAAGATTGCAAGACACTTCAGAAATACAAGCAGATTCACCTACTGTTTCAAATATAAAACCTGCTACCATTTACACCCAGTGGTGTAACCATGTTTTAGTGGTCCAGTCCTTAGGGTCTTAGAACAACATTTTAACCACAGGGCTAACTCTAAATTAGTCAATGCTGATGCTGATCCAAGCTGAGTGTTTGTCACTATCCACTTTGATCCACACCAACTCTACCCATACTATGTTCTTGATTTCAGAGAAGTGGAAAATCCAAGGGTGTAGTCTTGCAGTGCCGATTTAAGCAATGGTGGGTGCTATATTAAGGAAAAAAATATCTTCACAATGAAAAATAAAATGAGAGATTCATGAGGTTAATTTTCAATTAATTGGTTTATATAGCTCTAGGTACAACAAAAAGTAGCCCTTCTCACATCAATCTCTATAGTGACACTGGGCCTTGTCTAAACTTCTGGAGGAGCTGGGTTCAGAGTCTTGGAATCAGGAAATCTGAACTCCCCAAATCATCTGCTTATATGCACTTTGGCCCAAAACTGACATGGCGCTGAAGGGTTGTGGGGATTCGGTGATTCTCCAATCCTCACATTAATCCCAATAAAGGTTTTCTTTGCTCCCTATTTCTGTTTCCTTAATCAACTTTCCAAATTTGGAGAATTATCCACTTTTCTTGGAAGTAGTCAGATGTATTGCTCCTCCTCGTTTCACTTCACATCTCGCACTGCTACTCCACACAGGCAGTGGACTAATTCTGTTCTTTCCTCCTTTCTTTTCAGTATTCTAACTCTGCCCACTTCTCAGGGCTGGCATAACTTTTTTGTGATAAATCTAATTTTTAATGTGTATAGGAGAAAGGGTGTGATTTATTCTCATTAATTTCAATTCTCTGACTCCTTAAAAATTATTTCCCAATTTAGGTTAAACAAATGTTTTCATTGATGAAAAATCAATGAAAATATATTTGTTTACCTAATTTCTCAACAAGGAGACACTGTTTTCTATCCTGGGGCTGGTTGTCATCTTTGCAAAAACATAAACTAGATCACCTGTCTGTTATATCAGATCGATTTTCATAATCCTAACCCATGCAGCAGGTTTATTCTCCGTTTTCATTTCTTAATTCACTTTTGCTAACGAAAATATTCCTGTCTGCTTCTCTTTTCACCAATGACATGTATTTCTAATTTCCCAAGGAAGTGATAAAGCCATTTGCCAATTTGCTTTACCTGCATGCCAGATTTTTGATAGATGATTTCTTGCATAACACCTTTCAAAAACAAGTCGTCAAAAAACTTTGAGAATGTTTAATTGAAGAAAGTTAAAAAAAAAAAATAAGGACATATATATATAGGATATCAAATCAAACAATGTAAAGCTAGTCAAACTGACTATATCCAATATATTGATGCACATAAAGTTTCAAGAAAATTGACAATGATTGGTTCTCTCAACTTGGCTGTGCAAAGATCAAGGTCTGAAGCTGCTTTTGAAATGATAGATCTTATCAAAAAACTCAACAAAAGCAGACATGGAAAAAGCTGCCAAAACCTATAAATACATTTTCCCAATATTGGTAGACATGAATACTGGATAATAACTGCATTCTTGGATTGTGTTAGTTCATCAATAAGCTACATTTTATAGTTGAGTGGGAAGCAAGAAACTGGGAGAAAGTTCCACAAGTGAGAAGTGCAAAAGAAGAAACTGTTAGCATAGAACTTACAGTTGCATCTAGCAGCCATTTCAACAGTAACATCATGAGAAATTATTGCTAATCTTGTACTGCACTTAAATTCACAAAGTTTCGGTATCATAGATGAAAGTTCATCAGAACAATTACCATGAAAGTATTTATAGAAAAGGCACAGAGATGCTACGGAGGTGGGAAAGGGACTAAAGCTGAATTGTCAGGAGAAAGGGTGTGATTTATTCTCATTAATTTCAATTCTCTGACTCCTTAAAAATTATTTCCCAATTTAAGAGGAAAGATTCTACACTAGAGAAATTGGAATGAAGGCCACGAATATTGGAGAAAGAAAGGTTGAAGGGGTTCGGTGAGATTTTTCTTTTGTTTACTGGCTTACACATATTTCATTGTATCTGTCATAAGATTTTATTTGATCTTCATACCTTTTGGCCTTTGCCACATCTAAGCTACTCTTAGAAAATCACCATAAGAAGATTTTGTTTTAAGAAAAAAGTCCAAAATAATTATCACTGTCCAGAAGCTGCATAATATGGCCTTAGGTTGCCCATTTAAGATACATGCAGGGATACCTATCTGTATACGACATGATACTACAAATAACCTGATATTAAGCAACTGTTGATCAGAGCAGTCTCTCTAAGCACTACCAAAGAGTTCGGGTTGGAAGCAGCAACCAGAAAACTTCCAACCTGATACGCACATAATGAAAAGTCACAACCACTGATCAGTCAGATCACCAAGAAGTTAAATCATGTGGAGATATAATTACTACTAAATAACAATTACAGAGAACATTTTTAGCAAGGAACTTGTCAGTAATGTCTAGTAATTAGTTACTTAGCAGCTATACATAATATTAAGAAGCAACTTACAACTACTGACTTATTTCCAGAAATGCAAATGTACAAAGAAACAGCAAAAATACCATAAAATAACTAAATACACAAAAATCACTTTAGTCACCATAAATTAGACATTTTTAGATAATATTGCAAAACTGAGTTCATTTGTTTCTGCTAGGTAATTACAGAAAATATAATTGTATAATCAGTAAACAATTTTACAAAATCAGGTATCGACAAAGTCTAAAAATACTTTACAAAAAATGTAAATTTCAGTAAAACAAGGATTTTGATAATCTTTACAAAATTTATTGTAATTTTTGTTACATGTACAATTTGTTTCACAGAAGGTGAAGAAAATACTTATTTCTTTATGATACAATATTAACAGTATACATAGTTTTAATAATTAAAATCAATTTACATTAACAAAAACACAAATTAACAGGATAATTTAGGGAGTTAATTAAATTAAATATATCTTAAAAGGGAGAAATTGAAAATAAAGAATACCTACAGTATTTACATTAGTCGGACTATTGTCCTCATCTTTGTCGCCATTTTTGTTACAACATTTCGGCCGTTGTGGTTGCGGTGGTTGGAATTTCGAACCGAACCCTTTATTTCGATCACTGGGGTAGACTGTTCTAGTTCCACAATGGCCGTACAACGGCCGAAACGTTGTGACAAAAATGGCGACAAAGACGAGGACAATAGTCCGACTAATGTAAATACTGTACATAATACCTCATCTCAGAAATATAGACAGACTCTGAAAGAATACCTAGTAAATATTTTTCTAAATGGATAAGTATGTCTTTTTAATGCAGCTTCATGAACATATTTTTACTACTTGAAAAATTATGAATTTACTGATTATGTAGTCTTAAAGAGTAATTTATAAACATTTTTATCTTATAATAAAAGTTTTAGATAATTTAAAAAATTTTAGTGCTGGTTTTTGAATTTTTTTAGTTCTGATCTTAGGAGAATAAAACAATCTTTTGAAAAATATATTTGACAATATAATTCCATGCTCTCTTTTCATATTGAAATGATATATATCAGAAACTAACAATGATTTTTGTCAAAGAATTTCTGCAAGTCTTCAATTTAACAACACCAAACATTATAAAACAGAAAACCAACCACTGAAATGTGGTATCCAGTGGAATTTTTACCACAATCTATTTCTTTAAAAAAATGTTCATATTCTTAAAAATAAAAACTAGTATTATTAAATATTTCCTCTTCTGTGGGACAATCTTTTCTTATAATGTAGCTTGCTATATACAAAAGTGACATTTCAATATCTTTAGTTTCAAGGTCTGGTAAGTTATCAAATGTTTAGCATCCCATCCAGCAAATGGCCACATTTTGAGCAATTATAGCCTGGATCAAAGTTATATTCTTTGACATCAACATTTTATTTAAGAAGTAGTTTCGTTTCTTCAATAACATTTTGAACTGTTAAAAAAATATGCACCACCAGAACTTTGTCTTAATTTTCCAAATTCATTTTCTAAATAGTCTGTGCTAAATTCACCAAGCATAACAAAATTAAACCCACTACTTATCAAATATCTACAAACATCAATTAAGCCATTGCATGTATGTTCAGTGGTTAAACTAGTATCTCTTGTTAATGATGTGACACCCAGCTGTCGGCCCATGGGCAACTCCCAGTCGTGGCGCGAAGCTGTAATGTTTCTTCCACCGGCCTTTTGGGGTTGACTCCTAGTCGCTGCCACCAGCCTGTGTCCCGGTCATTCGGTGGTCGTCGCTACTCTGTAAAATCCCCTGGTCAGGATACCAATATGGGACACTGGCCCATCCAGGGTTGAATTCTGGTCGTCAACGTTAAAGGCTTCACCAGCTGTACCGGTTCAATACCAGCTCTATCGTTCCCAGCTCACTTGCAACGTCTGGTTACTGGAGTAACTGTGTTGCGGGGCCGTCAAGCGTGTGCTATCAACCCCGCAAGCAGTAAAATTTATATTGGAAAATACGATCGAAGCAAGGATAACAAAAGCGAGGGTTTAAAATCAAAGCCAAATTTTATTTAACAATTTGGCAAAAGTATGTACAAGTCTTGTGTCGCAATGAAATCGGGGAGCGCCACCCGAAAGATCGTCTTGTTTTAGGGCAGCGGACCAGTCAGTGCTGAGGGAACCTGCTCGTCCTTAGGTTGACGGTCATCAGGGATGCAGCTTGGTAGTAACCGGAAGGACTATCGCATAAGCTATGTGGTCAGGTAGTCCTGAAAAGGACTATTGCATAAGCTATGTGGTCAGGTAGTCCTGAAAAGGACTATTGCATAAACTATGTAGTCAGGAAGTCCTGAAAAGGACTATTGCATAAACTATGTAGTCAGGAAGTCCTGAAAAGGACTATTGCATAAACTATGTAGTCAGGAAGTCCTGAAAAGGACTATTGCATAAACTATGTAGTCAGGAAGTCCTGAAAAGGACTATTGCATAAATGTGTAATCGTTAGCCCTGAAAAGGACTATGGCATAAACATGTAGTCGTTAGCCCTGAAAAGGACTATGGCATAAATATGTAATCGTTAGCCCTGAAAAGGACTATCGCATAAGAATGTACGCGGGGTGCTGCTGCCGGTGCCGCCGTTGGACTCGGTCTCGCTAGTGGCTGCTGCTGCTTGGCCCGGTCTCGTTAGTGGCTGCTGCTGCCTGACCAGGGCTGGCTAGTGGCGGCTGCTGCTGCTGCCTGACCAGGGCTGGCTAGTGGCTGCTGCTGCCTGACCTGGGCTGCTGGTGGGCTCGGTCTGGCTGGCTGGCTGCTGCTGCTTGAGCTCGGCGGTGAGGGGAGCGTGCCGCTCTTAAACCCGGATCCAAGAATCTGGCTGCTGCTGCTTGACCTGGGCGGGCGGGCTGGCTGGCTGGCGGCTGCTGCTTCTTCTTCTTCTTCTTCTTCTTCTTCTTCTGGTCAGCGGTGAGGGGAGCGTGGCTCTTAAACCCGGATCCAAGAATAATTTGGTGGAAGAAATTTGGCCGTGTTTATGTAGGCCGGGGTCAGCATCGTAGCTTGGCTAATAATGTCTTTTAGTTATTCACTAAAAATGAGCTTCTACTTTTGAATGTACCCATGGGTTTCATTTAGGCCCCATGTGTATATGAATTAGTTTCTGGTCATTATTTTTAGTTGTGGATGTTACGTTTCGTTTTGTTTTTGTATTTTTGTGATTTGGTGTCTGAAAATGCTGAGTCACTGGAACTTAATGGCGTTTGTTCCGTTTTCCGTGGTGACGCTTTCAGACGTTTGAGTAGCCGGCAGTAACTTCCGGCCGGGTGCGATAAGGCCCCCTTTCTAGAAAATTGATCATGATCAATTCAAAAAAAAATGTAGGTCTTCAATTTGGATGGAAAATGAACTCTTCTGCCCGATTTTGTTCGTATGACTGGTGTGGTTGTTTCAACTTCCGTCGTTGATGGCAGTTTTGCGTCGGGAGGAGTTTCCTCTAACCAGGCTGGTTTGAGTCGGTCGATAGAGACTGTATCTTTGTCTCTGCTGCGCATGATCGTGACAAATTTTTCGGAACGCTTCAAAACTTTAAAAGGACCTTGGTAGCTGGGTGTGAGTGGTTTTTTTACGGCGTCGTTCCTGACAAAAACGAAATCGCAGCTATCCAGTTTCTGTGGTAAGTATGAGCTTGTGGTTTGTTGTCGTGGGGGAGTATATGTGAGTTTGGCCATTCTGTGGCGCAGATCCTGCACAAAAGAATTTGGTGAGGTTGTGCACGAGTTCTGCGGAATGTGGAAATATTGTCCTGGTAAGGAGAGAGGCATGCCGAACACGAGTTCCGCTGTCGAACACCCTAAATCGGTTTTGAGGGTATTCCGCAAAGAGAGCATAGTCATGGGGAGGTTGTCGACCCAATTATGTATGTCAAGTTTGGTTGCTAAGGACGCCTTTAGGGATCGATGAAATCTTTCGACGAGGCCGTTTGCGCAAGGGTGGTAAGCAGTCGTTTTAATGTGCCTGACACCCAGAAGTTGAGAGAATTCTCGGAAAAGCGAGGACTGAAATTGTGGTCCTCGATCTGTAGTGAGAACTTGGGGTACGCCAAAGTTCGTAATCCAGTTGGCGAGGATAGCTTTAGCAACTGTGGTGGCGGAAATGTCCTTAATCGGTACTGCGACTGGCCACCTCGAAAAACGGTCTATGACTGTTAGAAGGTATTGATACCCCTGGCACATTGGCAGTGGCCCGACGAGGTCAACGTGGATGTGACAGAAACGTGCGTCGGGTGTGGCGAATGTTCCAACTGGTGATTTTGTGTGCCTCTGAATTTTACATTTTTGGCATTGTATGCAGGTTGAGACCCAATTCCTGATGTCTGTTTTCATATTAGGCCAGACGAATCGCTCGGCGATAAGCTTGACGGTTGCTCGCTTGCTCGGATGAGATAGATTGTGGAGATGGAGGAATACTTTCTTTCTGAGAGATGGAGGAATGTATGGTCTCGGAGTATCCGGATGTCTTTTAGTTGCTGTTGCAGGTCAGCTACTGCTTGTTGTAACCCTTCGTTTTTGGTTAGTGTGTAGTCTGGATTCTGCACAGCATACACTCCTTGGTCCAGTTTTGCTGCGATGCGGTCGGCGGAGTCTGCTAACTGGGCCAATGGTGTATTTTCTGCGATTGGCGCCAATATTTGAGTAATTGTGTTGGGTAGTTTGTCCATCCATAGCTCGCGTAGGATGGATTCGGCCATTGAGTGCTTCCCCAGTCGGCTTCTCATGAAGCGTAGAAGCTGTGAGGGTGTTCTGTCGCCCCTCGTAACGTGGGTAAAAAGTTCTCGGAGTAGCTCATCGTCCGAACGGCCGGTCCGTTTTAGGATTGCGTCCTTTAGCCGAGTATATGGATCCTGGTCGGGCACGTTTTCCAAAATGTCGACCACTTCGTCGACCACTGACGGTGGCAAGACTTGCACCACGTTGGCAAATTTGGTTTGTTGCGATGTTATCCTCCGTACCGAGAAGATTGCTTCCAACTGCAGAAACCAGTTTTTGGTGTTTTGGTGGTTGTATGCCGGTAGGTTCGAGAGAGGCATTGCAACGTTTATAGGAGAGGTCTGTTCCCACTCGTCTGTTGCCATCTTGATCGATCGTAAATATCGGGGTCACCAGTTGTTGCGGGGCCGTCAAGCGTGTGCTATCAACCCCGCAAGCAGTAAAATTTATATTGGAAAATACGATCGAAGCAAGGATAACAAAAGCGAGGGTTTAAAATCAAAGCCAAATTTTATTTAACAATTTGGCAAAAGTATGTACAAGTCTTGTGTCGCAATGAAATCGGGGAGCGCCACCCGAAAGATCGTCTTGTTTTAGGGCAGCGGACCAGTCAGTGCTGAGGGAACCTGCTCGTCCTTAGGTTGACGGTAATCAGGGATGCAGCTTGGTAGTAACCGGAAGGACTATCGCATAAGCTATGTGGTCAGGTAGTCCTGAAAAGGACTATTGCATAAGCTATGTGGTCAGGTAGTCCTGAAAAGGACTATTGCATAAACTATGTAGTCAGGAAGTCCTGAAAAGGACTATTGCATAAACTATGTAGTCAGGAAGTCCTGAAAAGGACTATTGCATAAACTATGTAGTCAGGAAGTCCTGAAAAGGACTATTGCATAAACTATGTAGTCAGGAAGTCCTGAAAAGGACTATTGCATAAATGTGTAATCGTTAGCCCTGAAAAGGACTATTGCATAAGTGTGTAATCGTTAGCCCTGAAAAGGACTATGGCATAATCATGTAGTCGTTAGCCCTGAAAAGGACTATTGCATAAGTGTGTAATCGTTAGCCCTGAAAAGGACTATTGCATAAGTGCGTAATCGTTAGCCCTGAAAAGGACTATGGCATAATCATGTAGTCGTTAGCCCTGAAAAGGACTATGGCATAAATATGTAATCGTTAGCCCTGAAAAGGACTATCGCATAAGAATGTACGCGGGGTGCTGCTGCCGGTGCCGCCGTTGGACTCGGTCTCGCTAGTGGCTGCTGCTGCTTGGCCCGGTCTCGTTAGTGGCTGCTGCTGGACCTGGTCTGGCTAGTGGCTGCTGCTGCTGCCTGACCAGGGCTGGCTAGTGGCGGCTGCTGCTGCTGCCTGACCAGGGCTGGCTAGTGGCGGCTGCTGCTGCTGCCTGACCAGGGCTGGCTAGTGGCTGCTGCTGCCTGACCTGGGCTGCTGGTGGGCTCGGTCTGGCTGGCTGGCTGCTGCTGCTGCTGCTTGAGGTCGGCGGTGAGGGGAGCGTGCCGCTCTTAAACCCGGATCCAAGAATCTGGCTGCTGCTGCTTGACCTGGGCGGGCTGGCTGGCTGCTGCTGCTTCTTCTACAGGTCAGCGGTGAGGGGAGCGTGGCTCTTAAACCCGGATCCAAGAATAATTTGGTGGAAGAAATTTGGCCGTGTTTATGTAGGCCGGGGTCAGCATCGTAGCTTGGCTAATAATGTCTTTTAGTTATTCACTAAAAATGAGCTTCTACTTTTGAATGTACCCATGGGTTTCATTTAGGCCCCATGTGTATATGAATTAGTTTCTAGTCATTATTTTTAGTTGTGGATGTTACGTTTCGTTTTGTTTTTGTATTTTTGTGATTTGGTGTCTGAAAATGCTGAGTCACTGGAACTTAATGGCGTTTGTTCCGTTTTCCGTGGTGACGCTTTCAGACGTTTGAGTAGCCGGCAGTAACTTCCGGCCGGGTGCGATAACTGCTTCAATCTCAAGTCTAACCTACCCATGTTGTGACTTTGATCTTAGGTAGACAAGATCAATCGGGCATTGGGCCGTAGTGTAAGCTGTGTCCAAACCGAAGGTGGCATCGCACAAGCACAGAGAAAAAGAAATAAATAAAAGAAAAACCCAAGAGGTTCAAGTATGTTAAGAAATAACAAATTAACTTTATCCTTCTGTTATATACAGGAGCGTGTTTCTCTTCCAGCCTGTTTTCTACAAAATGTGACACTTCTATGTTTCATGCAAGTTGGTATCTTAAGTCAACTGATTTAGTTTTTAAGTGTTGGCTTGGCTTCATTCGTCAGTATAACTTGCTATTGGTAGGATAGGAGAAGTCAGAGGTCATGGAATTTCTTTCAGCTTCTGCGAGGCAACACTCTGGATTGACTCTAACTGGGACTCTGAACAGGAACTGCAACTAACTAACAAATGCCCCGAGGACATTCGTTTATATGGGTACTGACCAAAACCCAGTGTGGGGCCAGACGCAGCCTGGGGTTCTCGATAAATCTCGATTTCTAACAAGAAATCTCTTTGTTGTCAGGCCAGGAAAATTGATTACTTCCCATTTTTGGAAAATTAATCACTTTCCATTTCGGAGGGGGAGGGGCTCCCTCGTCCGTGAGAGCTATCCTCCTAAACTCTTCCTCTTTCACATTGATATCTCCTACCAGTCCCTTCAGTGGGTGTTAATAACTTCTCTGTCCTTCCCATCCATTCACCTCTGCCTATCACCATTGCAAACATTCGACCAATGGCACCCCGGCCATGCGGGTGTGGCTAAGCAGGCCTCCTTAATATTATAAGCTAGAATTTTTGTTTACAAAATTCTCCTTTTTCCCATCGGCCAAAATTTTTACAAATTCCATATTGCCAATTAAAATTCTATCATATCTTTTTGGCCACCCAGAATCCACTTAGCCAACACTCTTTACCAACTCCATCAATCACTGTCAAAGTTTGCCATCTGGTCCCTTCGTGAAGGTAGCTTTATAATGGTATCCTTGGCTTGTTGAGAAATTAAATTCTTTTATCTCACCAAATCTCAATTCTCAACTCTATTTTCTGTCTCATGTCAAAATTTTACCATCGCCATATTGCTATTCAATGTCTCGGCATCTGAAGCGACACGTTGGTAAAGTAAATAATAACAATCCTCTCCACCTGTCGAGACAAATGTCAAAATTTTATAATCACCACATTGCTTTTCCTTGCTGGCACTCAGGAAAAATAAAATAAATGATATCTTGGAAAGATAATTAATATTGATTCTCCCTGCCCTGTATCAGCGATTGTCTCAAGCCCAAATTTTTATGACTGACATGTGCTCTGGCCGATATCTTAATATTTGCTTTTCTTCCTATCTCCCTCGGCAAGACATTAATCAACTTGACAAAATCTCACATATGTTTTTTTCCATGGGTTTACTTTTGTGAAAAGTATCTTTCTCGTAAATAGAATAAAATCTTTTTTTTAATATCGATCAGTCTATCTTTCAGAATAGCTCTTTTTCACCTTAAATATTTCCTGTTTTAATTTCTATGGTTAATTAGCCAATTACCATAGCTAAATAGTGTCACAATGATTTCATTCTTTTTCCTTGATTTCCTCCCATTCTTTTTCTCATTTTTCCAGAATTACAAAGAAACAACAGATGTTCATCATCTAAATCTGATATCATCTTTTTCAGTGGATCATTTTTCTCAGTGTCACCATATATTTCTTTGACACTAACAATTTTCAAAAATTTTAAAACCTTTTTCATTAAATTAATTTTTTTCTGCAGTATCTTTCCCATTTAATAATGGGTGTGTTTTAATGACAGCTACAGTTTGATCACAAAATCTTTTAAACAATGGGAAACAATTTGTTGTTCAACAGGTTTTGGGTAAATTGCTACATCAGTTTTAACAGCTTAACAAATAGTTTTTTCATACTCAAAAAGACCGTTTACAATTTTCCATTTTGCTGTCATCTTTTTGCCTTCCGAATAAAACAGTAATTTGGAAGTAGGTCAGTCATCCAATGACTCTAAATATTTTTGAAAAGGTGGACATAATCTAAAAGTACAAGCCATTTTTAGTGATCCAGTGTCAAAAAGATTGATGGGTCCTGTTGTCACACACAATTGCAATTACTTCACCATTTGATTACACCCAAATTATATAAAACTTTTATATAAAAACTTTGCCTCTAATTTTGCAGCTGGGATCATTTTAAGTAAAATTTTTGGTCTTCTATTTAAACATTTTACCATGATGCCCAATATTGATTTTGCTAATCCCTCAGAATTTTCAGACAAACCAAATAAATTTCCTCCATGATATTGTAGAGCAACTTTGATATATACTTCATCAACTAAAAGAATATACTTTTTCTGATTTTCAAAAATTTTACTAAAATTATCACCAAGAAAATTAAAGTCATCTAATTTTGAGTCTTTTGATGTTAAAGCTGATAATGTTCTTACAACTCTTAAAATCATCCTGAAGTCTGTTATATAATGACTGAGATGTAACAAAATATTCAAGTATACCTGATAAGAATACCAGAATCATAATGTTTCCCCAATCCTTTATGGTGATATAACATTGTTCTTTTAAAAAAAATTTCTTATCAATTTTTAAGATAACAAATTGCTTCATTGATTTGTGACCAATGCTGAAACATTGATATTCAACTTTCTGAAAGAGAAAAAAATTGTTGTATATGTAGCAATACAATTTCTCACACATCCCTAGGAGATAGATACTTTTTCCTTTTAAGTCAATTTAATGACCAGGGTTTTCAGGAATTCTGTCTCCAGCCCATTCCATTGGCAAACATAAAATTTTGTTAATGATTTTAGATAATCATAAAAGTAGATTTCTTTGAAAAGCTGACCACCCAAAAGCTCAATGGGTTGGTTCTCTTTTCCAGAACACAAGTGGATGCATAGGGGTGGTGGGACCCACCACCCCTATGCATCCACTTGTGTTCATCAGCTAGTATTCATATAATGAATGGTGAGGCAGAAAGTCAGCAGTTTGTGAAGAAGGGACAAGCAGTGAGTGAGGCAGCAGTTGCCAAGACAGTTTGGCAGTAAATGTAAGGGTATTTTTTCCATGGCAAGAAGTTAGTAAGATAACAGCTCAACTTCTTGAAGCCAATGGAAGACACTGCCAATTAAGTGAGAAATCGTATTGTTTGCTATTTCCCAATCAGTATCTTGAAAAGCATTTTTTGTTACAAGGACAGTATATCAAAATACTTCACGGATTATAAGGAAATCACAAATTATTCCTTAAGAAATGAATTTTATAATTAAGATATTCATTATTATGTAGAATAAGGAAACTGATTTATTTTGGAAACTGTAAACAAAACAAGATGGTAGAATTTCTTTATATTAAAAACCCAAACCTAGGGTGCCTAGAGTGGAGTGACTCTGGTGGAATGGTAGGGGTGATTAACTAGAAGAAGCAGCTGGTAAATTTCTGATTTTATGAGCAAGGCCAGGCTGAGAAACTTTATGGATGAAAAATTGAAATGATTTTGAGAACTAGATTGGTCAAAGGACAACCAAGATGATAGGCACGGGTGAAATACCAGGGAGGACGGAGGAATTGCCTACACCCATTGGGAAATGTTAGTGCAATGCAAAAATAACAGAAGGTGTTGGGCATATTGATATCCTACTACCCACTGGAAAAGGGATCTCTCCAAATTTGAAGGGATAATTAATTATCCATAACTATACAACAGAGAGGCTCTTGTCATAAGATAGGGGAAACATCAAGGACTCAAACCATGTCAACCCCCCATGCCAGTTTTGGGTGGAAGCCAATATAAGCAGAATACTGAAGCAACCAGGCCAGGGGTTCTGGAGACAGTAGTTCCAGACCACAGGCAACCACTCAAATCTCACGTGACTTACTGTCAGAGAGAACCTTCACCTCAAGCCTAGTTCTAGACTTAGCTAAATTAAGTGTCATGATAGTGGGAAGGGTTAATGTTTCTGTACCAAGAACCAATATTATTGTACAAAGAATTGACATAAAATTACATAGAAATAGATCCTGAATAAATTCCTGCCTTTTCTTTGCTTACCTGCATGAACATTTTTGTTTAATTTCCTTTGTGACATAGCTTTCCAAGGATTGAACCAACATTGTAATTGCTGACAACAATCTGATCTTCGCCAATGTGGGAAATGCAATGGTTTAGACTAGAGTATCAAACTTAATGGCCAACAACAGCATTTGACCAAATACCGACCAGCAGAAAAGTGTTATACTGAAATGCCTGAGGGTGCATTCTATAGGAAAAACCAGAATGTGAATGTGTTAACACAGAGAGATAGCAGCCAGATAAGATTATCTATGTAAATATGATGCTAGAAAAAAGGAAGGTGGAGTGGACTGTGGAGCTACCATCAATGTAATCCCACAGAAATGTGTGTGTAACACCGACCTGCAGCCATCTACCATGAAACTCAAAATGTGAAATGGGATGGTAACAGCGTCCGTTGGGAAATTCTTAATTGTGCTGCACAACCCCAAAACAAGAAAAAATATTCAGTGGAATTCATTGTAGTCAAAGAGATTTTGACCCGTTTGTTAGGAAAGTGCATAAATGAACAAATGGACCTAATAACTGTGCACTATGATAACATTGCTAATGTTAGTTCAGTACAAAAGTGTAGGCAACTATTAACAAACTATGCAGATGTCTTCAACGGCAAACTAAGATCATTACCTGGCCAGGTGTGTCTACAAATAGATGAAACTGTCACACCATGATGCATGCCAGTATCACTCAAGTTAAAAAGGAGATACTAATTCCCCATACCATACCGGATTGTCTATGGCAAGAGGTGGGTGTTCACCTTTTTGAATTTGACAGAGTTCAGTACCTCATAACTGTCGACTATTTTTCAAACTTGTGGGAATTATATCAACTTGAGGACAATACTGCCTCAATTGTCATCCACAAATTGAAGGCACACTTTGCAAGATATGGGATTTCATGTCAAGTGATTTCCAATGCAGGAGCCCAGTTTATGTCTTCATCCTTCAATAACTTTTCTGAAAAATATGATTTGGAACATCTTATGGTGAGCACTGGAAATCAACAGGCAAATGACAAAGCCAAATCTGCAGTTAAGAGTGCAAAATGGCTCATGAGAAAAAACAAAGACACCTACACAGGTCAGTTTCTGACACTGCTTGATGTCAGAAGCACTAACCCAAGGAATGGGAAGCAGCCTTTCTCAATGCCTGCTAAATAACCACACCCATACACTCCTCCCCATGAGAAGCAATTTACTAAGCCTTAAAATGGCGAGCCTTGAAACAAGTGGCAAGACTCTACTGGAACAGACAGAAGGTTCAGGCCAAATATTGCAACCATCATTTACCTGTGCTGAGGGAAGGTGATGTTGTATGAATGCGCCTGTACAAGAAAGGTGATCGAGTGTGGGAGAAAGGCATTATAAACCACTGATTGGATTAATGTTCATATGTCCAGACAGCAAAATAGACATTATCTGCACAAATCTTTTGAACCAGTAGAGCATACCATCACTAACCTCTACAGACACTAATTTTGCCACAAGCCATGACAAAGACACAGAGCTCCTGCACCTGCGACAGTATCCTCATCAGTTTCAGCTGTTGCAAGCAAAGTCACTAATACAACTGAACCAGAATTTCCTACTGGGATTCACACATGCTGGACAAGGGATACAAGAGTCAGTGTATCTGAAGGACAATGTCAAACTGGTCAAGGACTCTATGTGAGACTGTAATATCTACTTATAAAAAGGGGGGGGGCTGTTGCATTATTGTTTAATGTATACTCCCTTTGCATTACCATTTAATCTATGATTCTTGCTCCCTTTTCTCCCTAACCCCTTTTTCATTCTCTCTTCCGGTACCTAATAAATGCTGGTCACATTTTATGTTGGCTCTCTCAAACCAGACTTAATGTAACATAATGACTTCTCTTTTACATTTTCGTGGTGTGTTTTTAATAGTTGTAAAATATTAATAAATTTACTGAATTCAATTTTTGACATTAAAGAATTTATCACAAAGTTAATGTTTCATTTTTCATTAATTTTGCAGTGAAAAATGTTATATTTTTAATGTCTTCTATTTATTTACAAGTCAGCAAAATTCAACATACTATTAAAAAAAAAAATACCTGTTTGTTCTGTTAAAGAAAAACAAACTATTCATAAAAAATTAATTTTATATTTAATATGTTCATTGTTGAAGAACAATAGCAATGAGAAAAATATTAAATTTAAATGAACATTGTCTATAAATTCTTAAATTTTTTTTTTTTATTTATTTCATATACAAAATGCATGCTTCTTCTGGGTGACTTGGACAGCTTGCCTTGACATTTCAAACTTTTTACCAATTTCATGTTGACTCATTCTTTGTGGTATTTTGATCATTTGAAACTTAGCCCCACAAAAAAAACAAAAAACAACAAGCTGAAGGCTTCAGCCATTGTCTGTGTTTGATATTTAACAAGAAATTTGCATGTTAATCTGGAATAAATGGTCCATAATATTTGTGTGCCTTTTTTTCAGTGTCACAATGCATTCAGGTCCTTATCTACTGGATTACATTGTTCATGTGAATATGACAACTTATATTACAATCCTGAATGACCACAGATGCTAATCTTGAAAGTACAAATGTCAGAGACTTACAGCATTTTCTTTTAGTTTCTTGGTTAAACATCTAAACACTTAATACATTGAAAAGAAAGAAATTAACTTTTTAGTAAAAATTAAATTTCTCTTAGCTTTTAGTTTAAAATGACAAATTTTGCTTTCTGTAGAAGAAACAGGGTACTTCTAGAATACTAGTCTAGTAAAATCCAAATTACTTGGTTTTAATATCTATATTTATTGCATTAATTCTCATTCTAAACAGTCACAAAAGTAATTTTACTTACGAGTAAAATCCACAGTAGTAACAATATTATAAGAACTTTGGACCAATTGCTTAATATGCTAGAGAAGGAACACAAACAATTTTGGGATTTTTTAAAACTTTATTAAATATGAATTTTGGTTTACACTGGTACTTTTTTTTTGCTCTTACAAATAACTGTATCTTAAATTAGAAATTTGAGGTAAAGTTTTTACGACAGATTCAGTTGATTTGATATTTCTAAAGATTTTTCACAGAAAACTTTTTTCCTTCACATTACAAGGTCTTTCTGAGTGTGCAGCTAAAAACAAAACCTTATAAAAATATTCAAAAAGGTTGCCAATTTTAAACATTCATTTGTAAATATACATTAATAAATAAGCACAAACTGTTTTCTCAAATTTTTTAAATCAACTAAAAATTTTATCTGTAAAAGAATCATTAATCTAGTTTTTTCTTTTTATACAAAAGAACTTTCAATTAAAAATAATTTTTAGCATTAGTCCAATTTAAAATAAAATTTCATATAAAGAAAAAAAAAGGTACTGAACTGTTATGTAATATCAGTCCTCTAGTATGGCCATGAATGTTAAACAATCTCCTCAAAGATAAAGAGACATGAAGTAACAGAAATATGGTTCTACAGATACGATGGACTGAACATGTGAGTAACAAAGTTTTTTTTGTTTTTTTTTTTCTTAGAGAAAAACAAAAAGAAAAATTATACTTAACATCAATAACAGACAGTTGAAATTTCTAGGGCACTTAATGAGAAAAGTGAGCTTGGAAAATCTGATACTCACAGGACAGATTGAAAGCAGGAGGGAGAGAGAAAAACAACACACAGCACCCCGAGTAAATGGATGGCAGAACAAGGTTTAGGAGAAATAATAAAAAGACAAAATTTATTAAGAGCTATGAAGGACAGGCAGTTGTGGAGAGACATGATTGTCTACTTCCTAAGAGGACACAGCCCATAAAGAATCATTGCCATAGACACTGTGCAGGTGTTTCACAAGCTCTTTTCGTTCATCATCAGGCAAGAAACAGGATTGAGCAGCATTGAAAAACTGTAAAAGAAAGAAAATTGATATAATAAAAAAAAAAAAAAAAAAAAGAAAAGAAAAATTGGTAAAAAAATAAAAATAAAAGCAATGTCTACATTTATTGCAATGAAATTCAGTAATGGCTAAGATGAAGTCCCAAGATTTTTATCTGAAAATATTTACAATTCCACATGAAATGTTGAAGTTGGTTTTAATAGTGAATTTCATGTTCTAACTAATAAAATTAAACTCCAACTTTAAACCATGATTGAGTATTCCAAGGACGAAGATTGTAAAGATCCCCAACCAGATCACAGAGCTCCACAAGTTAAAAATATATATATATATATATATATATATATATATATATATATATATATATATAAATAAATAAAGGGTTAGGTGAGTGCAATTTGGATAAAGCATCTAGCTGATTCCTTTTGGCCAAGGTGGATGAAATCCAGTACAAATGGAGACACAAAACCTTCTATATTGTTTTCTTATTTTATTTTGCTTATTCCATACTTCATTTTACTTATTTAAGTTTATTCATTTTTGAATGGGTAAATGCATATTTTGGCAGCCTAAACAGTCTGGACAAATTTTGGACTTGATTGTCCGTATATCTCACCATAGATATATAGGTACATTGTCTTTTTTCACACACAAAAAATCTCAAATAATGTTAATTCCTTGCTCAATTTTATTTTGATGATTTTATTATAATTTAAAACTGAATAGATAATATCAGAATTGTTAGTTCCATAACTCTCTACCCTAACGCATATATTAGGAGTTGTAATCCTATTTACTATTTATTTACTTTTTCCTGCTTGGGATTGAATTTCCAGTTCTAAAATTGGCCCAAGACAACTACTGTCAGGTTAAAAATGCTATTTTAGCAAAAAACAAAAAACAAATCAATTTAAATTAGGTTTTGAAATACAGCTAATTTTGATTATTGGAAATATTAAATTTAATATATTAGTTTAAAATTAAAACTGAAATAAAAGCTTCAAGCTGATGGCTTTCTCATAAAATGGAAGCAGCAGCCACAGATGGAAAGTCTCACAAACAGATTAGACTACCAAATCAAGCTTTCATATTTGCAGCTAAACTACAGACCATCATAAAGATGACACTTGAACTCATTAAAAACTCAAACAACCAGAAATTCATAATATTTTGTCAAGTTTTGTAGCTCTAAAAGTAGAAGAGTTCAAACATTCATACATCCAAAACATACTAGAAAATTATAATGAAATAGTTAAATCACAAAAATCAGTCATCCCAGTCTAAAGATGCCCTCAACATAACAACCAGCATAAACAGACCCTATACAGACTTTAGGAACAAAATAAAAGAACATATCAAAAGAAAATGGCAAGCAAAATGAGATTCAAAACCGAACATATACAATATTCAACCAATTATAGGAGAATGGCTCCCAGGTTTCAGAAAAGTAAGATGGAAATAATTTTACCCAGACTCTGAATAGGACTGACACATCTACTAAAATATGTAACTCTCCCATCATGCAAAAGATGTCAAGTATCTCTCATAGTTGAACATATACTCATAAATTGTTATCATCTCAGTCAAACCTGAACAAAATATTACTAAGCAAACAATACAAAAGAACTCTTTCAAAACGCTAAACCAAACAATATCGTTAATTTCTTAAAGGAAATCAAACTTTGTACCAAATTCTAAAGCTATAGAAACTCCCAACACAACTTAATATATTTTGAAAACTGTAAAAGAAAAAGCGGGGGGTGAGATAACTCAGCAGACTTCATAAAATTCCCCAGTAAAAATAACGATGCAAAACCTGAGAACCAACTCGTTTGGTTTGGTTTGGTTTAGTTTTACGGCATATCAACCTTAATGCCGACAATTTTTATTGTTGGTAATATTTTTTTTTTTTAAATCTATTTCTGGTAATATTTTTCCTTCAAAAAATCTATTTCTGGTAATATTTTTCCTTCAAAAAATCTATTTCTGGTAATATTTTTCCTTCAAAAAAATCTATTTCTGGTAATATTTTTCCTTCAAAAAATCTATTTCTGGTAATATTTTTCCTTCAAAAAATCTATTTCTGGTAATATTTTTCTTTCAATTATGTATCACTGGTAATATTTTTTTTTTCAAAAAATGTTCAGCTGGTAATATATATTTTCTTTTTCTTTTTTTTTTGAAAAATATATTGCTTATTTTTCCAAAAACGTATAGCTGGTAATATTTTTTTTAAAAAAAAACATAGCTGGCAATATTTTTTTTTTTTTTTTAACATATAGCTGGCAATATTTTTTCAAAAATGCACTGCTGGCAACATTATTCTTTCGAAAATGTATAGCTGGTAATACTATTTTTCCAAAAACGTATAGCCGGTAACATTATTTTTTCAAAGATGGTCTTTCTGTTGGACGTAGTTTATCGTCATACCCAGGGCACGGATGTAGTCTGGGAGTTAACTATTTGCCCATGGCTGGGACCCTAACAGGTGCTACCACCCCGGGTCAGGGTGGACCTGGGAACACCAGCAATTAAGAGGTGGTTTCACATTCCTCAAAACCTCCTGATCAGAGGCCTTGCTGATGGATGTAGTTTATCGTCTTACCCAGGTCAAACAATTTTGCCCCAGCCCCTCAACCTCCGACGTCTTACTCTCTGGGTTGAGGTGTCTACTCGGTAACCGAACTTAAGGGAGTGACCGTAGGTCCCCTGGGCATCTGTAGATCATTTGACCGGTCCACTGGTTTAATCCTGCTTCGTGTCCACGTTGTGTTTGGTTTGAAGTGATATTCATCCATTCACGGTCAACTGAAGATGTAGACATGGCTGGAGAGTCTGTGCTAAGAATTTTAGAATGCAACAAAAAAAAAAAAAAAAAAAAAATCTGCAGAAAGCCGGACAAACAACTATTCAATGGTTGAATTGTTAATGTCTTATATAGCAGTAAAAGAATAGTACAGAAAAGAAACGGGTTACAGAAAAGAAAGTAATTGACGTAAAAACTTATACACTGGATTCCAGTCACAGAGAGAGTGGATTGTGATTAGCTTGTTGTGAAATCGTCTCAGTACGATATACGACTCTTGCGATGGAGAGATAAAGATTTCTGTGCATGGCTTAAAGTTTATAGTTGCGTTCCTCCTCGGCAGTGGTAACAGTAGTAGTAATCTTCGTGGTAGCCAGAGCAGCGGTACTTATATCAACAGTACATGTTAGCGGGGGTTTTGTTCTAATCCTGACGTCACTTTCGTAGTTCTTCAAGCCTTTAATTCAACTCTGTTCACTTTCAATCTCCGATATCTCTCCACCCAGCTCGACTGCACTCAACGACAGATGAGCCAAACGCAACTCTGCGAAAAGATTTCTGTGCCTGTTTATATAGATAAACCTGGCTGATCATAATCAACCCTTGGCCCGCACGTGATTATCACAGCTTTCAACCCAAAATCATGTGAATTTCAAAGTTCCTCATAGCTTAGTAAGCTCTATTTCAAATTTTAACTGATAAAAATTATTTCAACCATTTTACATTGTCTTTCTGATGACCCAAATCTAAATGGGCTAGATCAGATTTCCCATCAGTAAACAAAATTGCTCTGATCTAATTTTGCTACTCAGATTCACTCCAATTTCAATAAAAAAAATGTGTGTGTGTGTGTGTGTTTCACAGACTCTCTCTGTCACATTTCCTCCCCTACCCATCTTTCATTTACTAGTAAATGACACGCGAGCTTTCCTATCAACAAAATATGAGAAAACCCAGTTCAACATGCTTCTTACTAGGGGGATACTTAAACATGCGTCTCTACCAGCATGCAAAAGTAGAGTCCTCAGTTCTTCTTAGGGCTCATTATGCCCATTTACATTTTCATTGTCCTTACGATACATATGTACATGCAACTTCCGGTTAAAGTTCACTGTTATGGTGATCTCGTGCAGTAGAACCTTTTCACATAGTTCACTAGTTCGAGTGTGTGTGTGTGTGTGTTTCCCCGACTCTCTCTGTCACACAGGACATGGATGCAGTTTAACGTCATACCCAGGATGGAATAACCAAATTGTATCAGAAACTGAATACAAAATAACTTGTATTAGAAGACAGCATCTCTAATAACTGATTAAAAAGAAAAAAGAAACAAAAAAAAACCAAACAACTTTCACTAACTAACCTGTCCCCAAAATTATCATGGATCTGCATATAACATCAAGCTATACCCAAAACAACCACAATTCAAAATGCTTATCAGAGCTTAAATAACTATAGTGTGATGTTAAGCAGAAACAAAACAGAAAAAATAAGGAACTTACAGATTTTATGATTTGTTCTTTACTCAATCCAGCCTCCTCTGCAAGTGCATATTCATTATTCAAGTTTGTAGCAAAGACACAAGGATCATCAGTATTTAAAGAAAAGTTGATGCCATCATCAGCAAACCTGGAAACAACAAAGTTTTAATATAACATTGACAAGAATTGTAACAAGCTTAAAACAATATCTTTAGTATAATAATACATTTCTAAAATTATATTAAGCAAATCACTAAGTGCTGCCTTTCAGGATAGGAAGTAAATTAATATTTCCTAAGAATATTAAGTTTTGTAAAAGTATTATAAAAAAATCTAAGCAGAAGGGAGTCCAAGGCAAAACTAAATAGAATTTACCTTGGGTTCACTTCAGGCATAAGCTCCAGT
The DNA here is from genome assembly GCA_964036315.1 of Acanthosepion esculentum. Taxonomy (NCBI): domain Eukaryota; kingdom Metazoa; phylum Mollusca; class Cephalopoda; order Sepiida; family Sepiidae; genus Acanthosepion; species Acanthosepion esculentum. The sequence goes on from OZ038498.1 coordinate 83,867,729, forward strand.
TGCAGGGCTGCCAAGCCTGTTATAGATATTGCCTTAAGTGAGCACCATTCTTTAGATGTGGGTAAGACAATACATAAACACTTAAGGATGAGTGATAAGTATGAGTAATTATGAAGTAATTGAAAATGTGGGATACAGCAATGGGAATTTATCAAAAGATCAATTATTTCTTTTATACTGGTCACCACAATAACTGGTCAGATGCTTAGCTCCCTGCCATCTACACAGCATATTGAGTCTCTCTCCTTTCTTTCCTGAAAAGCTCCATAAAGAAAACCTGATTTTCCCAAAGTCAAATCAGTCTGAAGTGATTTCTGTACAAAATATATTCTAGCCTCCATATCAAGCTGTCAAGATTTTATATTCTTGGTAAACATGCATCAATAACTGTTTCTGAGTATCAGGATGGAAAGCATCTTCAGAATCTCAAAAGTCATATCTTAAAATATACTTTTTCACTGCCACATGCTTTGTCAGGACCTAAGTTAGAAATGATAAAATTGGGTTGGCAACCATTCAATAGTGTTCATTCTTTATTGATTATACATGAACCTTATCCACCCAAATCAGCCTAAGGAATACAATGTGACTGTTTCTCAACTGGAGAAGGATACCAGTTCAAATAAGGCCACTAAAATGACTATCATGGCCTACAAGACATGTGACTCACAGCTTGGTTAGAGTGTTAGATTATATACTATTCAGCAACAAATATTTATCACATAGATAAAAAATTTCAGATCAAAATTCGGCTTATGAACTCGTTGAGCTACTCTTCTATATTCGTTAACAGAATATTATGATGATTACAAGATGTATGTGGGTCATCATGTCCTGTTTAAGTCACTAAGAGCAGCACTCACTGTCTTAAGCAACACTGTATATGAAACTAGATAATGGATAAATAAAGTGAACTTCACAAGAGACAGAATCATATATGCAGGCAGAGAGAGAAATGAAAGAGTAGGAAAAATATTAGATCATGACAAGAAATTCTGGGATACTGGCAACTGTCAAATCTAGTGATAGTAAAAAAAGCTACTGAATATAGCCATCATAATAGTTTATATATCAATGTCCAAAAGCATGAAAAAAGAAATAAAGAAGTTTTGTTTAAATCTAATGTAAATCAAAAGAAATTATCATCATCATAGGGGACCTAAATGTAAAATAGGAAAGGAACAAAACTAAAAGAGTCAGCAAGTATGGACTTGGATAATGCAACAACTGGATAAAGATGAGATCACTAATACACAATCAAGTAATAACCAATACCTGGCTTCAAGATAAAAGAAATAACAGGACAGAAAATGTGCTCCTTGATAGATACATAAAATCTAAAAAGAGAACACTCACAATAAAAAGATACTACAAACATGAAACAAATATGCTGGAGAACTCTTCCATGACAACAGAACAAAGAAACCTACAATAATTACAATAATATTAAAATCTGAAGTAAGATTGGCACTGGTCATGATAATTAGAAACAAAGCCACATGATTGGATAAAATTATAATAGAAATACTGTCAGGGTTAGATTATTTTGCAGTCAATAAGATAAAAAAACAAATTAAATATATACTAGTGGTGAAATACTGGAAATCTCAGATGTATCTTCATATTGATGCCAAGGTAGCCAGGTGCAAATGAATGCAAACTTCATTGGGCAATCAGCTTAATGAGCTACATAACTAAATTTATAATTGGGATTCTAATGCAGCAAATTTAAACCAGAAATAGAACAAGACACAGGAATAAAAAATTGGCTTAGGACATCCACTTAGCCAATTGGACTGTAAATTATTTGATGAGTCTAAAGTGCCAGCAGTTTTATGACATGCAACCATCTGTTGTTGAGAAGTAGAAAAAAATTATATGAATACTTAAAAATGTTTGGGATCAAGTGCCACTCAGCTGGAAAGTAAAGGAATTCCAGACATTATATAGTAAGGCTGCTTTCTAGAATAGGCAGGGTCACAAGCCATCCATCAAGATGTAGAGAAGGGCAGTGAGAGTAACAGTCACAGAGATAGACAGAGGAGTAGTTGGAGTTCTCATTGGCCTAAGGGAAGATCTGGTTTATTAATCTGTCATGATGGAAATAGAAGTGAACATGTCCCAAATGTCACTTACCTATGCACTACACACACTGACAGTGCCAGTTGAATCCAATATAGTGAAAACAGGACTTTTGTATTCTTTTCTTGTTGTGGCATTGTTTCACCTTCCATTATTTTATTGAATGACCACTGGGCCTTTCCAAGTTCCTTTTTGTTCACAGTAGTATAAACAGGAATTGGGACACATTGTGGGGTGAAACTGACCAGTCAGTAAAAAGCGGACTAAGGGCAACAGCCATAAGTTTAATAGGCTGTGTTAATGATCAGATTACTTTCAGAGTGAGCAATATAAATGCAAAAAGCCCAAGCCCATGTTTTATAGATTTACACAAAAGCATTTGAAAAGTTGCAACACAAACAGCTACTTAAAATACTAGAAAAGCCTGATTTATAGGAAAAAAATATTGGAATAATCTGGAATCTTTATTGGGAACAAAAAGCCTGTATGCAGATAGAGAACAAATTCAGTGAGTAAGCAAAAATGGAATGACTAGTAAGACAGAAACATGTTTTATCAGCAGATCTATTTAACCTATACTGTAAGATGATTCTAAGAAAATCTTCTAGAAGACCTATCAGAATTTAGTATAAGCAGACAAAATCTTAACAATTTGACACGGTATTGATGGAAGACTCAGAAGGAACTCTGAACAAACTCTTAGATAAGGTAATAAAAGACAAAACAAAGGACTAACTATTAACTATAAGAAGACAATGCATAGTTATCAGCATAATAGATGATTCAAGATGTAGGTTATGTATTGGGGATGGAAAAACCAAGCAGATACAGAAATTTAATGATCCGGATAGACAACAGAAAATGTGACACAGAAATCTGAAGACACATAGGGATAGTGAAAGATGTCTTCCAGAACCTAAGCAAAGAAATAAGAGATAAGAAAATGTTATTAGAAATAAAGAAAAGTATGGTGTACTGATATGTAATACCTAATCTATATAGCAGTGAATACTGGACAATCTCTTCACAGGTGAAAAGGCACTTGAAAGACAGAGACCACTTATAATCAGAAATAGCTGATATTTCTGGGATGCATATTGAGAGCACCAATAGGACTTAACTCTTACAACACATTGACAAAGGAAACAGTGAGTAACCTACAAGTTTGTAGGAGTGCATGGCTGACAGGGAGAAAGATGGGAGGTTAAAAAAATGTTAGAGCAACAAATACAGGAAGTTATGGAGAGCCATGGCACATAAAAGAAAATCCTTTTTTTGTGTCTATTTTCCAGAAGCATCTACATTGGTGGAAGGGGTAGGGCTTAAATATTAATTCATCACCCACTTATCACCTCCTTCTCTCACCAAAAGAAAACAAAAACCAAGCATTTCCTTCCATATTAAATTATTTCTCAATTTGAAAACAAATTTGAGTTTAATTATTTAACACCTATATTTTTATTCTCCAGAGTTTATATAAGATCTCACCATGCCAACATCAGTTTCCTTCCTTATATTTTACCCATAAAGAGTCAAAATATTCCTTCCTTCCAATGAGCCTAACCAAAATAACTTTAACAGAGCAAACACTTAAAACATAATCCTTGTTTATTTTAGCACCTTAATCTTGCTCACACCTGATCATCACAATATTATGATTAGTTTTCTAAAAATGAAACCAAACCTAAATTTGCCATTAATATCAAGAAAAAATTATAAACAGTTTCTTTCCAGCATGTTTATATCCCTCTTTATTAAATGGAACTGATCTTAGTGCTTTGAAGAGAGAAAAGTACCCAAGGTATCAGTTCAAAGGATACAAACACACAAAATTAGTTTTAATATTCCTTTACACAAACATTTTTCATTCAAACTTAACCAAATGAACACATAATTGCATATCGGAAAACCTGACAGCAACAAAGTAAAAATTTCTTTTATTAACAAGCAAATTTACAAATGTAATTTTTGTTTCATTTTGACCATTTCTGATGAAAGATTGTCTTTTAAAATTTGCATGTATCATTTCTTTCTTACAACTTGTGACACAAAAAGAACAAAGGAAAGTAATAAAATGAGATAAGCTAGTAAAATCCAGTTTACATATTACAATCCATTCCTCCAGAGACCTGGCTAAGTGGATCACTTAGGACAATTTCTACTATGTCAGTAAGAGATCAGCTCATCCTTTCAACTATTCATCTTATAACTCTCTGCCTCTCACCACATTACAATGCGAGGCTGGCCACAACTTTGAAGATCATACCTCTCAGACATTATGGATGGCCATAAAACAAAACACTTGAAACCCGAGATAAAATATCATACCATCCCCTTCTATGTGGACAGCCACATGGAAGGTGTGATAGTCATTATTTACACAAAACTAAATAATGTTTTACTTTAATGTTCTTTGCTTTTCAATAGAATTGCCAGCTTTGCTAGAATGAAATACTTACTGCAGAAATCTGATTACAAGAAAAAAAGAAAAAAAAAGGCTTATTCCTGAAACTTGATGTCAGTTTTTTTTTCAGTGAGATCATTCAACTTTGGGATGAACTGAACTTTTTTTGGCCCATCCATGAGATTCACTGCCAATTTGAATACTAGAGGAAATATTCCTCATTTTCCAATTGAATCCAATTCCTTCAGAAACTTTAACACATTTTATAAATAGCAAAATTTGCTGAATAGAAGGGGAAGTTAGTTATATTCATCAAGATAGTACTGTTGAATTTGAGTAAGATCCTATAAATCAACATCAATAAATAAACTCCTTACTCTTTAATAAAAAAGGGAAGTTGGTAAAAGATCAGCAGAGAAGACATTTAAAAAACAAAAATGATCATAAAAAACAAGCTAATGTCATGAAAAGTTGAAAGAACCTTTTCAGTTTTAATTTCTTAAACAAGGATATTAATCCAGAAAAGCAAAATTTAAATATCAGTTCATGATAGATAAATTTTGAATCAACATATTGCAAAGAAGCCTTAAAATATGATGATCAAACTTAGTAGCCATAGATATCCTATGTACACGGACTCAAAGTTGCCTGTGAGTTATAGTTACAGCTCCCTTTATGCGAATTACCTATTAGCTATACCAATCCCATACATCTTGAATCTACAAATTAGACCATTTTCTATTGATAGTTTGTGTCCGTTTTCTTTCTGCTTTTGAACAATTATTACATTTATTGTTCCTTATTCTAGATAACATTTGACTTAAGACTGGATCTTGTAACATCTCCATTTCCACCCAATGCAAAAATTCATCCTCATTTTTTTATGTTCTTTTCATTTTGTTACTTTTCAAATTGTAGTCTGGACAATGTGTCTATGTGTATGTGTGGTATTGTGTATTTGATATCATAATCAAAAGCCATTAAGTTCATAGCCCGTCTTAATATTCTGGATGATGTAACTGTCTGGCTCTGGTCATACTCCATACAATTGCAAGTGCTTCCCTTTTCAATATTAGAGTAGTTCAATTCAGCTGCTGTCAATGTCCTTGAAAGATACATCACCTGGTGTCCTTCCTGGGACAAAATTGCCAATACAAACTAGCCACTTGCATCTCTGGTTAATGTAATGTCCTTTTTAGGGTCAAAAATCTTGACCATGGTTTTTTTTTAGATAGACCTTCTTTTAATTTAATGAAGGCTGTTTGGTGTGTACTAGTCCATTTAAAACCCCCTTATTCTTCTTTTGCAACTCAGAAAATGCTTCAGTTCTTTCAAAATATTTTGACAAGAATTTTCTATAAAAATTGGTTAATCTGAGAAGTGATTCCAATTCTTTTTTTTATTAGTTGGAGAAGATACATTTAATATTTTTTGTATTAATGATGGATCCGGCAAAGTACCGTTTTCTGAAATTTGGTAACCCAGAATGCTAATTCTTTGCAATAAAATATACACTTATCTTTTATTTATGGTCATCCCTACCTTCCTCAACTTATCCATTATCAATTTATTTTTTTGTTTCAGTTCATCTTCAGTGGTCGCATCTAAACATATATATCGTCCTGATAAATTATCATATTTTCTAATCTCCCCACTAACAAATTTTATGAAGCTTTTTGAAAAATTGAGCTGGCTGTCTTAATTCCAAATGGTAAGCAGGACCATCTAAGTAAGTCTATGTGGGAGTTTATTGTTGTGATTTTCTTAAATTCATCATCTATTTGAATTTAGTGGTATGCATTTTTTAAATCAATTTTTGTAAAATATTTCATTCCTGCCAGAGAATGTAATATGTTTTCTATGTTTGGAATACAAACAAATCTTATGCCTATTTTGTAATCTTTGCAAATTCTAAAATCTCCATTACGTTTTCTTAAAACCACAATAGGTGATCCCCATTTGCTGCCTCCAGGTTCTACATATTGAAGAATGCCTTCTTACACCATTTTTCACAGCTTATCAACTACCATTGGCTTGAATGGGAAGCCTATAGCTTTCAAAATACAATGAATTGATATTTCTTTTTAGCTTATAGTTTTTTAATGTCCCAGTTTCAGGACTTCTCATATTCATAGCATTAAGTAAACATATATTATTAATATTTATCAAATCAGTTCCTACTAGACTGTGACTTTTCATACAGTCCAGAACCATAATAGTGATAGCTTCAAATCTATTTTTTGTTCCAAAAGTGCCTTGAAAGGACCCTAATATTTTTTATACATGTTCCATCAAACTTAATCTTACTAAGCTTTTCTTTAATTTTGGTTTTGATAATTGTTCCCAAAAATTCTTCAGAATAAGGGTTACTTCACTTCTAGTGTCAACTTGCATTTTTAAGTCTAAACTGTTTAATTTAATATTCGTGAAGGTGTTCTTATTGTTTCTCCCTTCTATTGAAAAAAAAAACGTTTCTTTGACTTTTTACATTGTTGTGTTATTTCGACAGGTTTTGCATTGGTATTTCATCTCTTGAAAGTGATTTTTCTTTTTGCACTTATTTCATGTCTGTCTCCATTCTGGACATATCTCTCTCTTTCATTTATGTTTACAGTTGCAATATCTACATTTTATCACCGTTCTTTTTATCGCACGTGTCCAAAAACTCAGATTGGTTTTCATTTGTGTTAAATTTTCCAATTAACTCCTCTTGTTGCATGAAGTCAATACAAGATTCTAAAGTCATTTGATTTGTCTGTAACTGCTCTAAAATTTTTACTCTATGAGAGGTGTTGTACAGTCCTTTTACCAGTCAGAGTTAAATTAATTCTTCCTCTGTGTTTATTCCTTGTTGTCCTAGTTCATGAAATTCACAATATCTGCTTTCTTAAATGTTTCCTTATAGGCTCCCCAAATTCTTGTCTCAATGCTAAGAATTTGTTTCATTTGGCTATGACCAATCTTTTCTTTGGTTGAATATTTCTCAATATTATTTTTTGACTTCCTTAAATATCAAGTTTTCAATTTCAGCTGGGTAAGTTATTAATAAAATCTGCTTAATGGCTTCGCATCTTGCAGTGGCCAAAAATAAATCCATGATTTCTTTCTGTCCTTCAGGTCCTTCATTATTCTGGCACGTGCCTCAAAGTATTTTATCAAAATCTTTACATTTTCAGGTTTTATGTTTAATAGAGCTCCATCGCCATTTTTTTATGATGATCAAACAGCAGCCATATATATCCTACGTACATGGACTCAAAGTTGCCCATGAGCTATAGTTATAGCTCTCTTTTTGCTAATTACCTAAACCAAGCCCATTACACATTTAAATATTTTTCACAGTAGAAAGCATGAATTTGAACCTTTTGTGTGACTGATATTGTAAAATTCTGCCAAAATTTTCAAATGTAATATGAACATAGAAAGAATTAAGAAATTCTTACTTCTTCATTGGATGACTCTTAACATCTCCTTGGAAAGCTTTTGTCCTAAAGCTGGAGGAAGGACATATTTCAAGATGTATTCGGTCTTCCTTAACTCTAGCATAAAGTTTTTCATCTTCTATTACATGGTAGCCATGACCAATGCGTTCAGCATGCATTTCATTCAATGCCTAAAAAGTGAAGAAATTTCTCAATGAAATAGAATAATACATGAAGGTCACAACACTTAATATCTAAACAAATATCTAAACATCTTGGTGAAAAAGAAAAAAGAATGGAAAATTAACTGTCAACATTGTGCCACTATTTGCCCAGAAATTGTTGGCAACTGAGAGCAAGTATTAAATCCATTTGATATTTTAACTTTGGCTGACAAATAACTTGATATACATGAATATGGTAAAAGGATAAGAGATAGGAAATTTTAAAAGTTTTATATAAAACAAAACAGTCTTAAAACTGATTCCATTCTAACTATGCATTCAAATTCTTTGTAAATTAAAACAAATGTGATTTTTCTTTGCATAAAATTTTTTAAAAATTTGATTGTGCTTTGTAATTTTTCCACTTTTCATTAAATGAAAAAAATATCGAAAAATATTGTGAATTTTTGTTTTTCTGCAGAAAGGCAGATTCAAAGTATTGATAAATCCTCTTTTAAAAAACATTGTAAACAATAATGCATAACTGATGACAAGTTTATTTAAATATGATAATAGGATGAGATGCTGAAAAATTCTCAACCCAATTTAAACCTATTAAAAAAAATAGGTATCAATAATGTTTGGTCAGACTTTGGGAAGTGAACAGGGTTGATTACTTTTCAGCACCTCCTTTCATATATCATAAATGAAGAGAAACTCCTACAATTAATTCTTAAAAAAGTTTAAATTTTTCAGTAATAGATTTCCATAAATTTTATTGAAAGATTTGAAGTTTTAATGAATGTTACAAAGTTAGCTTTAAGACCAATTAAAACTGAAGAATATAGAGTCCAACTGAATTGAATTATTATTCTCAGATTAGTATATTTAATAATTTTTATTTATTCTGACAAATTTTCATCTTTAACTTCTGGACAGCAAAAATAGTAAAGCTTTTCAATTACCTTAATGAGAAGCATAAAGATTATAAACAAAAAAAAAACAAACAAAAAAAAAACTTAAAACTAAAAAGGTCAAATGCTCTCCTGTCAGGTTTCTCTACTCATCACAATGCAGATAAAAGTTTGTACAATTAATTGTAGAGTATATAAAAACAACATTGATAAAACCTAAAATATTTTAACTTGCCTCTATAACATTTTCTGCAGCTCCTACTTCACCAGCATGTGCAGTACGATGGATTCCAATATCATGGGCTTCCTGCAGGAGAAATTAATTTGTAAATCATACAATTGACTGGATTAAAGAAATGGAGGTTTGGTTTTAATTTTTTTAAATAGATTAAGTTGATGGGTGTATTATGGTTTCAATAAAAATAGATATTCACTTATTAATATCTACATTTAAACTATATCCTTATAGTTCAAGTAAATCTAAACACTGACATCATCTTGAAAGATTTGCTATATGTGTGAAATATATACAATTTTCACTATTTCCCAAAATACACAGTTTCCTAACATTATATATATATATTGTTAATAGCATCTATGGTTAAAAATTTTCATAAAGAATTAAAATCACACAAAGTGGGTATCTATTTGAACAATAACACTATTTTAAAGTGTTCAGGAAAAAATAAAGTTATCAGCTGATAAACTGTTTTTATTTTCTTCAATCAAATTGAATTATGTAACTAAAAAAATATATTAATTGATGTTTATAAGATTTATTATTAATTAGGTAATAAAGTGTATACACACAATCAACTGGGTGAGACTAGACTACAGTAGACACTATGCCACCCATAATTTTGGGATTCACCATAATAAAATTATATATTATATAAAATTATATAATTATAACTCTTAGCAATAAGCTTGTATTGAAACACAAACAGAATAACTGATTAATTGAGAAATTTCTATTGAAACAAGCTTAATGAAATATTTACAAATATGCAAATTTTTGTTGGATTTATTAGAAGAAAACTGTCCAATGATGGTTTTAAACATCAGTGAAGAGGTGATTTCATTCTTCAAATGACATAAAAAGTAAAGTATTCAATTATTCCTGAGCCATTATTTAATGGAATCTGTTTTTAATCGGTGATTGTCTGGAAAATCAATATTCAACTTTCCAGAATGAGATTTGCAATGAAAAAATAGTTAGAGAGCAATTGAAACATTTGTAAATGTTGATTCAACAAGTGGATTATTTCACAAGTATTTCAACAGAATCAGAGGATTAAGCTCCAACTTCAAATTGGCCAGAGATTCTGGAAGTCATTGATAGACATTCTTCTGCAAGTTAAACATACCAACTTTCAGTTGTGAAGTGTCAGTCTCCTTTAAAACTTGATCAGTGTAAAATCATGAGAGATATTTTGGCTGTCAATGAGCTATTAATTTATGTGATGACAAAAACTGTATGTAGAATTGTTGAGTCATTTGAAGACCAGGATTTGGTTCAGATGAATCATCATCTTGACAGATTTAATTCTGTATATTTTTATGCTTATTCTTTCTGAACATCTATGAGCTTCTTAATTCTCAAATTCAAATTTATAATCAAGTTCAGCAACTTTCAAGTGATGGAAACAATGATACAGCTATGTTGATGTTAGTGGCTGTTTTCTGAAACTTCTGTAGGATTTAATTCCAAAGAATATAAAAGCATCTTTTCTATGCCAAGATTGACACAGAATGTCAAACACCCACTTTTTATATTTTTATTGTTTTTCATTTATCATTGTTGACATAACTGATGTGCAATGCTTTCACAAATTCAAAATGACAACATGGTGTGTATTTTAGAGTCAATATTCAACCATTTTCATTAAGTGCCTTTGTTAGTGAATTCCAGTACTTTGTTGATCAAGATGTAACAATCACATAATTATTGCATCATACCAAAGAAATTGCAAAGATTCAAACAACAACTGACATTAGTAACACCAGATGAATTTAAAGAATATACTACACATGGATTTACTTTGCTGAATTCTGCTTGAAGACTTGTATATTCATCAAGCATAACTGTGACCTCTGCAATCATTAAGAGAAAGTGTTAATCCTTTAAGAGTTTCGGGAACATTTTTCTGAAGTTTTGTACCTGTTTAAATGAGTATGGAAAGAAACTTTGAAGAGCCTCTCCATAGGATATCTTTTTTTATTTACATATTGTACAAGTCAATTGATCTATTTGACTGACATCAGATTTTGAATCAATGCATACTGAAAAGTATTTACCAGCATGCATTTTTTTGCATATAGTAGATGCATTCAGTTCTATAAGATTATAAAATCTTGTTGAAGAAAGATGATTTATTATCCCATGTCCTTTGGTTCCAAAGCAAGAAATATGTTCTGCACGAAATTGACCAAATTTTGTTATCAATTTGAAAATTCTTATATAATTTGAATGTTTCATCTCCACAAAATGCCAATCCACATTGAACCAAATGACTCCAATGGAGTTCTGCTTGTCAATAATTATTTTTCTTCATTCAGATATTTATGATGCTCACCTTTGATACATCCTTTCTTCTTAGACTGTATTAGCCCAGGAAAAAACAGTGATATTTAACTGTTTGTTTTCAGTGAAATTTGTAATTATAATTACCCACCAACTTTTATTTTTTTTATTTAAATGACATATTTGGGGCTTCTTTTTTTCTTTTAAGTCTACAGGCCTGTAGCCTATGTTTAATCATGCATTACTTACAAAATAATATTTTTTATTTATATGCTAAATGTATTAAGTAATTATTTTATTTATAATTGATCTTTTTCACAATGGAATAAAGTTCTATATTGCTGTATTCATTTATGGGCTCTCTCAATGTCAAAGGCAGAGCTGGATTAACCTAGATGCTAACTATGCTCACAACAGAAATACAGAAATCATTTTCTTTTTTATTGAAAATTTAGTCAAATAAAACTGAACTTTTACTGCATTTAATGAAACTGCAATTCAGAACAGAACATTACATGGTGGTAATAAAACAAAAAAGATGTGATTGGATTGGTAGCTTTTTTAGAGCAGCCTCAAGAATGACAATAATGAAAATGGTTTAATTCTGAAAGGAGATTCAGTAAACAACATTTATTGCCACTACAATCTGTAAACAGAGCAACATTCACTTCCCTTTTGCCTACTTGTGGACAACAGGTGGCTGCTTTGAAGATCTAGCTTTTAAACTTTACTGCTGGTCAAACACCAGACTATTCAGTCCCAGATAAAATTACAATGGCTGTGTATATCTGAAACAAAGCAGGGAATCATTGTACTAATTTTCTAAATCTGTTGTTTGCAAAGAATAAGAGAGTTTGTATTTTATCTTAAAAATGTAAATTGGGCTGTTCACAGTTATTGGATAATTATAAGCAAAATGATTATTTGAAGTGTCTGGAAAAATGAAAAATGATAATGATTGATAAAGAGATGAACTGAAAATTTAATTGATTACCTGAAATACAGTTTTTAGTGGACTTTCTGCATCTGTGAGGAACTCAGCACCGGCAATATCAATTCCTACCACATAATCATTACGGAATTCATCACACAGCAGAAGGACTTCATAAGCATTTTCTGGTATTAAAAATAAACAGTCACATGATCCACAAATTATATAGTATAATTATTCTAGTTTGGTGTTAGTTACAAAGAGTCAATTGGTTTTATTTGCTAATGGCAATCTCCAAGGCAAGCCATAATTTTATTTTAGGCAAATAGTTATCAAACAATCATCAGTTAAAACCAGTCAGAATCAATTAGAATTATATATTATGATGCTTAAAAATAAACTAATATTTTGCCTTTAAAGATGAATGAAAATGATGAGTGACTTTTGTTCAGCATATTTACTGTTTTACATTGAATAAATTATTTATCCACTTAAAAAAATTCTTTGTAGACTAAAATAAAATGTGGAAGTAAAAATGATTTTACAAGACATTTTAAAGGGGGTGATTAGAATGTTTTTGAAAATGGAATAAAGCACAAAGAAATTCAAATGGAATCAGAGAATCATGATAAAGACTATTCCTAAAAGAAAAAAGTAACAAGACAAAATATTCAATGAACATAAAAAAAAACAACAAATAAACCCAAAAAAAGAAAAAAAAATATAGAAAACACATTTAAAAAAAATTTAAATTGTCTTAGTTGAAGATGTGTGGGCAGTATAACAAAAATCATCACAGAAAAATGGTATAATGCTGTCCAGTTGGTCGATGAGCTAAAGGGCTCATATAATATAATAATGGCTGTCAATATCAGATTTCTTCCATCAACCATTGGTTGCAGCAACTTCTACAGTTGTCAAAAAGTCCAGTCGAATGCCCACATTCTGACTGATCTCAAACGACCAGAAATCTGCTGCAAGAGTTGGTATACCATGGCTAACAGCAGCTTTGATGGTTATATAATGAGGGAGGCAACAACTTTTTTCAACTTTAACAAATCATTTATATAAGGTAATATCAGAAAAAAAAAAAAAAAAAAAACAAGCTTAAAAAACCATGGGAGTGATGGATGATTATACCTTAAGACTTGGGTTCTTAGTTGCTCAATCTGGGCATCTAATTGTTGGTTTTAGGTTGGTACACACGATCATGGTTTCAGGAGTTAACCTAGTCAGTTCTTAGACATGTTCTGATTCAAATCTAAGTAATAACTCTTTTTGGAGTTCTTCTGTGAACTTTGCTGAACTACTCTGGCGTCTGCTGTTCCTATTCTCCTGAAAGCCTCAAAATGCCCAGTCTAAATAATACTTTGCTCAGAACCAGATGTGTGTGTGGGGGGTAACTGGCATAGAAAAATCAGCCATTCCTTTGTCTCAACTGAGACTTTCAAATGTTGGGCCCCTTAGTGGCAGTGAGAGGGTTAATCCACCCATCAAACTCCAACTTGCCTTCTTCAGCATCTCTGACTTCCACTTACAGCTGCCACTTCATCTTCTTCCTCCAACTTCCTTAGAAACAACCTGTTACTACTCTCTTTTTGGGCATCACTTGATCCGGTTGACCAATCCCTTTCTAGGAACGATAATAAAGGGCGGTCTGAACCTTAACTAAAAGCTAACCATCAACTATAGTAAAATACTCTTCACCGACTTAAGTGAATTCAATTTATGGAAAAGATCACCCCTTGAAAAAATTATCATCCGGTTTCTGCTGGACACCACCAAAAGCATCAAGAAATGGCTGCATGGATTATGGAGAAATCAGTTTTAATATCCACTTAGAAATCTACATCCAGTTGTCCATATCCTTTACAATTTTATCTCCACCAGTGGGTTTAAGTGTATCCAGGCCGGAACACTCCAGTCAAGATTTAAATGTTATCTCAACCAGAGATAAGTGTTTTCTAGGTCAACCCATCCTTCTGTAGCCAATAATGTCAGAGTGAGATTGGCTGGCTCAGTCCAAGTTCCATCCTAGTATGTTGTGTTCATTTTCACACGAATGCACTTGGGAGAAGCATAAATCCATTCCAGTTCCATAATAGAATAATCTGTTATTTTTATCTTTTTGAAGATTGTAGTATTAAAAGTAGTTCTGAATGTTAAAAATTTTATAAAAATTTTGCATTCCAACAATATATCATACAAAGTGCACAACAAAGAAAATCTAAAAAGATGCATTCACATGTTTAGAATAAGTCCGGTTTCTCATTATAGTAAAAAGAACATAAAAGGATCATTAACCAACAAAAGTGAACAAATTTCTCAATTATCTTAACATAGCACAATTTTAAAGTTTAGAATATATCAGTTATATTTGAGAACAACTGCAGAAAACTAAAAGATCAATTAGTGATCTTCCTAAATTTAAAAAGTAACTGCAGATCTATTCTTAAATAATGTGAGCAATAATATTATGAAAATAATTTATCTATATAAAAAAAAAAAACAAATTTTTATTAAAGAAATTATTGTTATTAAGGAGAATAAGGATTTAGACAAATTGCATAGTTTTTCTGATTTGTTTAATATTCATAGGAAGTCACTTTTAAGTTTTGGGAAGAAAAAAATATGAATAATTGTCCCAGGGTAGACATAGATGACTTCACTGTACTGCAACACTAATATGATGCAATTTACATCAAGTAACATCTTCAATTCAGGTAAAAAAAAAAAAAAAAAAAAAAACTGTTCTTTACAATTCATTTTACTGACACTAATTAATGCTTCTAGAATATCAGACAAAAAAAGTTTTTTAATTTTATGTAAAAAAGAAAAATGAAACTTGCATATACATTGAAAAAAAAATGTTCCTAGCAACATATTTTTTGTAAGACACAAGAACATTTTATGTTGTCATTAAAATATTTTATTTTTCTAAAAATTTAAGATTTCCTACAAACTGAATTTTGTTAAAAACTGCATAACTTCTTCAGCCTTGACAAAAATACTTACACTTTGTTAGTAGCTCAAGCTTCAAATTCAAAGCTCTAACTACTGAGCTATCACCCACAACTTTTATTTAATGAGGCTATTTTCAGCTGTAAATCTCACCTGGTTGATTTCGCATGCAACAAAGTATCAATCTCAATTTGATGCTATATTTCTTGCAGCCTTCCTTAAGTGCATCTGTTGCAATTCTAACAATGTCACGCACTTGCCGACAACGTTCCGTCTCCGAATTAGGATCAACAAGGATATGGGGTGCAAAGCGTACTTCTGCATAATAGATATTTTGTTTGGCACAATCTTCACAGAAATCACTGATGATCTGCTCCAAAGCCTCCTTATCTCCCCTGTAAGAAATAAAATTAAACTGCCATATTTTGGAATTGAAAAGCTTTCATCAAGAAAAAAAAAAAAAAAAAAAAAAAAAAAATTTTTCCCCTCATATGCACCATAATCATAAATGTCTCAGATGAAAAGTAGAACAAGACCAACAAAATATGACATCCAACATAATTGATGTGAACAAGTGCAGTAGATAGAGCAAGTAAAATAAAAATCATAATACTGACATGCACAAATTGCTATTCTTATAGTAATTCAAATCAATCATTACAGTCATCTTTCATAACATATATATATATATATATATATATATATATATATATATATATATATATATTGCAAGGAAAATGTAAAATTTATTCCTTATAGGCATTATGAAAAATAAAAAATAAGAGATGAAAACACAAACAAGACAGACCAACCAGTTTCATATATATATATATATATATATATATATATTTGTACATTTAGGCAGCAAATTCTATTTTAGGCATGCCTGATTGAATAAATTATGCCTGGTAATTTTTAATAAAATCTGTTCATGCTCACGAATAACCTTCCGTGTTAAAGAAAGGGAGAAATGTACTATAGCTGTTTAAATTTCTTTTATTTTCATTTCCCAAGTACTTTCGATCTTCTTCCAAGATCATCTTCAGGGACGCAAGTGGTACACAACTATATGTTGTTCATCAGTATAAGTATTTATACAAAGTTGTGCGTTGGTATCCATTACCATCATTTTTTCATTAGGCTTTTAAATGCAAAAAGTATAATAATATAACAATACCAAATAAGATGATGAAATTTAACTGCACAAGTCTTAAAAAGGGAAACTTACCTTATAATTGGTAAGAAGTAGTCAAACGCGTCCAGCATTTTATCCAACCCTTCTTCTTTTGTTATTTTTACTTTCTGGTCAAGTTCTTCGATAGTTTTCTCAGGCAGATCAATCTCTCGCCGTCTAATAAATGATAAAAAAAAAAAAAAAAAAAAAAAAAAAAAAGAATGAATTCAAATTCTGAATGATTTATATTTTTGTCATGCCAAAAATAGCAACTTCAATTGCCCTTGAATATGTTTTTATTTTAATAATTTCACCCCAAGCAAAACAAAGTCATAATGGGTTACAAATTGTTAGAAAATATGAGGAAAAAAAAAACATTATTAAAGAGAGAAAACAATAAAAGAACAGGAATTAAAAAGACAAAAGATAACGATTGACATTGCATTTACATTTTTGAAGATCAAAGTTGACTGGGAAGCAAGAGACCAATAGAGGGTTCCACAAGCATGAAGTGCGATAGAAGAAATTTAGCATAGAACTTATGGTTACATTTAGTCTTTTCAACTGTAAAATGATGAGATTTTGCCTCCAATCTAGTACATAAAATCTAGGTATCATAGATGAAAGTTCATCAGAACAATTACCATGAAAGTATTTATAGAAAAGACACAGGAAAGCTATGTTACAGCAATGGGAAAGTGACTGAAGATGACATGCCAGGTCTGGACCAATAATTTTGCAGATTTTTCTTTGGATTTCATCAAGAATCTCTAAATAGCAGGAGCAACACATGAAATGTGACAGCAATATTCAAAGAAAGTACGAATGGTAGACTTATAAATATATAAATTAGATTCTGGTGAGAAAAACTGTCTATCATGACATAGTGAACCAACTTTCCTAGCAGCAAACCTAGCAATTGATTCAATATAATCTTTCCACTTTTTGTCAGCTGAAAATGTTAGTCTGAGAAAGTACAATGAGTCACTCTTGTGGAGGTTAGCATCAGCCATGCTGATGAAGGCAAAAAGGGTTCTCTGATGATTAAAAGAGAGCAGTTTCATTTTTGAGACATTAAAATTAACTAGCCATTCTTTGCCTCAGTTAATTGTTGTGAGATCAGCTACCATTTAACCTTATCGAACTGATCAGACTTACTAAGACGGGAGTAAATAGTTGTCATCTGCATAGATATTGAGTTGAGAACTGATGATATCAGGAAGGTCATTGATGATAATTCTGAACAACGTAGGTCCAACAATAGAGCCCTGGAGAACACTTGCATTAATGCAAAAAGATATAGAAGAGTGGCCATTCAAGATAACTTTAATTTTGCAATTTGTTAAGAAAAACTGAATCATTTCCAAATTTTGTCTTGAAATGCCATAGCCTTTCAACTGGTGAAGAAAACCAGAATGCCATACCCTGTCAAATGTCTTTGAGATATCCAAAGCAACAACCTGAGCTTCATCATTCTTATCTAAAGCTTGATAGACTATTTCAGCAATAATCTATATGTATAAAACAGAAGATGTCTGTGTGTGTGTGTGTGGGGGGGATTAGGCTATTTATCCATGTCCACATTTCTCGACCGATTTTCATGAAATTGTACACACATTGCAAATTTACCCACATAGGCCAAGATCAACTTTTTAATCTCCAGGCTCTCTGGGTTTGGCAGAAAAATTGATGAGACTGAAGGTAGGTATGGCAAAGTTACAAACGAACAAAATTTTTATTGGATGAGCTGATGTTTTTTGCACTTACTGCAAAATATAGCTCATGTTAAGAAATTAATGTAGAATGCGTGATAATTTTCCTGTGACATTGGCTTCACACAAAAAATAGCAAAAAACTGAAAAAAAAAAAAGAAAAAAAAAAGGCCTTTTCGTACTACTTGAAATAAAAACTTGAATAACTTCCTCATTTTTTATCTGATTTTCTTCAAATATGTTGCAAATATTTGCCACCATGCAATAAATAACAGTGTGGTTTTGTCCTGCTTGCTTCCCCACATATAAGGAAAAAACCATGAAAAACTGTTCAAATAGCCAATTTTACGGCCATAACTCCTTGGTTTTTCATCTGATGCTTTCCAAATTTGCCATCTAAATTACATATGACACACAAATTCTCTTGGGTGAATGTTTAGTTTTGATTATTTCAGTTAAGTAGATGAAATCTGTGATAAACTCGGTCCAAAATCGGCCATTTATGATTCCATCCTAAATTGGTATTCAAACAACCTTTGATGCAAAGATTGTTTGAGAAGGATTATTGAAACGTTAGGGAAAAATTCTTATTAACCCCAGCTTTACAGTAAACATGCAAAGAAGGAGTGTGAGGGGCATTCATGCAATTGCACTTGAATCAAGCTCTGATGCTTCATCCCTGTTTTGGTTTAATTATTAAATTTGTGAACAATACCATACCATTTGATAGCTATTACAGCAATAGAAAATTTACTGAATATCTAAAACATTGAAACAATTTAACCCCGAGCAACGACCACACAAGAAGGTTTTAGCAATAGATTTCCTTTAAGAACAATCAAACACTTGCAAAGGACATACTGTAAAAAAAAAAAAAAAAAAAAAAAAAAAAAGATGAGTTAAGAAGAAGATAGCTTAGTATAACACTGGATGTTGCATGCAAACAGAGACACAAACAGATATTTCTAGACAGTGGGGTGCGGGTATACAATTGCAGCCACGTACACCTGGGCAATGCTGGGTACCTTGGCTAGTCATTAATACATCAGCAGTTGAGCTAGAGAAGTAAAAGCCATATTGTTTATCTGAAAGAAGACTCTGCGAGGTGAGATGCTTAACCACTTCAGGGTTAAAGCCTTTAGTACTTTGTCAAAAAGAGGTATAAGGATTATGGAGTTTGCCTAAGTTCTTAAAGACTGAAACTACAGAAACAGATTTCCAACAAGTAGGAAATAAAAGAAACAGAAAGGCAATTATTGTGAAATTTAAATAGAACAGGAGCCAGTTCAAAAGCACATTTATTAAGGATCATTGCAAGGATACCGTCAAGTCCACATGCTTTGACAGGATTCAGTTTAGAGATGATAGCAGAAACCATAGATGCATATCACTCAATAGGGACTCAATTCTAAGTGGAAAGTCAGGCAAAGATACTCAAGATGAGTTAAGAGTAGAATTTGAAGAGAATTTATGAGCAAGACATTCTGCTTTATCAGCAGATGTTAACGCCTCGAATTGCGTGAAGAGGATGGACTTACCCTTATTTAACACATTATTACAGAGCTGCCAGTAGTCACAAGAACCAGACTTGTTAGAGGCTATACAGTGCCTCTATTAGCAAACAAAGACTTAGCCTCTTTGCAGACATGTTTAAAATTATTATGAGCAGACAAAAATAAGCTTTTGTTGAGATCAGGACTATCATGCTGGGTATTATACTACAGTGTGATCTGCCAAGAGGAAAGAGTTGATGCTCTATAAGAGCTAGGAGAGGAGGTAAAGAACAAATCAAGTAAAGAAGAATGTTGATCAGAATTATTAGGGAAATCCACTATTTGACTGAGAGATGAACCAATAAAAGAATTGAAAGTACAACATCAGTACCATTAGAAAGCTTAAGGTACTTGATATGATGAGCATTAAAAAAAAAAAAAAAAAAAAAAATCAAAAAATCACCAAACACAAAAATGTTCACTGATGCAGGTATAGAGAGAGAACTATTTCTATATGTATATTCTTTTTGCTATTGTGTGTGTGTGTGTGTGTGTGTGTGAATAACATAGTTGCCATATTCATTATTCATTGGGCCAATGTTTTTATCATTGTCTTCATTAAAACAACTCTTATAATGACTGACCCCAGAATTTCAGACAATATCAAAGTCTATATTTGAATATTGAATAGGAGTAAGAATGATACTCAAAACGGTCTCCATGGAAAAAATGATTTCAGGACTTAAGAAAAAAAATAGAAATAATATTCATACAAATGATATAGAGTTAAGAAAAAAAATGTTAATCTTTCACAAATCCAATTTTACTCATGACTTAATTATAGTGAGAAGTTCATGTTTAAAAACAAAACCCCACCTGAAACCTTTTGTCTTGTTAGAATCATTTAATCATTTACCGATCACATTTAATACATTTATCTATATAACAGTTTTCACTGTGTACACAAGTAATAAAGAATTGTCATGTTCCTTTGGCTGTTTTCCAAATCTAATTTAATAAGTGTATCTAGGCTTTGTGTGGAAATGTGGAAATTGAGATATCAAAGCAATTAAAGTGACATTTGACATTTATAAGCAAGTATAGTCTTTGTTTGATTCATTTAAAATTTGTAAATTTGTCATATTCATAGATTCTATAAAAAGAAAGAACCACCATCTTTCCAGATATTATGCTTTGTATGTTGGCAAGCCCAATATAAATGTGTCATCGCATGCAAGTGGGTTAAGTTTCCTACCATCCCTGAAGTTAATTGGTTGTTTCCAGTTAGCACTAGTTTTCCTGCTATGGGTGCTGTTACTGTGCTGAATGCTATTCAATGTAGAGTAGGATAGTAGTAATTCTTTCACGTAAACAAGATGATCTATGAAGATGCATTCACACTGGTTCCACTTTTAAAAAGTGTTTACATGAAATAATTACTGAATTACATGAAAATGAATTGATTACATTGAATGTTAAAAATATGATTTCAACGCAATTAGTTCACTGGTAGATGACACTGGTATACTAATTCCAGAATCAAAAACATGCTTTAGAATTGATTTCATGTTTACATCAGTTTCATCATTAATAGCAGATATGACTGTTCCTTAATTTGCATAATGTCAGCAGCATAAATGCTATGACAGGATATGGTTATTCCAGATCATCAATGCTAAATCTCAAATCTTCATGCTCAAAAATGCTTACGAAAACTGTAATATTGGTATTTTTTTGATTGTTGTAAATTTTACAAAAAAAGTAAATACACTGATCTCTGGTTAAAAAAAAACCCAAAAAATAAAAAACATGCCATCAAATCTTTGTAATAATCTCTGAACACCATTTTCCTTTTTCAAATCATCCTCAATTATTTTCAACAACACTGTTCTAGCACTACTAAAGATAAATTTATGGCCAGCACCTACTTGTTTTGGAGTAATTCAATCAGGTCATAGCCCATAGAAATACCCAGTTTTCAACTCCCCTAGTTAAATTCATTCTCATAACTGGATACACTAATGTAATGCATACTAGAGGAGGTCATAATAACTCGTTTTCTGTGTCAGGCAAAAAACATTTTTTGTGAAAATATTAAGGAGATTAGCTTGCAGTCTTTTTATATTTATCTATATTCCCATTCAAACAGATGGCAGATTTTAAAGTGGTAACAAACATTGCACTCTGCTGCTTTGGCCCTTCCCTAGCATTTTTAAAATTTAACATTTCAGTGTCTTTAAATGTGGCATGGTTGAAAATCCGACTTCATGAATCTATCTAGTAAAAATCTGCAGATGTATTTTTAGCACTTTTTTAAGAATAAATTGAGATTTCAACAACTTTTGAGCTTTCAGGTTGATTCAGAAATTTCCTTGATGTATTTTAATAGCTTTTTCAATTAATATTTGTTTGCAACTAAAATGGTTATTTCTCTGAACTATTTTATATTGTATTCTACAACATCTGACACTTCTTATGATTTTGCTGTCAGCAAAAAAAAAAAAAAAAAAGTATATTTATTCTGTTTGGTGACATGATCACTTTTGGCAGGAGCCATAAATTCAAAATTTCAAAGAATGTACAATTAATGCCAGACATTTTTTCTTTCTACATTTTTATTCAAAATTAACATTATTTAGTCACAAAATGGTATATCATAGTAAGTTATGTACTGTATCTATGGTAAACTGTATGACTGCACCCAATTGACGAGGAATCGGTAATTCAGATGAATAGCTATAGGAGAAATTAAATATTTTTGGCAGGCTGTTTTTGCTTTGTAGGAACCAAAGAAAAAATAAAAATAAAATAATGAGAAACATATGCGGTAGAAATAGATTACCTTCCTTAGATATTTAGTCATGTAACTAGGGTCACATGGTATGAGCATAAAAAGCAAAACATTTTCAAAAATCTTTCTCTTTTCCATCCTGTTTTTCTGTTTCCTGAACAGCTGCTACCCAGCAGTAACTTTGTCACAAGCATCAAGCACTCACAAACACAGATCCTCAAATTGTTATTTTCATGGAAATACATGGTTATTTTAAACCAAAAAAATGTTTATTTGTTGATCATTTGTATATAAAAAATTTGGTTGCCACTGCTTTTAGTTGAGCTAGAAGTAGTGACCACAACAGAGTAAAATAAGATCAAATATGTGTAAAAATTAATTATACTTGTCATGACATACAGTTCAGAAAGTTCTGGTCTGCTCTAGTCATCATCTTCTCATGAAAACTATTCCTAAAGTAATACTTATGGTAAATATCATCTGGTGGAAAGCTTTGACAACAAAAACTGAAATAAATAACAATACTTATGTAACAAATAAACTTTTACATACCTCAATCTGCTACAATACTTTAACATTTTTACAATTGTTTACAAAGGATTAATTATTTGCTTTTGCGATCTTTTTTAAATTAAATTCTAGAGTTTTGCAAATATCACAGCCTTGTTTGTTATTCCTTGTTGGTTCTCTTGGGGTAAAATTTTCTCTGATTTGTGCTGTCGACATTGTGCAGTCTGCTACTCTTGCCTTTACAATATATTGAATTTTGACATGCATCTGTACTGCATGGCCTAAACTATATAAGATGAGTGGGAATTGCACTTGTCAAGGAAGGGAGAAAACCTACAGTACTAAAATACCAGCTTGACTTTAGACATGAATTACAAGCTGAACTATGCTTTGAAAAGAGGTTGTTAAGTAGCCATTTATGGTTTGGAATTGCCTATCTACATGGGTAGGGTTTTGGCTGTGTGTATTTATAGCTGTTAAGATGGGCTGATATACTAAATACTTGTGACCACATTTTTACATCCAACTCCGATTTACCACCCATGATCAAATGGACAAGTGGAAAAATTTGTGGACACGTTCAAATGAGCATTAAAGAAAAATCAAGGGGTAGACACAGAGGAGAAAGCTATACAGAAATTCTTAGCAGTATACAGAGTAACACTGAATGCAAACAATACAACTAAATAGTCACCTGCAGAATTGATGTTTGTGAGAAAGATAAGATCAATATTCAACATTGTTGTATTGTCCAAAAAAGAAAATGAATAACAAAGAGAATTTCTGTGCAAGAAGCATACACCTGGTGACAAAGTTTTCTTCAGGAACTACCCAAGGTGGAAAATGTTTTTGGGAGGATGGAATTATTTCAAATAGAATTGGAAGAGTAATCTATACAGTGAAAGGAAAAAGATGTGTATGCAAAAAGCACGTAAACCACTTAAGATCAAGATACTCTGAAATCGTTCAACAGGATGATGAAGAAATTCTGATGGATGTCCTGTACGACACGTTTGAAATAACACCACCCACTAACATACCAGAATGCATGGATACATCTCTTACACCAGCTTTGCTCATAGGATTGAGATGTTATTCACATCGAAAGAGTAAAAGGAAAAGAAAACTCACAGTGCGGTTAAGTCCAGACCCGAAAAAGAGGAAGTATTAGAAAGTTAAATTTTCTAGAGGAAAATTTCAGCTCTGGAAAGGTAATGTAATGGAATAACCTGTCACCCCCATGAGTGACTACACTATAGGTGGTAACTGCCTATAAGTATCCATAAGGCAATCGACTATGGAGTCTAGCTGGGATCTGTTGAGTACGACTCCGACTTACACGAGAACTACTGACCTTCCAATAGTAGCACTCACTACTGGATTGACTTGCAACAACCGTGCACATAACTTACCTTATTTCTTATTGTACTGGTTATTACAATAAACCTTTACTTATTTATTCACTGTGTTGTTCAAGTATATATTCCTATTAGCATGGAATATAACACAATGGATTACAAATGGTTTTCAATAATTTGTAGGTATTATTATGGTTTTTATCAATTATAAGTTATAAGCATTCTAGGTTTCTACTGATATGTTGATTCCTTATTAATTCATCACAGCTAATGAATGATATGCTTAAAGGATTTGTAGAAGGGAAAATAGCTTACCTCCTGGAACAAAATGTGCTCATACACGGCGTGCATGCAAAAAATAGCAGAAAATATGGCAAATCCAAAAGCTGCTATTTAAGAACAACTTGATCTTGGAGTTTGGAGATTTTGCGAGACAAAATTGTGGCTTATGCCAATTTCCAAGCCTCAACAACTCAATAAAATGAGCATGAGACCATCAGACAGGCTGCAGATGCTGATGAGTCGAGTGGTCATGCTTTGTGTGTGGAGTTTTGCGGTAGTCTCACAGATTGTGATCAAAAAGACAGGGTATAACTGACAGCCAAACAGCCATACTTTTTTTTTTTTTTTTTTTTTTTTAACTACAGGATTTTCTGCTGAGATTTGGATCAAACATACTGGACAATTTTTAAGGAATGCACAATAAGTAAATATGGAGAAATATTATGAAGAAAATCTTTAAAAATTGTTTTATAAGGGAAGACTTAAACGGATTCAAACAAATTGCAATATGTTCTGACCAAGATCCTTTTCAGACTACAGAATTGTAATAACCAATAATAACATTAGTAATTAGAGGCACCATATAGTCTCTAACAATTTTGCTTCTTGTGACTACTGTCAGCTCTGTAATAGTGTCTTAAATAAGAGTAAGTCTTCTATCCCTCCTCTTTTCACTCAATTTGAGGTGTTAACATCTGATAAAGCAGAATGTTTTGCTCATAAATTTTTCTTTAAATTCTACTCTTGACTCATCTGGAGTATCTTTATCTGACTTTCCATGTAGAACTGAATCTCTGTTGAGTGACATGCATATAACTCAATCCATGATTTCTCCTATCATCTATAAACTGGATTCCAACAAAGCATGTGGACTTGATGGCATCTCTGCAATAGTCTTTAAGAGATGTGCTCTTGAACTGGCTCCTGTTCTCTCTAAACTCTATAATTAATGTCTTGCTGCTTTTTGTTTCCCTGCTTGTTCCAACAATCCTCTTCTGTAGTTTCAGTCTTTAAGAACTCAGGTGAACCATGTGATCTATTGGCCTATTAACTTTCTACCCCCCCCCCTTTGGATAAGTACTAGAGGCTCTAATCAACTCTGAATTGATTAAACATTTCACTTCACAAAGTCTTTTCAGATAAGCAATATGGCTTTCACTTTTGTAGGTCAACTGCTGATGTATTAGTGGTTATTGCTGAAAGAGTATATCAAAGTTTGGAGTATATATGGTGAAGCTCAGACTGTTACTTTGGATATCTCGAAGGCATTTGACAGTGTTTAGCATACTGGTTTTTGTCAAAAGTTCAAAGGTTATGGTATTTTGGGATTAATTATTTAACTAATTCAATCTTATCAAAATGCAAAGAGAAAGTCATTTTGAACAGCCACTCTTCTAAATCTTTTTGTATTGATGCAGATATTCCCCAGGCTATTTGTATTAATGTAGGTGTCTCAGGAGGCTATCTTTGGACCTACATTGTTCCTAATTTTTCATCAAAGACCTTCCTGAATATCTTGAGGATGACAACTACTTACTCCTATCTTAATAGGAAGTCTGATCTGTTTGATAAAGTTGGCAGTTGATCTAAAAAATGATCTACAGTCTGTTAATCAAGGCATGAAATGGCTTGTTAATTTTATTGCTTCCAAAACAAAACTGCTGCTCTCCTTTAATTGTTTGAGAGAACCTTTTCTGTCTTCCATTAGCATGGCTGATGGTAACCTCCAAGAGACGGACTCATTGCGACTTCTTGGGCTAACATTTTCCGCTGACATTAAGCGGAAAGATTATATTGAATCAGGTTTGCTCCTAGGAAAGTTGGTTCATTGTGTAAAGACTTATTCAAAAAAGGTAGAAAAGTATGTCAATCAGCAGCTATGAGCTGATTGGTTAACCAAGGGCAGATAATCATATATCTTATTTCTCATATAATCCCAACAAGCTAGGTAACATGCACTGATGCTCAGTGCATGTTACCTAGTTAAATGCACTTTTATATGCAACCATTTAGTCAACATGTAAAGTTCAGTAAGTCACCAGAGTTCATAGTTAATCACTTTGTTAATGGAATATTCAATTTACAATAACTGCATTAAATATTCAGAGATAAGGAACCTTGTGGATAGACTTCCCTAGGATTCCTTGGCATTATTCTGGCCATACTATTCTGTTAATACTTTATTTTAATTTAGTAATATTATTTATAAACAAAATCAGAGTCACTATTACTTTTATTTTTGGCATCTTCTGAACGTTCTTTTGCATGGTTATGGGTCAGGGACAATTCCAATGGAAATAAGTGTTTTAAGACTGTATCTCCACAGACCCATCTCCTTTCATTATGCCAGCTGAGCGAACCCTTTCATCACTTCCGAAATGTAATTTTGTGACCTTTCCCAGTTTCCAGAATGGTCTTGTTATATAATGATATTTAACCAATAATATAGGATATTTTATTTCCAGTCAGGACCTGGCTACATTGCCTATCCTGCCATCTACTCATCCTTAACAAAAAAGGTGTTTAAATTTTCCACCAACTCGTGGATTTCACCTTTATGAGGATCTCTCAAATACTTCTTCCTGAATTGACTTAATGAGATATAACTTTGCATCCAGCTTATGATTTCTCAAGCTGATTTGTTTTCTGCATTTGTGGCTGTTGCATCATAATTTTGTAAGTGTAGAGAATCTCTGTATGTTTATTATTGAGGTTGAGTCTACCTTAGTAGTAGTGCCAAAATATAACTCCGACCTCACAACATTTTTAGCCTTTGAATTCAAACACTCCAGACTGCTGCTTGGCCAGTAAAAAGAGTTTTGTTAGCCACGATGGACCAGGTTTCCCGAACTCCAATTTAGTCACAAACTGGTCATGGTTAACTCCCGGTGAAATCAGATCAGCAGGGTTCTTTGCTGAGGGTATGTATTTCAATTTTATCTTTTTTTTTATTGTTCTCAATTCGATCTTTCATGGCTCGTATATCCTTAAAGTTGGTTTCTGACAAATAGGTTTTGGGGTTTTAGGCTCACCACTAAGTAACCATGATAGTACAATCTGTGCATCCACCATAATGCACACATTTGAATATGATTTCAAAATTGTAGACAATGCTTTAAAGGCTATATACATTGCCAATAATTCCATGGTAGGAATGGTTTTTGTGTTTAATGGAACCACTTTTCTTTTGGCAAACAGCATGTGCTAATTCCCATTTTACATTGCATAAACGATGAAACCATAAGCATGTGATGATGCATCGCAGAATATATAAAGCTTCAAGGCCTCTGTATTAATAGCTTGACATGAAAAAGAGATATCAAATAAGGTAGACAAGTCCTTTGCAAAAACAGACTGTGTTTCAAATATATTCTCGGGAACTTCCTCATCCCGGTTTGATTTTATAAGCCAAAGTTTCCTTAAGATTAACTTCGATCTTATAGTAATAGGTACATATAATGACAATGGGTCAAAATTCCTGGCTGACTGGGCTAATATCTGCCTTTTAGTCCTCACATTTCTGTTTATGGTGATCTTTGCCATTGTATCATTGTTAGGACAATAGTTATATCCTAATATCTTTTCATAATCTTCATGTTGGAAAGTGGTATTCTCCTTTACCATAATCGATTTAAGCTCCTTGCTATTCGTGTTGTTGCAAGAGCATAGGTTGAAATTGCCTCCCTTAAGTCTATTAACCAGCTTTTTTATACAAGTTGATAAGTTTATTAGGATGACTGTTAGTTTGTTGTAGATTATCTATATAAAAGTTATTTTTAAGCATTTCAGTACATTTATCAAAATGGTACTGCTCTAAATGATATTTTAAAATGTAGTTAAGAAAAAATGGGCTTGTGGTAAACCCCAAAATCAAGGTGTTATATCTGAAGGATAACAGTTTGTCTCCATTTTTTATGAAGAAATAGAATTTGTTATCTTCCTCCCTTTTAAGTTTAATCATTAGAAAAGCTTTCTTTATGTCACCTAACATAACATACTTGTTTGTTTTGAATTTTAACAAGAACTCAATCATATTGTTGATCAGGTTTATTCCTGAATAGGCAGACTCATTTAAGAAGCACTTGCCCTCTGTTTTCAGTGAACAGTTGAAAACTGGTCTAATTTTTGGTGTAGCTTGTCTATGTGGAATCCAAACACATTTTTCATACTCTTCTGGTGGTATGTGTATTCTTTTTATAATGCCTTTTTCATGCTGAAAGAATACTTTGTTATAATCTTTATGCAGATTTGTATGTTCAAGAGACTTCATTGTTTCATAGGTCTACTTTATAATTAGATGGAACAGAATTGATTTTGTCCTCATACCATGGCAGATTAACATAATATTCATTGTTTTAATGACTATTATTAAAAGGTATTCACATTGCTAGTACTCAAAGTAGCAACAACATTTTCAAATAACATACAGTCACTGGAATTAAAATTTTCTTTCAGGACTGCTAATTGAGTGTTAATATCACCCTCATATGGAAAAGTGCGAAAATCAGCAGCTGTGAGCGGATTGGCTAACCTTGAACTGCCAAGGGAAGATAATCATATAATATCTTATTTCACATAAAAGAAACTACAGAAATTTCTAAAACACCTACAAGTTTTACTCTTTATCTTTACTATAAATACTAAAATTATTTTAAGAAAAATAAAATGTATTTCTGAATATTAAAAAATTGCCTATTAGAAGAAAAATGGTTACCTATATGTTGCTTTGACAAACAAATTTACTTGAATGTAAAAATAAGAAATCTTCAAAAATTTTCTCTAGTTTTTATTTGAAGTATATGGAAAACAAGCATTCTCATTTTTGAATGCATTTCAAAGTTCAATTTTTTAAAACCTTATTTTATACCTGTTAAAGACTAAATCTTCACCATTATTAATAGTTTGCTTTTTATTGCAACACTTACGTCACTAGTCTACAAATGTTAAACAGCATAGACTGAAAATAACAATCCCTAAGCAAGATCCAAATTGGCAACATCTACCCCAATCCAATATGATAGCTCTCCACTTACTAGGTTATGGACTCCAACTAGTAAGTAATTCCAATTGAGCTTTACAGCCATACCCACTTTTCATCAGAAGAAGGGAGTATGGCTGTGTAGCTGGTTGTAGGATTTCATAGCATGGTTGTTGAGACAAGCTCTAAAGATAAGGATGAGAATTTAGATTTTGACAGAAACATATTTTCACACTGTACTGCTTATGAAATGATTATAGAATAGTAAACTAATAGTTCGGGAAGAGAAAAGAAAGATAAGAGAAATACTAGTCAAATCTTAACAGGGACTTTAGAAATTTGGAGATCACTTGGAAGTAAAGATTTTAGCTTACTTGGCAATATCAAGCAATGTTTGTGTGCGAACTGCTCCATCCAGATGAACATGGAGTTCAACCTGAAAAATAAAATACACTAAAAATAATAATGTAATTGTAGATATACAAATAATATACGTTGAAAAAGGATAATTATTCATTATTAATGAGTGGCATGTTGTCATGTGACAAACTGGCTTATAATGCTCTATCCATGTGCTTGGGACTACTTGTCTTGTGCTGCTGTACAACAGGGAGATGGGAGAGAATGAGTAAAATTGAAAAGACTGTCGTATCACAGGTCTTTGTTCAAAGCTGACATGCTCCATGATTAACACATTTCTCCATTTGTCTATGATGATGATTCAGTAGTCTGCTGATTATGATAAGAATTCTTCTGTTATTCTTTGAAATTGTTTTTATTATTGTTTGTTGGAAGAAGGTGAACCACAGAATGTTAAAATACACAGATAACAATGAATAGGACAGTGAAAAACGAATGATTTGTTTTAATTCAAATTCCAATATTTATCTAAAAATCTGATGCTTTAATGAGACTAGCAAGAATTGTTCAACATTAGGGATATGCTGGTCCAGGCATAAATTAACAGCCAGCCATTGAACTTGTCAAGAGGACCTGTTTAATAAATGTTTTGCTTTTCAACTAGTTTTTATTTTTATTTTATTTTATTTTTAACCAACAGTGTAAGCACTTCAGCCTTTTCCTCTAACTGGGTGTATTCACTTTTAATTTGTCCTTCCTTTAAGAAAATCTTTCACTGTGAATGTTTAGTACTTCCTTTCTTTAAAGGAAACCATTTTTGCTTTTCACTTCTTAAGGATAACTTACATTTAATCAGCTTTGACAAACTTTCTTTTTTCATTTAGCGTATCTGTTTATTTCTTTTGTTACTTGGTTCTTTCTTTTCTCTCTTGCTTCTTTCATATCTTGCCATTTTCCTTCATTCTTTTAGTACTTTTTTTCACCACCCACCTTGCCATATCTGGCTTTACTCAATGTACATATGGTTTTTGAGTATATATCCAAACAAGTTTAAATTTAACCATGTCTCAAAAAAAAAAAAAAAAAAAAAAAAAGAAAGTGGGATTTCATTAAGAGCAATTCAAACATTTTCAACAATAATTCAGAAGAATGTGCAATTGGCAAGACTTGCTGCCCAAATGCATTAATGTTGTATTATATGTTCAGGTAAAGGAAATGGAACACTTTAGAAAGTAGCAACAAAAGTCTGTCAAGAAGGAAACTTAAAAGGTTTTTTTGCAAGAAGAGAGTATGTCAATTCTATTATCCAGATTATTTTGAATGGCACAAATGAAAAGACACAAGACTTGTGTGTAATTTGTAGAGAAAAACATTACAATGATAAAAATATTTTTTACAATATACAAATTGTACAAATTATAATATAGGTCTTGCACAAAATTTTCCTTGTGCATCTTAAATTATCAATGCAGGTTAATACAAATCAGTTTTCTTAGAAAACTACAGTTCATGTAAAGCAAATGTTTTCCTTAACAACAAAGGGATTTTAGCAACTTTCTTTTAGAGCAGTTCATATAAATCAATTCCTTAGCAACAAAAGATTTACTTCAAAAAGTTGTTGAAAGTTGATGTTAAGCCCTTTTGATAAATATTTAGATTTTTGGAACAGGCATCCTCAAGTTTGGGATAAACTTTCACAGGTTTATGAAAGCGATTCATATGATAATTTAGAAGATTTTTCTTCAAGAGTGACAATAGTAGTAAACCTTTATAATCTCAGGTCACTGCAGGGTCTATTTACTCGCCTCAGCAGCAGACTTTACATGCCAAAATGGTCAGACCTTTCTGTCAGATGACAGCCTTTCACCCAAATAGCTTAATACTCTTTTCACAGCAGCTCATGCATGGTCAACTCCTTTCTCTATTTGCAGTTAAAATTTTCCCTCTTATATAGCAAAAGGCTGGATGAAATGGACTTGTAAAGCTATTCCTTAGGAGGCCTATACTTTTTTTCATTTTTGTTTAAAAAGTAAAGAAAAGAAAGATATCAAATCATCATCCAATTAAACTAGACCTGTTTTTAGTTAAGATTTGGTTGGTTTTGAAAACATCAAAGCCAAGGCCCATCATGTAAAATTTTTGCCATGGAAAGCTTAAACTGTTTGACATCATTTTGGGCAGTTTTTTATGACATCAAATTGATGCCATTTTTTTTGTTTTTTCAAAATCTTTACACATCAATTTTCATTCATGTTTTTTTTTTATATAAACCATTTGCATCAATTGGACAGTTTCTTTCAAAAAGAAACAGTGTTAGCAAATTTCTAGTTTTCTTAATTTTTAATACAATTTTTTTCTTCATTACTAAATATAGTTTTGATATGATTTCTTACTTTATTCCAATATTTTAATTATTTTTTTTCATACAGCTTTGAAATCATGAATTTTATTAAAAATAATTTTTAGATTAATCCCCCCCCCCTCAAAAGGAAGTGCAATACCAAATATGAAGATTTTCAGAACAGGGTTTCATGATTTTCAGTGCAGCATTTTTTTATGCCTTCCAGAGTCAAATATTTGATACAAAAAATTAACGCTTTCCTTAGTCACATTTGTTTATTATTTGATGAATTAATTTCAGGTATGTGCTATTTACTTTACCTTAATTATTTTATCAATATCTTTCAGTTTGTGTTTAACAAACTAATTTTTATAATAAGCAACCAAGATAACAATGTGACACTGGCAAACGGAAAGAAAAGAGTTTTAATTTTAAAAATCTATTTTTTTTTAAGCAGAGATGGCTTGAAGAAGGTAACTTTGTTGGAAAGATATTACCTCAGAGGCCATCTGGCAAATCTAGGCTGGCTATTGATGGTGTTACTTCAAAGTAGAAATTAAGAAAACAGCCCCTAGGAATCAGCAGGGAAAAGAAGCTGATTGAAGAGATAATATTTGGTAATTTAAAAAAAAAAAAGGCAGAATTAAAAAAACTGATTCATTTTGCCTATCAAAAGGTGCAAATTGTAAACAAGTTGAGAAAATAGAATCTCTTTATGTAAGGACTCAACCTTGGGTTCTTAACATGCAATGACCCTAACAAGATAAGCTAAGAAATTAAAATGATAATTCTAATTAATGACCAGAAACTAAGCCATGCCACAGTTTGAAAACCAGATTTATCAAGAGGACAAACGAGGTGACAGGCGTAAGTGAAATACCAAGTAGGATGGAGGAACTGCCTATGCCTATTTGGGAGGTGTTGGTACAAGGTACAAAAAAGACCTGTGACTGCTTTCTCAAGTTTGGAGATACAATTAATTTTCCAGAGCCAGATAACAAAGGGCTCTTTGTGGAAGATAAGAGACCTGGTGTTTCCCCTAACCACATCAACCCCCATGGCAGTTCTGGGTGAAAGTCAATAAAAGCAGAACACTGAAGTGACCAGAAGAGTTAGAGATCAATTTTCACAAAGTGTTCCATTTTTGCTAACTTGTGGCTCGCAGGTTTCAGTATTTGGCAAAGGAAAAGAATCCAAACAAATCTAGTTATTTACCAGTCTTGTAATCACCGCATGTCCTTAAATCTCTGTCAGGTTTCTTTATCACTACTATTGGTGATGCCCAATTGCTACCACCTCGAGTTACAACAAGGCATACTAGAAAGAGTATCATTTTGTTTAACTTGGCTACCACCAAAGGTGGAACTTTTCTCGACTATATATTTTAGGTAATAATTCTCTTTTAGTTGAATACTTGCTATGCCTTTTAACACTCCAATTTCATTTTCTTGTGCCTCCATGGAATTGATTAACCTTGCCGTATCTACTTTTAATACATCAATTCCTAGCAATCCATGATCTTTTTCACATTCTACCACTGTAATGGGAATTACTTCACAGTGTTTATCCATTTCAAAATTGCCTTGAAATGTACCCATTATTTTTATAGTCATTCCATCAAATTGGATGGTGCTTTTTTTTTTTTTTTTTTTTTTTTTTTTTTAAATTTAGGCCGTCCCAATTTGACCCAGAAATATTTTGATATCAGCATGACTTCACTGCCTGTATCAACTTGCATGCTAAATATTTGGCCATTTATCCTTATTTTTTCTCCCCTTCTTTTTGGCATATTCACTGTAAATACTTCAGCCTCTTTTTCTTTGAGACTTTGTACTTCTTGAACTCTATTTTCTTTTTGAATTTGCATAAGTTCTGAAAATGGTTTCTTTTTTTTGCAATTTGTGCATACTTTTCCTAATGCAGGACATTTGTACTTGTCTCTCATGGTTTTTTTCCACAGTATCTACATTTAATTATAGACTTGGTCGTGCTCGTCCTGTATGCCTCGAATTCTTCTTTTGGTTGTTTAAATTCTTTAATCAACTCTAATTCTTGTAAAAATTTTACACTAACCTCCAAACTCATGCTACCACTTTGTAAACCTTCCAGTATTTTTCATTTGTGGTTTTGGTCTTGCAAACCTTCAATTATTCTGAGAAGAATTAATTCATCTTCTATGGTCATTTTCCAACTTTTTAAACTCACAGTACTTAACACATTCTTTTAATCTATGTAAGTAATGTATAATGACTCATTTGGTGCTTGCCTTGTCTCTAAACTTGGTTCTTCCAGCAACGACCAATCTTTTCTTTGGTCCTATGTTCTTTTTTATAACTTTGACAATTTCTTCAAATGTCATTTCTTCTAATTCACTCGGGTAACACATTGTCAAAATTTTTTTCACCATTTTGCACCCAGCAGTAGCAAGAAATAAATCTGTTATCTCCTCCTTTGGTCTAGGTGTCTCTTAATTTTTTACTCTTGCAAATGCAGCAAAAGTTCTGATTCATGTCTCTATGTGTTCCAATTTTCCAGCGCATCATTGTTATGGCATGTATTTCTGTCTGGGTAGTATCAGTTGTATCACAGTTTTCCATGTTACGTTTAGCAAATGGGTTCGCTGACTAATGCCCTTTGTTCACCCTATGCTCTTTATGTTGTCATTCTCATTTGTATATGATACTACAGTACTAATTTCAGCCTTTTAGATGATAATATTAAAAAGTGAAAATCATATTTACTAATTATAACTGGAAAAGCTTAATACAAATCATCAAACAAATATTTTAAAAATAATTTTTTTTGTAGGTGTATAAATGTGCTCATTTTTGTAAGTACAGTCAACTATAGACAACATTAACAGAAAATAAGACTGATAACTATAGTAAATTTGAAGCCAAAATTTCACAAATTCAATAAACATTACAGAGAATATTTTCCTAAATTTTTAAGATTACTTAAAAATTATATAAAAAAGCCACTCACATAATCTCTTCAGTTATGTTTTACAGATAAAGTCTCTGTAGAAAAACATTAGATTCATCATCAAGTTGTCAGCACATAAACACAGATACTGTAGGTACCTCCATGAGGTCGCTAAAAAAGAGCATAGCATGATGAAAAAGGTGCCAAAGTTGATAAAAACAAAATTTTATTGTTTAAATGTTTATGTTATTATTAAGAGGAAAGATCAAAGTATTTTTTAGGTATATTTTTTTACATTTTTTAATCATTCCTAGCACGTCTGAAATTTGTTAAAAATCTTTTTTTGAGTCAGCAAAATTGACAGATAATCAATCATATCAACCATTTAAAAAAAAAAAAAAAATTAAAAAAATAAATCTGTTTCAAATTCTTTTAAAAATCAATTATAATTTTTTCATAACTAATTTTAAGAAAATTAGAAATTATAACGTTTATTTAAAATATTTTGAAACAAGCATTACTTAATTTGTGCGCCGAAAAAATGTAGTTTAAAAATAAATCAAAGCAGGTCATAACATTTCGTGTCACTTGACAGGTTATGAGTGATGACTTCATCACGTATTGACAGTTTATGTAAGGAAAAGTTATTGTATGGAATGAGAGAAGTGACATAATTATTTAGATTTAAGTGAACAAATTTATTTACCTCATTATTTTTAAGGAAAACTTTCAGTGCTCTAATGTTTTCTTGTACTTAGCTTTCACCTTTACGTTTACTATGATTTATGGAAAATATATTATAAAAAATTAAAATAAGACTGTTGAGAGTGAGATTAAATTTCATAAGAAAGGTATCTAATTAATTTATAGGTACCTTTCTTATGAAATTTTATCAGAAGTGTACATAAAATAATTTTATGTACATTTATTACATTTTAACCGTGTTATTTGTATTTCCATTCATTTTATTATTAATTTTGATATTTCATTTATGGAAAAATGGCATAACTGAAATTAATATAAAAATAAATACGAACACAAAATTACATTTCTTAATTACTGTGGGTCTTCTGATGGTAAATTGTATTGCTTCGACCAATACGGTAAAAAAAAGATCTATCTCATAAGGACATTTAAGAAAATGAATGTGGTTTTCAACTAATTTTATAATATTTTAACAACTTAAATGTAAAAATCTAAAATAATTAAAGAAATAACAAATAATTGTATTAAAAATTCATTTTTCATTGAAAAATTTTTTTGCTTTCAGAAAATATTGTCCATATTCATAAAAACAACTAAAAGTAAATAAAAGCATTTGAAATTAAATAATATAATTGTTTTGAGTTTTGAGTTTTGAATGTTACAATTCAGAGCTCATTTTCAGGGGGGGGGGGGTCCAATTAAAAAAAAACAAACAAAAAAAAACAAAAAAAAACACACATGATTTTCTTTCCTCAAAGTCTTGTGCTTTTAACTAATATAATCACTAAACTGAATGCTATTGAATTTCTAGAGTTTTCATAAAATTAGTTATATAAAAAAAAAAATAATTTTTGGCATGACTTTAAAAAAAGAAAACATATTTATAATAGTTTCCATCATTTGTAAATAGTTTCTGAAAGTTTCATTAACATCCGACAATTATTTTATTTTTGCAAGATTTTCCAAATTAATGTCTGTTATTTAAAAAAAAAAAAAAAAAAAAAAAAAAAAAAAAAAGGAAAAATTTAAAAAAATACTTTTTGTTCTTAAACATTTAGAAAATAAAAATTTGTTTTCGTCAAGTTTGGCATCTTTTTCATCAGGCTCTTTTTTTTTTAGCAATCTCATGAAGGTACCTAACCTACTGTCTGGTTAAATGCATTTCTGCCATAAACTTAAAGTAAATATTAAATTATCTATTTATTGCGATGAAAGACAACTAAAAATGGGACAATAATCAGATATTTTTAGAAAGAAAAAAAAAAAAAAAAAACTTTCCAGTCAATTTAGTTTTAGTATTTGAAATACAGCTTAAAAGCATTTTTTTTGTTTAAATTTAATATTGTCTTGAAATTAAAACTAAAATAAAAAAAGCTTCAAGAAAGATTTTCAATTGAAAAAGTAATTTTAAACCTGAAGTATCATTGCTTTTGTTTTTTTTTGGAGGGGGGGGGGTCTACTTTCAACACAATGGTAAAAAAAGTCTAGAATCTGGGCATGAGCAAAAATGAAAGTAATTTTAATACACTTTATGAGAAAAAAGATTGTGGGCTCGTCCATAGCCCAGTTTTACCCTCTTCGTATAACGCACTATTCCATTACATCAACTTTCATACAAGCAATGTCAGCGAGCTACTATTGGTTATTCTCCGCAAATCTAGCTCACTGATTGGTCCTTTTTGACCAAGCCACCTGCACAAGCAAATTTTGGCGCAATACTTTCCGGAGCCGCACCACAAGACTACAACCATATATAAACTCAAAAACACGCGTGACCAGAACACAGCAGGGCAGAGACCGACAGCACAGCAGACAATTTCGACCACTCACTCCAAGCTTCAAAATGTGACAATTATGAACACCTGTCTCAACGAATCGAGATGTTAAATTTTTAGGCAAACACTGATGTCAACGAATCTTTCAGTCAGACTCCAGCATCCAGAGAGACGCCAAACAAATCCACGCAATTCAAAACCTTGATTTCCCCGCGCAAACCAAACTGACTCAATAACCATTTGGCATAATCTTTCTCTCTCTGTCAAACAAAAACTTCAATTATTATACTTAAAAAGTGACATTTTCTCTCACTACGAAATAAATATTAATAACTCAAAACATTTCATACAAACAACAATTAAGGGAACGCAACTTCTACTGACTAAAAAACAATTGTACGTAAACACCCACATAAAACAACAACTGTTTAATTCTTTGAACAAATCTTATTAACACTATCAAAACTCAAAAGGTTTCAAACGTATTAAAAAATCAACACACCAATTTAATACATCAGCACTTAACATTTAACAAGTTTTTTTTAACACATTTGTACATATTTGAATTGTATATAAACCGTTATTGTTTTGCATTCAACTTGCCTTCGTTTTTAAAACTGTTTTTGCACGACCTGTGCAAAATTAATGAATATTGTTGAGGATTGAATTTTATCGAACACGCCATCAAATACTTTCCTTGTGATTTAAGTTAACAAACACATTCCCAACAAGATATCCGGTGTGGTTGATTTTAACCCTAGAACACTAACCATCAATTACACCACTACTAACCATGGGTATCATACCCGATTTTGAAAATATATATTAAAAAAAAAAAAAAGTTAAATATAAATCTTTATTTGAAATATTTTACATGCAGGTACTTCAAATGGTAAATTTTAATTTTAACACCCGAGCACTAAATTCACTGCTGAATGGGCCTATTTACTTCCTTTCCTTGCAGAAATTAGTACGCGCTTCCGTTAAGCGATTTTTTTTTTTTTGTACTTAAGAAAGTTAACTTTCATTCTTTTTGAATGAAAGTTAAAAAATGAAATTACTTTGTTATTTTATTTGTCGATGTTTTTCATCGACAAATAAAAGAACAAAGTAATTTCATTTTTTATGAAGAATGAAAAGAAAAATTAATTGTTCTCTAACCCCCAAAATATTAGGGCAATTGAAGCAATTATTTAATGTTTTTTGGGGGGTTTTTTTGTTCCCTTCTTCAGGGTTAGGTGTTAAGGTTAGGAGAGGGAGTTTCTTTCTGTGTAGAACAAGAGGACCAATGAAAAAATAGAATCAACCCATCTACTTTAACAAGTTTGTGCATTAATTTTTAGTGGGTACTAATTTCTGCAAGGAAAGGAAGTAAATTCAGTGAATTTAGCGCTCGGGTGTTAATGAAAATTTACCCTTCAAACTTTTTACTTTGAGTTAACATTAACTGAAAAACATTTAGGTAAGAAAATCAGGTACTGAAAATTGTAATTAAAAATAGGAAAATGTTTGATTGAGAAGCACTTTCTTTTAGTCACTAGAGAACAGAGATGTATTGAACAAGGTTCTACTATCATTAGTGAATGGTTGGTCCATTTATAATAGGAAAATTGATCTGGAGTACAAAGTTATACAATTTAATGGAAATAATTTCGATTTAAAATAAATCGTTACATTAATTAAATTAAAACGAATTTTATTAGTAACCCAAACAAAAGAGAATATTTAGTTAAAGTTTCAATAAGCTGAAAATTCGACATTCCAGCTTTCTAACCATAAAGGCATTTTCTTTAACAATCTAAAATCATATTCGTTAAAAATAAAGTAATAAAAAAAAAAAAAAGAAAGAAAAAGTAACTGATAAAACTAAAAGCTAATTTTTTTAAAGTTCAGTCAGCTATAATTTCTGTAACTATGCTTCCTTACATTTTAAGTTAATTATAAAAAGAAAAAAATCCTAACTTTATTATTGAGTATAAAAATGAATTTTTATTAAAAAAGAAAAAAAAAAATTGTTCGCAGCATCCCCCCCCCCCATTATTATTTTTTTTATTAAAAAGTAACTTTCTTCTATGCATGTCGAAAAGTTTATCCAGCGGTACCGTAAATGTTTAACACCCGAGCGCTAATAACCCTTCAAATTTTTCAAAAATAGTCTTACATTTCCGTGCAAATATGCTGAACTCAAAACAACAATTAGATATTGAAGAAACCTACCTTTTCTTTTTGGATGTTAACGACCCGGAAAAAAAAAAAAAAAAAAAAAAAAAAAAAAAAAATCGGACTTTCGTCAGCCATTAACGGCTTACATTCGCTGTTGAATGATTTTAATGCGTAGACATAAAATTTTGGCCTATTTACTTCCTTTACAGAAAGTCCTTGTAGAAATTAGTACGCGCAAAGTTAACTTTTTTTGTACTTAATTTAAGAAGAAAATTAACTTTCAAATACAGTGTAACCCGGATATAAGAGAGTTGCCGGGACCGGAGAAGTCTCTTATATCCGAGTTTGGTCTATACATTTAACACAGGCTCTAATTTGGGACCAGAGAAAAAAATCTCTTATATCCGGGTTACACTAAAATGCTATAAAGGAGATACTTCACTTACAAATATACAATATAGATGTCTATAATGAAGTAGTTTTAGGGTCCTGGATACATTCTGCTCGCCTCTCTCAGGAAAAGGTGAAGGCGCTGAGTATGTTTAGGGACTGCTTTTAAGAATAGAAAACGAGCAATGTATTGTTTTAAATAAACAGTTCTGTGTCCCGATCTTTTAATTATACCCTTAGTCGTCCTCCATAGTCTTTCAACCGTCTGCGTGTGGATATTTTTAGTCTGTTGGATCTATAAAGTGTTCAGAATGGTTTATTTGCTTGTACGTGTATCCGTGTTCCGATATCTGCCGACCAGCAATCACTGTAAAGTTACTTAATTAAAAAAAAAGACCGACTTCCGCCGTATTGACAACTGTTTTCAACGGTGCATTATTTGGTCAAACTCAAAATTAGCGCGTTGTCCTAGTGGCTTTACTCAACTGCCTTTGCATAATACCATTGAATGAATATAGAAAAATAAATTGAATAATACAACGAAAATCCCCAAACTAAGCCCAAGAAAGAAAACACTGGTCAACATAAAGGAAGTGCCTAAAAACGCAATGACTGAGTTTGAAGAGAAGATATTGTGAATGATTGAAAAAAAATGTATCAAGTGATTTCTGAAATTTTGTATTGGAAATTTCTTGCCGAACGATACTCCAGGCTCAGATTACCATTTAAGTTGAAAGCATAAATTAAATTTAAATAGTTAAGACTGAAAATATTAAAAATCAATTTACATTCTTACACCAACTTGAGTCCAATTATAAGCGGAATATAAAAACAAAAAAAAAACATAACATAACGCCAACGGGCTGTTTTCGTGTGCGATTGAGTTTAAAAAACATCGATTTTTTTTTTTACAATTGAATATGAAGAAAAAAAAAATGGGGCAAACAAAATTAAATATTTTTGAGTAGAAATAAAAAATTCAAACAAGTGCTGCTCCTAATTAAAACAACTGAAGCCAGCAACTGAAAAAACAAAATTACACTACATATTTGGTGACCAGGAAGTAGACAAAAATACATGGTTACACATTGGAAGTTTGTGTATTGCTCCTTCGCCTCGGGTTACCAGTTATTCCAGACAGAATAGTTCGAATGAAAACAAATTTAATTTCTTGGAAAAGCCTCGAGTTTTGCTGAGAAAGAAAAAGGTCCAAAATGCAGTTGAGGATGACAGAAGACAACATAATATAATCATAAAACAATGACAAATGTTATTTCAATTATTTACAAACTGACTATTGTTTATCTTTGTTGTTTAAAAACTAACTCCCGACCAGATCTAAATTATTGTGCCAAACACAAAAACTTAATAGAAAAGGAAAAGGGGACACGTGCTATTCTCCTTGAGATCAAAATAGGCGCAATGAACAAAACAAGATTCTGCGTAAAATTTTAAAGGAGAAACATTTATTACACAAACAGACAAAAAAAAAAAAGGTACAAATACAAAATTTGCACAAAAAGTTCCTTTTGTGCGCCTAAGGCAGTATAAATGTCTGACGTTTCAAAAAAGAATTTCTACCGAAAAATGGAAAAAAAAAAAAAAGTTACTTCAGGAAAAGACAAGGATTCACCGACAAAAAGAGTAAAAAACAATTCGAGAAGGCAGAAAAACAGAAAGGTGCAACCACCTTTTAGAAAAAAAAAACCCCAAAAAACTTAGTCTCTGAGACATAGTAATTTTAGAAAAGTCCTTTTTAATATTCACACTGCTCGTGCTTGGGAAAATTTCTTTGAATTCTTTTCGTTCTTTGTCGTCCAACTGCAGGAGAATTTTCACTTGTGAACTTCAAGGTTTTCTGCAGGTAACTGTGGTCTTGTCGCCTGTCTTTCCTTTGATGTCAATTTCCTTCTGTTCTAGATGTTGATTTTCCTTGTTCTCTTACTGTCAAAAAGGCTACTGCTTTATTGACCGGAGTTCTATTTATTCGGGGGGAAAAAAATTCTCACGGGAGGCCCGGCTCCATTTGAGTTCTTAGTAGGGCTTGAGATCACGTATCTCATTGGTCGGTACATATGAAAAAATACTTTTCCATAAATTTGAAATGGATTCTTAACAATTTGGGCTAAGCCTAAAGTAAAAAGATATACAAGTGCAATATTTTTTTTTTGTTGTTTACACAATCCGTCTGGTCTTCTTAAAAATACACTTCTCTCAAAAGAACGTGTACAACCCCCCAAAAAACCTAGAGACAATTAAAAAAACATTTATTAATGTCGTAAAAATAAAACTTTTATGATGTTATCACATTTCGATTGTTGTGCCCTTCAGCAGGGAATTTCTAACTGAACTCTTTGTAGATTGTTATATAATTCCACTGTCCATATCCAGAGATACCTAGTTTGGTTCTTTTTAATGCTGCTCACTTATTGCTCGCCCCAATTTCCATTACAAGTAAACGCTGCCCGCTGCTCTCACCAAATTCACGAACCAACTCTTTAATCCACTAGACTATGGGACAATTCTGTGTACAGTGTACTGGAAACCTAACCTGCTTGCTGATGGATGCTACAGCTAATGTTGCCATTGAAGCCTTGTCGTCCAATCTCTTTTTATAATATATTTATGCTAGGCTTATTAAGGAGGTCCTCAAAGCCTAGCACAGGGGTCGGCAACCTTTTGCTAACTATATGCCGACTTAGGGTTTTAAAATCATTCAGTGTGCCAACAGCATAGTATTTTATAAAAGTCAAGTAGTAATAATAGTACAGTGTAACCCGGATATAAGAGAGTTGTCGGGACCGGAGAAGAAGTCTCTTATATCCGGGTTTGGTTTATTATATATACATTAACACAGGCTCTAATTTGGGACCAGAGAAAATCTCTTATATCCGGGTTACACTGTACTTTAAAATTGAAACAGCTAAATATCTTTTTTTGTATGGTAGTAGAAAGTAGTAGTTATATTGGTTTGAACTTTGATGTCATTTGCGGCTGCGTGCCATTGGAAATTGCTTGGCGTGGCACGCGTGCCGTAGGTTGCCGACCCCTGGTTGGCATATGCGCTGATTCTCTCGGACGTCTGACCTTTCTCTACCCAGTATTTTTACCTCATTTCACATGGGTTAATGATTACCATTTTCCCCTCTATACATGATCAACCATTTCGGATTTTCTTGTTTCACCACCTCTAATTACGGCTCTTTGATGTGTCACCAACCTTACTTTTAGGAGGGCGTCTTGTTTCACCTTCATATTCTTTGCTATAACTGCAAAGAATGGAGTATACAATTCTTGGTAATGTTTCTTCAGTTTTAGGCTCAACTTAGCTGAGATTTCTCCGTGGGGTGGAGTTGTTTTGAAACATTGTCTTGACTCTTGAGTCTTGATGAACCGTATATATTCTGAATCTTTTCCGATAAGCCCTTGACGTAATATTCATATGCTGATCAGTAAATAAGAAGAATTTTATTTTTAAATAAAGAGTTCAATTCGAAATTTCTTGAAGGTTACCAAGACCAACAATCATTTGATGAAGGCCGGAGGGCAAAACAGCCGAATCGTTGTGATAAAGATGGGCACAATAGTCCACGTGTAAATTAATAACCCCTCATCCCAGAAATTCAGTCCAATCTTAAGAAATATAGTTTTTTGGGTTTTTTGTTTGCTTTCTGGAAACCAAAATTCATAATTTCTTTTTAATCAGAATTCATAGTTTGACAAAAATTTAAATAGATTTTGTAATTTTTTTTTTTAACGATATAAAAGATAGAAAAAAGTAGTGTGCAAATATAAGAACTCACTGGGTGCTGAATATGAAGATAAAAGGACGAATTTTGTAAAAGTTTATCACAAAATTCGGTTAGTGTTTGAGTTTTTTCGTTTGTTTGCTACTCTAGCTGAGTATTTCTTCGTTTACTAAAATGATTTTAGTAAACGAGATTTTAGTAAAATAAAAACAAGTTGTAGGTATTTATCCGGGCGCCTACGTTGCAACAGAATATGACACTGTCTGATAAAGTGAGGAAAAAAATGTGAAAAATTGATCAAGCCACATCGGCACACCTCACGCGCTGAGTAATGGCCCCAGTCCGCTCCCAAAGGAGAGGTACTGCCTGTAGTGTAGTGTAATTTGAGATTATTTTCAACTTGTCCAGCAGGAGCGAACTCCTGTGCGGGGGAAGTAAGTTGTACTTGTTTCTTTTTTAGTTTTCT
The DNA here is from genome assembly GCA_964036315.1 of Acanthosepion esculentum. NCBI lineage: Eukaryota > Metazoa > Mollusca > Cephalopoda > Sepiida > Sepiidae > Acanthosepion > Acanthosepion esculentum. Next base: position 83,912,303 of record OZ038498.1, read on the forward strand.
CCTTACCTTAACCATTAAGAAATTGTGAGCTGATTTCTTAAATAAGTTGTCTTTCTGGATTCGACTGAAGTAGGTAGGATGCATTTTTGTTTAACGAAAAATTACGCTCCTATTTCAAAAAGAATAATTCTAAAACAAAAGGAAAACCTTAGTAGTTAAAAAACGCTTTTCTATTTTCACACATTGCTGAAGTTGGTTTGATGCCGATGAAAAGCATAAGAAAATACTAAGCAAGTAAATAAGTTTTAGTGGCATTAACCTGCTTCATAAAAACAAAAACAAATAATGACGTAACGCCAGTAGTACATTCATTACTTAGTTCAAGTAACGAAATTAAAGCAGTCTGGTTTTACTGACAGTCACGTTGAAATAAGATCTTCAGTGAAGAATGTGGAACCTTCCCATCTGTTGATTCAGTTAAAAGTAAAACAAAATGTAGAAGAGAAAAATGCTGTGACTGTGAAATTGTCTAGCATGAATGCGTTTTTCTTTCGATTCTATTGTACAATACATTGTACATATATTTATTTCTGTAAGAACAGAAATTGTGGCATAAGGCCGAAAGGGGGGGAGTCTATTGTACAATGTACATGCTAGATTAGAAGAAAAGGTTTTGTTTGTTTGTTTACAATACATCAATGGTCGACTGAACTTGCTTTGTTTCAATGACTTTTGTTTTGTTATTAGTTACTTTGTTCAATAAATGATTTATTAATAAAAAAAATAAAAATATTGTAAGTACTATTAACTATTTTCACCAACTGGGTAGGTGGAGCTTGTTTTGTCAAGGTTCCTAGTTGTATCTTTTTGAGACAAAGTTTCAGATTAAAGAGCCAGGCTGATGAGGCACAGTAAAAATACATTTTATTTTTTTTGCATCTTGGAACCGGAACTTCACAATTAATGTTTTCTTGTTCAATATGAAGAATTTCTGATTTAAATAAGTTTAAAGTTTAAAGTTAAATCCTAGAAACTCTTCATATTGAAGAAGAAAACATTGTAAATACTACATACTCACGAAGACTAAAGAGGCAATACGTAGGAGGAGGAGATAACGGTTAACCCTAAAAACTTGTTCAACAGATTGTATTGATCGGGGAAACAATGGGAGTCGTTTCCACAGGAACTAAAATGGAATACGGGGGAGATGTCGGTGGCTGGCATGGCCACGGGCCAGACAGAGCGGAACCCTTCAACTTCAGGAAATAACCTATCTTAATTTTTTTATCTGGTTTATTGAAAAAAAAAAAAAAACAATAGAAAGATATCATTATTTGCGATCTTTATTAAATCGACTATTTGTAAAAATCACCTTATGCAGGTTTTATTTTTAAAATCCAACTAAAAGGAGCATAGAAAGGTACCAAATATAAAAATAAAATCCTGAATGTAAAAATGTTCCTATTCAAACAAATTATTAACAGTTAACTGCATTTTAATTTTTAATCTTTTCAATTATTGTTTTTGCTCAGTCGAACTTTAAGGAAAAGAGTTAAAGTTCGACTGAGCAGAAACAAAGAAACGATCGGATTAAAAAAATGCAGTTATAATTTTTTAAAAATCATTTCATTTTAAATCCAATTATTTTTAGTAAGTTTATTTAAAAAAAAAAAAAATAACAACCAACTAAAAGTCTAACTAAAAAGAAAGTAACGCTAAAACGGACTGTTGTTATTTGTTTGAATTTTTTGCTATAAGACTTAAGTTAAGATTAAGATGATTAAAAAAAATATTCACTTAATTTTTTTTGTGTGAGATTTTCGTCTGTTATTTCAAACTCAAACTGTTCGATTTTGTTTTTTTGCGGCTGAGTTTGACTGGGAAACTAAGCAGTTAGGTGTTTTTTTTGTTTTTTTTCCCCTAAAAAGATTTTCCGTGGTTAAACTAAAAAATGAGAATTACAATTCAATATTGAACTTTTTTTAATTGTAAAAATCTAAAAGCAGTCTTGTGGGGGGGAGGGAGTATAAAACTAAAAAGAACTTTTTGACATGACAATTATATGCACTAAAAAAAAAAAAAAAAAAAAAAAAAAATCAGATTCAACTACATTTTATTTGAAAAAAAAAAAAAAAAAGCATATAAAAATGATCTGAAGTATTTCAAAGTATGTCAGTTTTTAAAATATTGAATAAACTTTTAACAGCTCATGCACGTCTAACTTGCCGATGTCTTTTCAGTTTTTAACTGAATTAATTTTAGCACAAGGCGACATCCCCACAGGTAATTTATTTACTAACTTTTTTTTTTTTTAATCTAAGTTGCACGAGGCGAGCGAGGATCGAACTCACAAATGTCGAGCACCAATTGAGCGAGGATCGAACACGCTAAAAATGGATTTCTGTTATTCGTTCGTCCTCATCCTGTGAAAATTAACTTCATTGTCAGTGACTCTGTGAGACAAAATTATAAGCGGGTATTCATACCATACGATAATTTAATTCGCAAAGCAGTTTTTTTTTTAGTACCGATCTAGAGACGTAACCATTCCAGTACCTTTTTTTAGTACGGCTAACTAACGGGACTCTTCACGTGTAATTTGTTTTTTTTGTACATTTTTAAATTGTACAAACTGAAGAATTAAGAAGAGAAGTTTAGAAATATTAAAAATAAAACAGTTAAATTAAAAATTTACATGAACTCCAGTAACAAAAAAAAAAAAAAAAAAAAAAATACCTTAGCTGGGAATGGGTCTTCCGTAGTTTCTTCTGTATCTGACATTCCAAGATTCTTTCTCGGTGTTCAACAATATAGCTTTTGTCTTTTTTTTTTATGTTGTTAGTGTTCAGCGTGGATGCATATGTATCGCCAGTCGGGAAGTTAGTGTTCCCGAAAACAGTGCGCTTAGATCTAATAAAGCGGATGGGAGTAGAGGGATGAGTTCATGTTAAAAATGTCGTTGGTGTGTCACAAAGTTTTTCGTTTTAGAGTATAATTAAACTGAAACACATTCGGCTTCCCTGCTAAAGATACATAATCAAGAATTTAAAAAGAAAGGAATTAGCAACTTTATTGGACGATATTATCTAATTTTGCTTTAAGGGATATACTACTGAACAGAAAATAAGAGAAGTACTTTAATTTAAAATGTTTTTAAAACTTTAGTTTTGAAGATGTGTGTGAAGTATTTTTTAAAAACTGATTATTTCTTTTAGATTTTACTACTTTGTCAGTTCTCTTTTTGCTGTCTGTTGACGGTCACTCGTAAATTTTGTTAGCACGTAAATGAACCAATTACTTAAAGAAATAGAAATATTTCATAACACCAGTGTGAAAATTGATGCACTGACTGTTGTTACCACTGCAATAAGAAGAGTAATTAAAATAGTTTTTTACACGTTTTTTCGACGGTTTTACTTTTACGAATTCGTAAATGGTATCCATAAAGTAAAGTTATTAACATTGTAGGATTCTTTAAACTTTAGTGTGTATTTCAAATTAAATCTTAACGTTTATTGTTTATTCATACAAAAATTAAAATACGGTTTAGTTGTCGGCTTAACGTTTATTGTTTATTCATACAAAAATTAAAATACGGTTTAGTTGTCGGATTTTGTCGTTAAGAAGTGTAAATAACAGAGTTTACTTTACTTTTCAAAAGATCAAGACTTTTTTGTAAACATTTTTAGAAATAATGGATAAAAATAAAAAACCCTTCAAAATTATCTTGTTAACTGTTGATTTAAACTTCTCAATCAGCAAAGTGAAAATAAGTTGTTTTTTTTTCTATTTTAAATACAAAAACTTCACAGAGGTTTCTTTCTCTTGAAGAAATTCATTGTCCATATTTGCCTATTACCAGGTTTTGTAAATTTCCCACATTTTTGTGAATCAACAAACAAACGTAACCATGTTGACAATAATGAGGATCGCAAGGAAATTTCAAATCGACACTACTTCTAGTTCACACATAAAAAATAGGGAAATTTATTTTTGTAAATAAGTTTTTTTGTTGTAGAGATTAGCACTTTTTAGACATTCCTTATGCCGCGACACTTGTCAGTTAATTATCGATTGAGAAGGGGGGCCTATTCGATTCATACATTCATTTCAATGAAAGAAAATAGATCCCTGAAAGAGTTACTAATGGAAAATAAGCGGTTTCTTTTCAAACTGTGCCGCTTCTTAACTTATTGATATTTAATTTGTGCATATATATTTTTTTTTAAATATTCAGAATATTTAAGTTTTTAATTTTTTTAAAAAACATTAGGCTATAATTATTATTTTATTAAATGAAGAATAAACGAAAATGGATATATACTTTTAATTAACGTAAATTTGAAAATTCACCCACCCTCTTTGATAATTCTTTGCACGGACTTCCTAAAAAAAAACCCAAAAAATCAAAACACCGATTTTAAATAATTTTTAAATATCTTATTTGAAGTTAAATTTTGGTTTTATTTCAAATATCTTGGAGAGCTAAATCCGTATTAAAAGAAAAATTAATTTCCGTATGTAAATAAAAAGTTTTTAGGCATTTTTAAAACATTGGATGTTCATATGTCATTCATCGACTTTTGTTGACATTTGAGCAAAAAATGTTGACAAGAAAATTAAAAATCTCTTAAAAATAAAATCCAATATTTCTCCGAGAGATGAGTTTCAAAGTCATTTAGTAAATAAATTTAAGGATTAATTAACTAGATTTTGTAAAAGTAATGCTTACTTTTTACTTAAACATAATGAAATAAACGCTATGTATGATAGCTTGTGATGTCATAGATCAAAAACAGAAACTATAATTTCACTCCGACTTAAAAAACGTGCAGAAAATTCAAAATAAAAATTAAACAAATATGGAACACTAGCAGTGCAATAATAAAAAGAAAATTGATATTTATATTTAAGAAATTATCTTTAACCTTATATAATAGTTTAATTAAAAGTGAAATGAGTTTAAATTGTTTTTCTTTTTTGATTATTTTCTTACATGTTTGATGTCATCAATTTTATCAAGAATCTCTAAATACCAAACCAGATGTGACAGCAATAATCAATGCATGGATCAATGATAGTGATAGACTTGTAAATGTATAAGATAGACTCTGTTGCTAAAAATTGTTTAGCACAATACAGTGAACCAAATTTCCTAGCAGCCCGTCTAGCAATTGATTCAATATAATCTTTCCACTTCATGTCAGCTGAAAACATTAACCCTGTTATGATCCAGAATGATATTTCATCATTCTAAAAATGACCTTGCTATCAGTAATAATAAAAAAAACAAGGATATTTCATCATTCTAAATATAACTTTGTCCTCAGTGATGCTAGGAAAGAAGGATATTTCATCATCCTAACCCTCATCATCATAAAAATGACACTTTCACCACAAGAGAGTAGAGTAGAGAACAGTAGAGTAGGGTATCTGTAACAGTATTCACTAGATGAGTAGACCAGTACAGAAACACACATCTAGTTAGTGCTCTGGGAAGATCGAAAACAGACGATTTCAAACGGCATCCTCACAAACAAAATTCTTGGAACCAAACCAAGTAATCACTGACTTTTAAACAGAAGAGACACTGAGAACAAATATTCTGTAATTCACATCACAAAAAGAAACTACAAATTCTTGTTATTTATGTCAACACGTGTCTCAAGTTTTTATTGTTGTTATCATTGTATGTTTTATGCATTCTAATTTAATGTCATTAATATCAACCATTAAGGTACACTGAGTCACTCTCCTAGATGTTAGCATCGGCTATGCAGATGGAAAGCAAAAAAAATGATTAAAAAAGAGCAGTTTCATTTTGGAGGCATTAAAATTTACAAACCATTTCTTGCTCCAGTTATTAACAGATTACAGATCATTTTTGAGATCAGATGCCAATTTAACCTTATCAAACTGATCAGACTTATTAAGACAGGAGTAAATAATTGTGTCATCAGCATAGATACCAAGTTGAGAACTGATAACATTGGAAAGGTCGTTGATGAAAATTAGGAACAATGTAGGTCCAAGGATACAGCCTTGGGAAACACCTGCATTTATGCAAAAAGATCTAGAAGAGTGGCCATTCAAGATAACTTTCATTTCATAATTTGATAAGGACTGAGTCAGTTCAAAAGTTTGTCCAAAAATTTGAAACCTTTCAACTTGTTAAGAAGATCAGCATGCCAAACTCTGTCAAACACCTTCAAGATATCCGAAGCAACAGCCCGAGCTTCACCATTCTTATTTAAAGCTTGATAGACTCTTTCTGTAATAATCGTTAACACATCAATAGTTGACCTAGAGAATCGAAAGCCATATTGCTTGTCTGATTATTAAGAATAACAAAAAACATCGTAAAATTTATTTTCAAAATTAAACCCAAAATATCAAACATTTTGGCTGGTTTTTATAATTGTGTATGTCAACTTTTCAATGAGATTTTTCCTGTAATGTTCATCAGTAAATGCCTAGAATTTTAGATTTAGTCTTTAATATTTCTGTTCTTCTTATCTAATATTACATATAGGCACAAAAACACACAAAAATACTTTTATTAATCTTTTTTCATTTTTAGACGAATTTCACATTTATTTGAAAATAATGTATGTAATGAAGGTTAAACAGATAATCCTTTATGGAATGAAGATAATGAAAGGAATGTATGTAATGAATGTAAAAAGATACGCTTTACCAAAGGATTTTGATGGCAATAAACATTTAACATTTTGTAAATAATTCTAGAATGCTTTGATTAAATAACTGGCAATTCCCAATTCTAGTTCATTTTTGTCTAGGTCATAGCTCTTTCCACCAGTTAGATAGTAATCAAAGCAAGATAACTCATTTTAGATTAGTAGTATGTATGTACTACTTGTGTACTACTGTCACATGTGCTGTCAGCATAAAATTGTATTACCTGCTGTATCCATTCATCTATAATGAATTGTAATGTTATTCTTAATAACTTCTATCTGAATTTATTTTATCAGTGTATCATATCAAAGCAGTAATGCTACTTCAGCCAATCTCAGAGAGAGAATAATTTAAAAAAAACAAAACAAATAAGATCCTTCTTTTTTCTTATAAATTAGGCAGCTGAAGTAGAATGGATTGGCAGAAATGCTGTGGTAAAAAGAAAGAATAAGAGAAGCAAGTTTCAAATCCCATATCCCTTTATTTATAAGTACTTTTAGAGGTGCTAACAAAATTTTTTACTCAAAATGAAATTTGTAAAGAAACAAAAATGACAAAAAATGATTTTTACAATATACAAATTGTACGAAATAGGCCTTGCACAAAATTTCCCTTTTGCCCTCAAAATATCAACACAGATTATTTTGAAATACAAATCTGTTATCTCTTAGAAAAACAGTTCATGAAAGATCTGTTTTTTTAACAACAAAGTAATTTTAGTTACTTTCAATAGTTCATATAAATCAATCTTTTAGCAACAAAAGAAATTTACTTCATAAATTCAAAAGTTCAAAAGTGAAAAGTTGAAGTGAGTGAGAAAAGGAAGACCAACCTCAGCTGATGCTACATCTCTGGGTCTTTTAGACAAAATATTCAGATTTTTGGAAATGGAGTTCTCAAATATGCGATAAACTGTCACAGGTTTAGGCACAACATTCAAATGAGATAAACTTTCACAGGTTTAGAAAAGGCATTTGAATGAGATAAATATTTCTTTTAGTTTTAGAGAGATTCTTCGTAAAGAGAATTCTTATAAGTTTTTAGGAGTTTTTCTTCCTTTTTGTTCTTTTTTTCTTCTTCTTCAGCAGACACAGCAACCAGTAGTAGTAGGAGCAGCATCCCAGTACACAGCTTTCTTGTCCTAGTTATCTTCTGTAGCAGTAGTTTTTCTTTTATTTTGCTATCTAGAGCTTAAATAGCATCCTCTACATGCCTGAGATGGTCAATTCTTTCTAACTTAGCAGTCAAAATTTCCACATTAAATAGCAAACTAGTAGCTCCAACCATATCAAAAACCAACTCTTTAGAGGGCACATACTTTTTATCCCCATTGGTTTGGCCCCTCACAGAACAAGTCTGCTCGGGTCCCAACAGAGACTCGGCAACTGACTGCAAACCCTCCTGCAGGATCTTGGCCATAATCTTTAACTCTGTGTTTAGCAGAGTTATGGGCCTATAGTTGTCTAGATTCCCCCCAACACCCCTGCCCTTTTTCAACAGAGTGATCACACCCCTGGAAATGCGGTTGGGGATGGACCCCGACCGAAACCAGTTGTTGAACACTGCTGTCAGAATCAGGACAAAGATGTGCGACAGCCTCAAGTACAATTCATAAGGCAAACCATCCAGACCGGGCAACTTGCCTCTGCTGACCTTCTCCAGTGCCTCATAGACTTTGCCCTCCGTGATCTCTCCCTCGCAGCTAGCTGCTTCAGTCGGCGCGAGCCGAGGAAAGTCAGCCAAATAGCTGCGAAACTCCTCCTCACAGAGACCAGGCTCCTTGGTAAAGCAGCTCTCGAAATGCTGCCGAAACGCCTCGCACATGTCGTCAGACGACCGCAGAGTACACCCCTTTGGGGTTTCGACTTGACGAATGTAACGATCACCACCTCGACGGACTTCTTCCCGACACAGATCTGCGCCCAGGTTCACGGCTTCAGAAGACATCTTGCTTAGCTTATGCCTACTATCCGATCAAACCATGCACATTTGAAACTTATATATGGTAGTTTTTTGACATCAGAGTTGAGACTGTTTTGTAAATCTTAGCCACAGAATGTTTAAACCATCTGATTTCATTTTGGCATTTTTTTATAAACTGTCTTCCTTCATTTTAGTATTTTTTTATAACATTAATTTGGAGTATCTTTTTTCACATTTCTTTACACACCAAATTTTATTCATGTTTTTTATAAACTGTCTGGCTTTCTTTTAGTGGTTTCTTTTCCAAAGAAAGCATGTAAGTAACATTCTAACTTTTTAAATTAGTTTTCCATACAATTCAATATTATCTGTTTTATTAAAAATAGCTTTCATATTAATTTTGACACATTCCAACATTTTCTTAGTTTTTCATACAATTTTAATATTGTCTTTTTTACTAAAATTTTTACACAATTCCAACATTTAGTTTCTAATATTTTTACCATTGATTATACTCCTTCTCATCATCATCTAAAACCATGGTAGTTTTGTGGGTGTTATTATTAAAAACTTCCACTTCTGAAGTCAAATTCTTGTTATCTGCTCATGAGGCTGATTTTCAAATAATATATAAGAATACTTATTGTTGAATAACCTTCTGATTAGGAAATAAAAAAATCTGGATATTAATTTTTTGAACAATTCATAAACTCTGATCATTTGCAATTTCAGTAACACAATATATGCAATTACTGTGTAACTAAATTTACACATGTCCTCTATCCTCTTACAATACAAGGTCCAAGAGACCTCAGGGTAGAGCATTACTGAATGAGGTTGTTGAAAGTAAATAATGGTTGACCATAGTCTTAAATAGTTGAAGATTGTAGTGATTGGGAAGTATACTCTTGGGAATCTGTTCCAAAAAAAAGTAGTGATTCTTCCTAATTGTAGCTTCCCTCTTATCAATGGAATATGAAGAGAATGAGGATGATTCGACCCTGTGGATGTGGCAGGGTTAGGGTCTTCTTAGCTGTAAGGAATGTAGATTGTAAGAACATTTGCTATGGAAATAGTGTTAGATTAGCGAAAGACTTGCAACATTTTGTCTGTGGAAAAAACGAGTTGTAGGGTAGAAAATAATTCATCACCCATGAGGCTGTGTAAATGATTTTGATCTCTGTCAAAGGCTGGAAAGTGAGGATTGAGTAGCTCCAGCCCAGATGTGACAGGAATAATCAAATTTTTGGTTTAATCTGACTCTTGTAAAGATAGAGAATGGCTGAAAGAGTCAGATAATTTTCTGGAGGAGTACAAGCAACTGACCACATTTCCAATCTCTTAACAATGGATTGTATATCATTTTTCTCATATGTAGAATTGTAAAGATACTCACAGATCTCAAAACATATTTTTTTTGTATTTGGTGCTTCTATAATGAAAATTTGTAAGTTTCTTACTTTTTTCCTTCTATAGATAAGATTAGGATTTCAAAATATACTATAGAGAGAGCAATTAATATAAACCATTCATTTACAAATATTTATTAACATTCAAATAGCAATGATAACAGGAGTATTAGTAACATATGTCAATTATGGAGAAAGCATAAATAATATATTTTCCTGTATGTATTTTTATATTGAATAAGATAATTTTACTTTAAATCTGTAAAAAAAAAAAAAAAAAAAAAGATGTCATGATGGTGCATTTGGAATAGTTTAAACAGTTAACATGATAATATCAGTTGGTATATGGCAAGGTTTAACATCATTCTTGAATGCACATGAGTGAGACACACTTGGCCACAGTCTGCATTGCAAGTTGCAATGTCACAAATCTTCACTTTGCTGATGACATAGATAATCTAGTGAGCAAAGAAGTTGAATTTGTCAGTCTGGTGAAGAACCTGAAGGAAACATCCTCCAGATAAGGCATGGAGATTAATGATGAAAAATCAAACACATGACAAACAATGAGAAAGGGATTTCTTCAAGCAAGATAAAAGTTGGTGGTCAGGAATTAATTTCCTGACCACCAACTTAGTGAACCAGTTCAAATAACTTGGCTCAATTATCAGCGAAGAGAGCTCCAGGATAAAAATAATTTCAAGAGCAGTGCAAACAATGATAGCTGTCACAAAATTAATGAAAACTTACCATTTGGAAAGATAAGTGCCCTGGCCTTCTCAATCTTTCTGTACATCTTCAAAGCATGAAAGACAGTGAAGACTCCTAGCATTAGAAATGAGATGCTATAGAACCATTCTAGGCATCTCCGGAGAAACAGATAATGGCTTAGATTGAGGATTCAGAGAACTGAGTTTAAATTCCAGTTGCTAAAACCATTGGAAAGGTAAGAATCTCTCTATTCTCTGTTATAGGTAAATAGCAGGACAGATTAGACCTTATAGTCTTGGTTGGCAAAATATAAAATAAATCATATAAACAAAAATAAAATGAATTAAAATTAAAATAAGGCATCTGTGTTTTCTTTTAAAAATTTTATCTTTTTCTTTCTCTCTCTAAACTTCTCTTTCTATACTTCTCTTTCAACTAACAACCCTCAAATAAAAAAGGAAGAAGACTGAACCTACCCGAAAAAATTCAAGAAGTTTGCTGGAGCAGAGCCTACTTCTTTGTGACTGAAAAATACCAAAAATCAGGAAGGCTCCACTCATAACTTCTGTTATAACAAAAATGAAAAAGAAAGGAATGTCAGAAAATAAAATAATCTTGGCTAATCAAAAAAATTGATACAAAGTGACTTTTGATGTGGACTGAAACCAATGTTCCCACCAGAAACTCTGAACCTAGTCAAAAATTATATAAGCTGACACCTCTGGACTAGAACCAGAAGTGGGTACAGCAGAAGGGATGGCGAGAGGATGGATCAAAAGACACTACTGTGTGTGACGTGTGAAGAAGCAGTTAAGAGGTCATCTCCTAATGATATTTCCGCCCTCTTTAGGGCTGAGAAAAGCAGTAGATTTACACTGACCTATTTCGAACATTGCTACTACTTCTATCATGGTCTCACTTCTAAATTACCACTAATGGACATTTCTCCAGACTGCTACCAATATTTGCCTTTTTGCTACAGCAGATATCAAAGGACTCAGTCATCATTCTATATCATTTATTTTATACCCTTGCTCCAGTTTGTTTTATTCCAAAGTTTCCATTCAAGAAAATCCTACCAATACCACATCCAAACTTTGATTTTAAACCAACCTGGAAATAGTTGGGCCCATTAGGCTCTCTTACCCATGAAATACCACTGCTGCTATGGCTGCAATAGATGTAGTACCTCTAAGGAGTTACAGGATTTGCAAGACTACATAGACTGCATCAGAAATGATACAGTATAAGACACCCTCATGCAAGAAACAAGCTTGTTAGAAAACCTCATAACTACCATTTAAGAAGTGAAAGTTGAAATGGTAGGTACACATCATAAGAGCCAACGATCTTTTCACTGCCATCCTACAAGATACCACATTAGGCAAAAGAAGGGGCAAACAGAGGGAAAAATGGGCTGGCAACATTACTGAATGAACTAGATTGTTCACAGAGACTCAGACATTGGCATGCAAACGAGATACATGGAGGGAATTGGCGTAGTTACAATACAACCATACTCAGTCATGGGACTGATGATGAGGTGGATGAATCAAGTAATTATTATAACACAGACAAAATGACTACAAATAACATAAAAACAAAGCAAAAGCTAATTTAATTACAAGTTATTTCAGTATTGCTCAGGTTATGATTCTCTGGTCATAAATAGTAAGGATCAGAAATAAAGAATAAATTTTGGGTTGATAATGACCATAGAGTCAAAAAATTATTAATGTTTTATGTTATTTTATGTATGTGAAATTTGCATCATATAATGTGTCCACTTCATTAAGGACTATTCTGCTAGTATGAACCAGCATACATCTAAATGTATTTGAGTATAAAACTAATATTACTACTGAACAATTTTTGTTTATGGTAATTGTCTTTTATCATTATATATTTGAAATGTGAATAAATTTCATAATAACAATCCTTAATATAACAGAAATTTCAAATCTCAAATGGGAATCCAAATAGCAATAAATTACTTAAATTATTCAGACTGTTATCATCATCTTCATTGCCATATTCACAACATTTTGGCTGTTGTATGCCTTCTTCAGGTGATTGGAACTTCGAACTGAACCCTTTATTTCATCCACTGGGGTAGATTGTTCTAGTTCCATGTGCCATGACTCTTCCAGATGTCTCAGTTATTTCGGTTTGACTCAACTCTCCAAGTTTAGTTCACCACTGCTATGGCCTGGTATTGAACTGATTGTGTCCTTGAGCAATAAATTAGTATAAAAACAATGGAAAGGTTTATGTTGTTAATAACAGGGGTCCATTTATTGTAAACATTCTATTTATCTTGGATGATAATAGCAAACTATAGACATGAAAAACAGCTGAAAAAGTAAAATCCTTGCCAGCAAGTTCCAACAAGTCAAATATAATAGGATAATAAAAAAAAATTAATTAAATAGCAATGAAAAATCTTAAATGTGAGAGCTCTGTAAAATCTAGGACAAAAGAAAAGCAAATCGCTTGCAAATCATTATATATATATGTGTGTGTGTGTGTGTGTGTGTGTGTATATATATATATGTGTGTGTATGTATATGTGTACATTGCACCAGAGAGAGGGATCGGTGCTTGCAAGCAATTTTTGTTCCTAGCCTGGGTTTACACATTGGGGTTCCCCACCTTAAAAACTGATCTTGTGTCACAACTTGTCTTAGTGGGGAGACAGTAAATACCTAGTGTGTAAATTGATCTCTTGAGTAGTTTGTAACATGTTTATTTACCATCTCTCAGTTGCATCTCTGCCTTTTTAAATTAGTAAAATTATAATATTATATATATATATATATATATATATATATTTTAAATTTGTAAATTTATCATATATATATATATATATATATATATATATATATATATATATATATATATATATATATAAACAAACATATGTACACATCAAGTGCTCCAGACCAGCCACAATCTTCAACTGAGCACAATTCTTCAAGAATGTTTTGGCCTATTAAGCTCAGTACCTCTCCACAATGGGTCTGTGGTTGTTGAATAAACACAAATGCTCCTGGGCAAGGTCTGCAATAGGGATTGGCTATCCACCTTATTAGACGGGCATGCTTGAATATGAGTACCCAGCTATACATACGTATATATATATGTGTGTAGTTAAATTCCCAGATCAACTCTGTGGACAAGACGTCTATGTTTTTAAATTTGGATTTTAATGTAACTATAACAACAGAGATATTTCGATTTCATTTTTGCCTTGAAAAAGTCGGAAGACGAAACGCGTCGGCAAGATCTAAGATTTTTCCAATTGTCATTTTATACATATATGTGTGTGTATTTACTTATGTGAAAATTTTCCATTGAACTTTTAGGTGTTTGGTTTTCCTCTTTTAATTTCCAAAAAATATTTAGAAAATGAAGTCATATTTCGTTTGTTAGCATTAGTAAAGGATGAGAGATGATTATACAAACGTATTTTAAAAGCATTCTTTGTACTACCAATATATATTTTAACAATCCTAGGATTTTCAATTGATGAAATAGAACACATATACACAAGTGATTTCGTTAAGCACTTGTTAGATAAAGGTCATTGGTCAGGATTCCTACAATTACATAGGTTAGTTATACGAGATAAATTAGTAACCTATGTAATTGTATTTAGATCGATTTATTATACTTTTTCAGTATAATCAGATTTTCAGGTCGATTGTTTGACTTAATACATCCCTGTCAAACCGATCTAATAATAATAAATCGATCTAAATACATCCAAATATATAAATAAACTAACAACCGATTACGATGAACTAGCCGTTTAGAAAAAACAAATAAAGATAACCAACCTAAATAGATAAATTAAAAACTGTTCCCACGAAAATAATAGTCAGAACAAACCACAACATCACACCCCAAAATTCAACAAATAGATTTAATCAATGACAAATAAACAAATATATAAGATAAAAAATAAAAATGAAAATAAATAAAAACAAGCAAAACAATTTGACCCAAATAAATAAGCGAACAAGCGACTTCCGGTAAATGACGACCATTATAGACTACCAACAATAAGCTATATAAACAAATTTTTACTACGTTAACCAAAAGCACCGATCAAAATAAAATAAAATAAAAAAATAAATATATAAGATAAAAAAACAAAAAAATAAAATTAAAAAAAAAACAAACAAAAAAACAAGCAAAATAATTTGACATAAATAAATAAACAAATAAGCGACTTCCGGTAAAAGTAACCGCCAAAATAGACTACCCATAATGCACCACTGACCCTTATATAAATAGCCGAGAAAAATAACAGCACTAGTCGCCTGACGATTGCACTAGCATGAAACAGACTGTCGCCACTAAGTGCTGACTTCCATGTCCACTTTTATATTTACACACGCTCTATCTCTGATATTGAGCACTTTATCCCATAAATATAGCACACTTTAAGACTATATTTCTTCATATATATATATATATATATATATATATATATATATATATATATATATATATATATATGTATATATATATATATATATATACAGTAGTCCACCGCTATCGTGCAGACCTTGAGATCCAAGATGGCCGGACCGCGCTGCAAGTCAATCGCGGTAGCTGGGGGGGGGGGGGGAGGGCGTTGCATTGCGATAATAGGAGGTTGAACATCTACCTGATATTGGGGCCCTATTTGCCTTATTTTGCGATATATACCGGAGATAATGGCTCGAAAAAAACTAAAAAATTATACTAATTTATTCCAATGATTCCATGAGAAATTTCGGGTATTTTTTTAAAGACCCGCGCTAAGTATCTAATAAAAAATTCCCAAACAGTTATTTTTTATTCTAAATTTACATGCCTAATTCGAAAATAGAAATTTTTATAAAATCTGGTGTTATCGACAATAACATTTCGGACTCATTCGTATCATTGTCGGCTACGGCACGGCAACCATTATTGGCGTTGTTTGCATCAGTGCGTGCGCAATAATCAAGACAAGTGAATGTCTATTCTGCAGCAAATATATGTAAACAACGCCAGTAATAGCTGCCGCGATGCAAATGAGTCCGAACTTTTATTGTCGATAACTCCAAAAAGGTAGATCTTATAAAAATTTCTTTGTTATTTTCGAATTAAGCTTTTACATGTAAATATAACTATTCGGGAAATTTTTATTAGATACTTAGCGCGGGGCTTAAAAAGCAAATTACCCGAAATTTCGACTTGTTTCAATGTTTTACAGCAGATTTTTTATACAATAAATTTTAACCGTCATCAATAGTACTTCCTCTTTCAATGCATTATGGTCTAGTTTGAAAAGTAGTCCGGCGTAGTAAAAGGAAAAGACAAACGGAAAGCGTGATGTATTAAAATTATTTTCACAAATATACATATCAGACAATAAGTACAATAGTTATATAAATAAATAAAAAATACATTTATATTAATAAAACCCTCAATGTCAATTAATTCAATGTTTAATAAAAAAAAGTCAGTGAGCTTTTCTGCACCCTGCCTTTCCTAGGTCTCAGCAGGGTCCTCTTGAGAAGGTTCCTCAGGTATAGTGTGGTGATGTGTTCCTCGTCCTGCTGCTCTTCCACATAATGAGCTAGTGGAGGTGGTCTACTGCATCAGTGTGACTCTTGGCTGGTGCTGGTGGTGTTGCTTCTTCTTCTTCCTCCTCTTCCTCTGCCCCCTTCTTCACCTCACCTAGGATCTCCTGGTTGGTTAGAGTCTCTGCAACATCTGTCATCCCACTCCTCTTTCTCGACCCAGGACTAGAGGATGAAGTCTGCATCCAGGTGTTCCTCCAGCTGGTTTTGGGCAGTTTGGATCTCTGCAGCAGTGAAGCCATCAAATGGCACCACCTTTTCCTCAGAATCCTCCTTGCCAAAGGCCCCACCCAAAGCCTTCTTCCAACAGTTCCTCACTGTAGTCTCAGAGACTGCCTCCCAGACCTTAGCTGTCAGATAGGAGTCGTTCAGGGTCTGCTCCTTCAGGTAGTCTGTGATGGTCCAGCATCTCCATCACCAGTTCCTTCTTGAAGGACTTGATGATGCCGGCATGACAGTGTGCTGGCTGCTGGGTGGGTGCTGCAGTTGTCCAACAGCAGGACTGCCTTCTCTGGTAGGTTCCTCGAGCGCAGTTGCCTCCTCACACTGGGGACGAAATCCTTGAAGAACCAATTCTTGAAGATCTCAGCAGTCATCTAGTTCCTCGCAGAGCTGGAATACAGCACCGGGTGGGGTGGCCATATTCACGTGGTGGAGGTACCTAGAGGACCGGAACTTCACCACTGCCAAGGGCTTTAGTTTGTGGGTCCCAGCAGCATTATAGGCGAACAGAATGATGATGCGGTTCTTTGCTTTCTTGAAGCTCTCAGACTTGTGGATGTCATCATTCACGGTCAGGGGGCATCTTGTAAAAGAGGCCTGTCTCATCTGCATTGTAGAACTGCTCTTTGGTCAGGGCCTCCTCCTCCAGGAACTCCTTCAGCTGGGCTGGGAAGGAGTCTGATACTGCTGTGTCGGCTGACCTCTGCTCCCCCTGGATCTTCACAGTTCCTATGCTGTGCCTCTTCTGGAAATGCTGGTGCCACCCCTTACTGGCAAATAAGGCTCCCTCACCCTCAGCTCCATGAAACTGGTGGTGAACCTCTCTGCCTGGTGTCTTACGATGGGACCTGACAGAAGAGTTCCCTAGCTCTGCTCTTTAACAAACCAGGTGAGCATAGCCTTGTCCAGCTGTTCATCATTAGCTGTCTGGACCTTCTTTCTACACAGTCTTTTTGTTCCATGGACAGTCTGTGAATTCTCGCAGCTTGGCCTCCTCCTTCACCCACTCCCTGAGTGTGGATTCAGGTACCCCTGTATCCCTGCTGATCACCATTCCGTATCCTATCTATCAAATGCAGTTTTTCCTTTACTGTGTACGCTTTACGTTTAGACATTTTACATTACTACTAGGGGTCGCAATTTCCCGGGAAATTCATTCCAGGAATTCCCGATTATGCGCTATTTATATTAGTTTATTTATGAGAGATTCTTGATGTCTATTGTTGGACAGTCAAATTGAACATGTCAACCAGAGAAAAGTCCTCCTATTTATATCCCATCTGTGGTATCTGATTGTAGTAACTGAATTCCGGTTAATTAGTCCGATATTATAGGGACACTTTGATCAAGCGTGAAATATAAATATAAATTAATAATTACCAATACAATTGGGTCAGAGTTGTTAAAATTTCGCAAAATGTGGGCTGTTTAATCATCAAAATCAAGGTAAAACGAGTGAAAAAGGGGTGTAATTATTTTTAAAAAATTAGGACCCATTTGATAATCGTTGTTTGTTCTATCGTGAAGCAGATGGCCCAGAAATGAGTAAAATAGGGTGGAATTTATAAAAAAAAACTGAACGATATTGAGGGTACGAAAGCAAAATCTTGGTGTTCACCACCTGGTTCGCCTAATAGTGGTGGACTACTCTCTCTCTCTCTCTCTCTCTCTCTCTCTATATATATATATATATATATATATATATATATATATATACAGGAATGGATAAAATAATTGGAACAGTTGCAAAATCCACTCTTAAATTTCAAAGACCTATTATATTAAGAACTTTAATTAAAAGTTTGTAATTACATGTTATATCTATTGTAAATACGTTTATTTATCTAATTTACTGTCTTTGTTTTATTTATTTTTAGAATTTAGTAAAATTTAAGCTAAATGCGTGACCTCTCCGAGTTCGAAAAAGGGCAAATTGTTGGAGCTCGCATGGTAGAAGCCTCGATCACTAAGGTTGCTGAACTGTTTAGTTTTTCAATAGCTACCATATCAAGAACATTGATGTAATTCGAGAAACAGGGTAAAACCTCTAGCAACCGTAGCAATTCGGACTGGACTGGCAAACTTACTGACAGGGACTGACGTGCATTGAAACGCAATGTGGCAAAAAATCATCAGACAAATGCGGCCAA
>OZ038498.1:83945974-83960974 GCA_964036315.1 Acanthosepion esculentum
ACATTCTATCTGCATCAGCAGGAAATGCAACAAGCAAATGAGAAACATTTAAAATAGACATGACAGAAAGAATCAGTTGTAAAAGAACATAATACATCCCAACAGACTAGACACACGAATAAACAATTTAACCCTATGAGAAAGATATAAGCATCAATTTCTATATAATGATGGTTGTTGACTTTTCTTTTTGTGAACTTTTCTTATCTGATTCTGCAGTAGAAATTCTTTGGCAGTCAAGCATTCTGCAAGGTGGGTGAAAGGTAGATAACATAAACACATTAGACTTGTTTTGTTTTTATTATTTTAAAATGTGTAATAAATTAGCTCAACATTTGCTTCTTTAGAAAAATGTTATAAAAAGCCGATTTTAAATCACCTTTTGTCATTTTGATATCTTTCCACTGTATTTCTTCAGCACACCTTTCTTCATGACCAATAAACTTTTTGTTTTTGCAAAATTATCTTCACATTGTTGTCACTGATGGAGACAAATATGATAATCTTTTCCCTGAGATTTATAATCTTTTCTGATATCAGATGCACTGTTTGAAGAAGCAATACAATACCTTTAGAGCAAAATGGGAAGTGTTATTCA
This sequence comes from Acanthosepion esculentum, assembly GCA_964036315.1. Lineage (NCBI taxonomy): Eukaryota > Metazoa > Mollusca > Cephalopoda > Sepiida > Sepiidae > Acanthosepion > Acanthosepion esculentum. Next base: position 83,946,573 of record OZ038498.1, read on the forward strand.
GGTTAAATTTTATTCAAGATTTCAGAATTCAAATTTGACTTAGCATTAAAAAAGCAAGCAATCAAATGTTGAAAGGTAAAACAAATGAAAATAACATTTTTATATTAAAAAGACTAGAGAATTTACAAATAAACTCATAAATATTGTTGCTAGAAAAGTTTCAGAAACATTATCAATGCCAAATAATTTGATGGAAAACAAATTCAATTGTAACTCAAATCACAAATGAAGAGAGTATACATTTGAGGATATATGGTTTTGAGAGCTGCTGAAGCAACAATGTTTTTTGTGAGCATTTATTTCAGTCAACCAAAGAATTGACTCAGTCATGCAATTCTGGAAATTTGCTTATACAAAACCTCAAACAGGAAATATATATGATAAGTTTTAAAAAGAAACCAAACAGATTACATAAGCCTATTAAGAAGGATCAGTGTATCTGATGTGAATTTCATAGATAGAATAATTCAATAGATGAATATTTCAATCAGGTTTAAGTCAGGAAAACTAGCCAGCCTCTTTATTAAATGATTGTCTTTTAACAGAGTTTATTCAGATACTCTTTAATTTTCTTCACCAAATGTGATGGCACACTTTTGTGCTTAAAAATCATCTTTCTTTCATTTGGCTTCCTCTTGAACTATAGCTCCACATGTGCCTTCAAAAAATCACTGTTGTTTCCTCATTTCCACAATATCTAAAATTTTCTTAGCCTGAAAGTGGATTTTTTATAACTTTTCCCTTGATATGGAACACATTGATAAAATAAAATCTTCAATCTTCCCTTATCAGAGTTTTCAAAGTGCTTCACCAAACTTCTTTACAGTTTGGTCATACCTGCTAATTATTTTTACAATTTTTAGTTATTTTTTTATTTTTGCAACAACCTTTATCCATAAAATCAACTTTTTATAGTCCATTTAAAGCATCAAATTTGCAACATGGCTATTAAATTGACATTTCAAAATTTTAGATAAATGGTTACCATTTGTTAACATCTGTGCAGCTTTCATGCTAACTGCCTAAATAAATGTTACTATCATTCAGCAAATAAACTTTTAGATTCCAGTATTTATTTTATTTATTGATAAAACATGAAGTGGTGAATAATGTGAGAGACAGTGTAGCTATAAACACAATGAAGATTGTGTGATAGTTAAATTCATCTTGCAGACTATTTACATGTGTTTTGTGAATTCAGTCCTCATTAGATGACAATGTATTTGAATTTCATGTAAAATGATAAGTTGAACTTTTTAATTGATGAAGCCAAAGTTTCCTTTTTTACATGTGAATACAAAAAAATGGCTCATAACTGATTGAAGAAATGTAAAGTATATTTGGAGAAACTCAGTGAAGGTGTCATGCAGTTGTAGCTCAGTTATCATAGGAGGCAGAGGCCAGGGGACTATCTATTTTCTGAGGTTTTTAATGTAAGGTTAAATAAGAGATCTTAGGAAATTATGAAATCTTAAGAAAACTGTACAGTCAGAACATTTTATGCATTTGCATTCAAAATAAATTCTTGACTTTCATCTTTTCTTCTATTTAGAAATAGCAAGGAAATATGATGCATTAGTTAAAGTTTTTACACTCACTTTACCGATATCAGTAACAATGAAGAAACTGGAGTCACTCTCAAGGACCTTGTTTTCCTGTTCTGATAAAGGTTCTTAAATATTTATCATAATCCATCAAGTAGATACTGTAAACTTATATAAACAAAACTATAAATACTATAGATGTGGTTTTCAATCAGAAGTAGCTAACATTCCCTACACTTCAACTTTTTGGTAGATATGGCAAAAAGACGGTTGTATATTTTACAAATTTCATTTTACAAATTTCATCCCGACTACTTAAATATCTGATTTTCTTGTATCATGATAGCACAAGTAAGGGCATTATAATGTTCAACAGGAAATTAAACAATCTGACATGATTTTCAGTAACACTAACTTTATTGGAATCACTATTTTGGGTGATAACTGACACATTTGCTTAAACACTACTACAATGATAACATTATGTCTTGTATCATTTTTCAAAGTTAATCTAACCTGAGTAATAGTTAATAATGGCCTTTTGTGCTATGGGTCTTGAAAATTTTTATGTTAGTTTTTTTTACACTTAATATATAACCATTGAATTAATAATTTACTTCTTCTGACATGTGTTATCTTTTTCAAATGTATCATAAATGTTCAACTGTTATAAGGTGGAAATTACTACTCTTATTTCTACTCTTAGATAATTGATATTTCTCCAAGATTCTTCAATTGACACTATTATGTCTACATATGATAAGATAAAAATGAAGTTTATTATTTTGAGAAAAAAAGAAATATTACTTAAGAAGCTCAAGAAACAAGTCTATGTTCCGTGTTTTCATATATTTAATGTTTCCATGTTTAAAGACATTTTAAATACAAAAATAATTGTACAAATTATTATTATTGTAATGAATAGACAACACTGAATATCAACTTTGGAAGCTTTATTCTACTAAACTGAATTGTTAGTAATTAGACCACTTTTATACACAGTGGTTAGTATGGAAATAGGTGGTGGTGGTGGTATTATTATTATTATTATTACAACAACTACTACTACTATTACTATTATTATTATTAAAATGCTTTAGTCAGATTTGTTGCATGCAAATATCAATCAACATAAAATGTTTTAAAATTTATTGCTGTTTTCTAATTTATTCATGTAGTAATAAAAGTCAAATTGTAAACAAAATCACACAAAGCTTCTGCTTCCTGTGATTTTGTTGTGAAAATTTATGCTCTGAATAAGTTATTTATATAAAATAAATTTTGTTGATAGTAAAAAATTGCCCACATTACACACTGAAAAATAAAATTATCCAAAACCAGAACTTTAAAAATAATTTTCTTGCCAAGCAACTGAATTGTTTTGATATAAATGAAAAGGCAATGAGTAAAACAAGTTATGAGATCTAAAATATATCTATCTTTGTGGTTGATTTTTTATTTCATGTATATATTTCTTAACAGAACTTGATGAAATTTTAAATGAAAACAATGTGTAAAGCAAAACCTGGAGGTAATAACAATATATATTTTTCCTAAAATATTCTTATATTATCTGTTATAAATGTATATATTTTTAATATTATTATTTTAAATTTTGAATCAAGTCTCAAAGTTTCTTCATACAGAATCAATCAACCGAAGTACTCGTTTGAGCATTTATCTAACAAAGATCATACAGTTTTCATTTAGAAGAAATTAATGAATTTAAAAAATTAAAATCTGCAACCTTTCCTCTTAAAACTTTTAAGAGGAAAGGTTGCAGATTTTAATTTTTTAAAATAAATTTCATTATTTTGCAAACTTGATTGGGGACCTTACCAATGTACATGTTCACCATTGAGCCTATCATGCTCAAGATTACTGTTCAGTATTCATCAAAGCATATTTTCTTCAAATAACATTTTATATAAGCAAGAGAATATCATATTTATAGCTTCTTATTTCATTGTATTGTCTAAAACTTAATCTGTTTTATTGATTTAAAATAAGTGATCATTTAGATATATGTATGTAAATACTTGTGTAACGTGCAATGTTTATTTTAAATACAGCTATACTTTTTGACTACAGTAAATGGATATATAGTATGGTCAAGGGCTAGCAGTACATATGCTAATTTTATATCTTGTATATGATGCGGTCCTCTTAAAATTAGCTTCAAAATTAGGTCTTCAAAAGTCGCATTATACACAAGTATATATGGTATATATATTTACAGACATTATGTAATGATTTAAACAACTTTTAGACAATTTCCAATCTGTTCTGAGCAATAAAATTCACATGACTTAAAGATTTAACTTTATGACTTTTTCTGAAAAATTTACCTTGATCCAGTCTTTGCAGAATTGCCTTAATAAAAAACTCAGTTCCCCTGAAGATCACAAAAGGCACTAAAATGTTTTTTTGAGGAAAAATTGAATATCAACTTTGGAAGCTTTATTCTACTAAACTGAATTGTTAGTAATTAGACCACTTTTATACACAGGAAATTAAACAATCTGACATGATAAGATTTCCAGTAACACTAACTTTATTGGAATCACTATTTTGGGTGATAACTGACACATTTGCTTAAATACTACTACAATGATAACATTATGTCTTGTATCATTTTTCAAAGTTAATCTAACCTGAGTAATAGAAACTACAGCTATAGGAACTATAGCTTCTTATTTCATTGTATTGTCTAAAACTTAATCTGTTTTATTGATTTAAAATAAGTGATCATTTAGATATATGTATGTAAATACTTGTGTAACGTGCAATGTTTATTTTAAATACAGCTATACTTTTTGACAACAGTAAAAATCATACAAGCTTACTATAGTAAGCTTGTATGATTTTTAGTGCCACTGGCAAAAAGTTTAGAGCTGTAGAAGAGTCTATCTTTCAATGTATCCCTTCCCTTTGTATAATGTTGAACTTGATGAACTTCTGTAATTTGATGTTCTTTTTAGGACATTACTTTGTTATAAATATCATTTAAAAAATGTTCATATAAGAAGTAATATGATCTTGACCACTTTTTATTATTTATATCTAATAAAAATGCCTTACTGTCAGTCTCTAGGCTTACTTGAAATTTCTTTTCATTCTACCATAATTCCCCATGTATAATATGCCTTCACACATAATACGCACCCCTTGTTTGGTAATCAAACCCTATAATTTGTATGACTCCAATTTCATTACGGCCAGTGTTTCCTAATCTTATTCAAGTTGTAATGGGAGATATTTATCAAAATTTCCAATCACAATTCTAAAAGGAAACGCAAATACCTATATTGTGCCTACTCATTAACCTGTTTTTGTTCGATAAAATGTGCAATCTACTGGATCTGTATGTAGTTCGAGTTAGTTATACATAACTCGAGTTTTCTTAATAGTTCGAGTTAGTTATACATAACTCAAGTTGTGCTTAAAAAGTAGACAGAATAAAAGTTGGTCTGAGAAATATTTAACAAAGAATAAAATGAATAATGAAATCAATTCAATGAAATTTATTGGTTTTGAAAATGAGGCAATTTCTGTGCAATTGTTCTTCTTCTCTGGATAGACAGGTTGTTCCATTTCATGAAAATGTAACACTAATTTGGAAAGGCTTTGAAAGTTTCCTCAGGGTATTTTTTTATCTTTTTCAGGGCCCAAAATCTTATGTTTATAATGTTGATGGCAAGTCCAACAGCTTGCCTTTCTGCAATTTCCTCCATTGATTCTTTTTCCATTTGAGGATACTTGGCTTCTTTTTCTCTTGAAGAGATTTTTGCAGCCAGAATTGTTTCCTTGTTTTTTCTCCATAATCTTATATTTGCTTCATTTATATTGTACTTTCTTTCTGCTGCATGATTTCCCACATGTTCTGCCACAACAATAACTTTTCTCTTGAATTCACTGGGGTAACTTGTTCTTCTTGAATTCATTTTTAACTAGAGGTGTTGTAGAGTAAAAATAAGAGTAGATAAAAATAAGGTCTGTTCTTCTTGAGAAAATGTTGCAAACTGCTGGTCATTTAGCTTATACACACATGTTTTACTGATCTCCGTTTCCACCCAAACAAACTTTCTTATTCCAGTAGTCTCAACCAATCAGAGCATATCATGCAGAAGTAACACAGTGCCCATAGTTCATCGCATAGCTGTAAACATGGTTTTAAACATAGAATAATATTATTCTAACTTAGTTTTATGATAATTCTTATTTTATATTTGTAAGTACTGTTTAGGTATATATGATTGTAATTGACATCCTTATGTTGTAATCGCTGAATGTTAGTGTCAAATTGTCATATGTTTGTGGTGAGTAGTCATTTTGCAACTGAAATCAACCTATGAAACAGCAATTTTTTAAAGATTTTTTTGTAGCTGTGCATAATATGCACTCCTAATTTTGCTTATATTTTTAGAAAAAAATGCATATTATACATGGGAAATTATGGTATTTGTTTTATCAATTTTTCATTGATTTTCACAAAAAGTTTGTATTTTGTTCTTATGTGAATTAATTCATATTCAAATGTAAGAAAATATTTTTGTTACCCTTTTATTTCTCCTCTCACATGAACTTTCCTTGTTTTTCTTTTGTCTAAATTAAATTCATGTTTAAATTCAACTGATATTATGACAAAATATTTTTCTTTTAATTGATGATAAAACAAAGAGGTTCTGATAAGTTCACAGCCTAACCAAGAAGGTATTCAAAAAATGATTTTTTTAAAAATCTCTATGCATGATCATTTGGTTAAATTTTTGAAAGTGGGTCAGGCTGAGGATTTTTCATTACCCCCCTGTATAAGAACTATGGTGACTCCATAAACTTTTCAATGACAAATTCTTTATCAAAACAGATTGATAATTTTCAATATCCTGATCCTATTCTTTTCTTTGTTTTACTCTTTCTTTCTTTCCAGTTGGCATTTGCGTGACTGTTGCTTATTTCATAGAAGGACTCTTGCTATCAGGATAGAGGAAGTAGTTTAATATGTTCTGTTGTGTTCATGTGTCACTAGTCTAGATTTTTATAAGCTTTCTTTAAGTATTGCCTGATCATATTTTATGTTATTCACTTAACTGTATCCTTTGTTTTTAAAAGTTGTTGATTGAAAATATTGTGCCATGGGTTTTGAAGTTGTTTTACATTAACTTTTTCTTATATGGAAAAAAATAGATATTAAAACAATGTTGAAGACTTGTGTTAAAGAAGAAAAATTTTTTTTTTACAATGAGCATCATCCTGTACAAGGCCCAGGAGCCATTTGAGGTAGAGGGTTACAGAGTAAGCAACACAGTTTATGCAGATATGTGGGGAAGATAATGGTTAACTCTAGACTTGAACAGGTTAACATTGTAGTAGTGATTGGGAAAATATCCTCTTGGAAGTTGGTTCCACACACCAGTGGAATACAGAGGGAATGAGGATGGTTTACTACAATATGCGTAGCATGATGGGTCCTAGTTGTGAAAGTTAGAACTGGTGCAACTGAAGAATTTAGTTTGTCAGAGCACTTTTTATGGAAATACTGATAGAGCATTGAGAAGCTTGCGGCATCTTGTCAGTTGGAGAGGGGTTGCAGGGTGGAAAACGGTTTGCCACCCACAAGGATATGGAGACACTTTTGGACTTTTGGATTTGCAGCTCCCATCCAAATATGACAGCAGTACTCTATTTTTGAACTGATCTGGCTTTTGCAAAGGTAGTGGATACTATGAGGAGTCAGGTACTTACTGGAGTGGTACAGGGAACTGACCATTTTTCTTGCCTCTCAGATATATGAGTTTCTCTTGAGGTGTGGGTTGAGTTTAAGGCCCAATAGTCACTCAAGGCATGGGGCCTCCCTGAGGATACATCCATTTATCATAACTAGTGGTAGTTCAGTGTCCAATTGGCACCTTTATTTCTGTACTTTAGCTGAGCAATTCTTGTACAGAATGTGGGTGATCATGGCTCTCCACAACTTGTCCTTAGTAAGGGTTTTTTGTGCTATGTCTCCCAAGCCTTAATCTTCTAACCATTTTCACAAGCTCATTAGGTAGTTTATTTGCTGTTTCCCTCTGTCCCCTCTTGCCTTCAGTATATCCTGTGAGTGTCAAATTCTCTAAATCCTCTTTCCTAATTATATGCCCAAGAAAGTTCAGTTGTCTCTTTCTGATATCTTTTTTGTTTCCTGTGCTTAAATTCGTAAAGAGGAAAGCTCATCAGAACAATTGCCATGAAAATATAGAAAAGCACTGGTATGCTATATTACGGCAGTGGGAAAGTGACTGGAGCCAAGATACCAGGTTAGGACTGATAACATTGCAGATTCTTTTGATTTTAACAAGAATCTCTAAATACATAGCAGAAGTGCCAGACCAGATGTGGCAGCATTATTCAATGTATTGATGAATGGTAGACTTATAAATGTAAAAGATTAAGGCAAGAAAAATTGAGGAGCACAATACAGTGAGCCAGCTTTCCTAGCCACAAATCTAACAATTGATTCAATATAATCTTTCCACTTCATGTCAGTGGAAAACGGTAGTCTGAGATGTAATGAGTTACTTTCCTGGAAATTAACATCAGCAATGCTGATGGAAGTAAAAACTTTCTCTCAGAAATAGGATAGTTTTGTTTTGGCAGCATTAAAATTTACAAGTCCCAGTTAATAACAAATTGTAGCTCATTTTTTAGATCAGCTGCCAATTTAACCTTATCAAACCAATCAGACTTATGGTTAAGACAGGAATGAATAGTTGTGTCATCAGCATAGAAAACTAGTTGAGAACTGATGACATCAGGAAGGTCAGTGATGAAAATTAGGAATAGCATAAGCCCAAGGAGTGGCCATTCAAGACAACTTTTGTTTCCTGATTTGATAAAAAAAAATTGAATCAGATCAAAAATTCATCCAGAAATACTATAGCCTTTCAACTGTTAAATGCCTTCAAGCTATCAAAAACAATAGCCCAAGCTTCACCATTCTTTATCTAATGCTTGATAAACTCTTTCAGCAACAATTATTAATACATCCGCAGTTGACATAAAGTAAAAGCCATATTGCTTATCTGAAAGAAGACACTGCAATGGGAAATGTTAAACCAATTTGAATTTGATTAGAACTTCTATTACTTTGATAAAAAGAGGTAGAAGGCTAATATGTCAATAGTTAAAAGGATCAGACAGTTTACCTGAGTAAAGACTGGAACTATGAAAGAGGATTTCCAACAAGCAGGAAAGCAAGAAGCAGCAAAGCATTTGTAACAGTTTAGAGACAACAGGAGCCAGTTCAGAAGCACATTTCTTAAAGACTATTGCAAGAATACCATTGTCCATATGCTTTGTAGGAATCCAGTTTAAAGATGATAGCAGAAACCATTGGTAGAGTCATATGCATATCACTCAATAGAAATTTAGTTCTAAGTGGAAAGTTATGTAAAGATACTCTAGATGATTTAAGAGTAAAGTTTGAAGAGAATTTATGAGAAAAACATTCTGCTTTATCAGCAGATGTTAACACCTCAAGACAGGAAGGATAGAAGACTTTTACAGAGCTACCAATAGTAATGAGAACCAAATTTGTTAGAGGCTATAGAGTAACTCATTTTATCAGCAAATAATGACTTTTCCACTTAAAGACACATTTACAATTATTGTGACATCTGTTGTGATCAGAACTATCATGTTGGTAGAGCTGGAAAAGGTGTTGCCTGTGGATTATAGTGAACCTGGTATTTCCAAGAAGGCACAAGAGCATCAATTCCTGGTTTTTTACACAAGAAGAAATCTAAGTGGCATAATTCTCAATATAAAGATAAAAAAATTCACTCCAAGGGGTGTCACAAAAAAAATTATGAAATGAATCCCAATGAGTACACTTGTAACAGAAACAAGTCTTGAGAAGAGGCAGTTCTTGTCTAATTGATGACTTTATCTGTGATAAACAAAAAAATCTTCCTTTTTTGCATGTGTATAGTATGGTGAACAAGCTTTTTCTTTTTTTTAACATCAACTAAGGTTTTCTCATTTATCATTTGGTGATGAATATTGTTGCTCTGACTTCATTTTTGCTTTAGTTTTTATATTTTGCAAATCAAATCCAATTTCCTCATTGTATGATTTATCCAGGTTTTGTTGAATTATGTTTCTATATTTAGTGTTAGCTTAAATAAGGGGTTTATTTTGATATTCCTTGAAAGTTACCCTGATTATTAGACACCTGATGAAGGAGGTATGGTGGATTAATGGATAGCGGCTCAGACGGAGGAATCAGGGAGCTGAGTTTGAATTCCAGTCAAATACATTACATTCACTTGGGTGCTAATACCCTTGGAAAAGGTATGAATTCTCTTTTTCTCCTCCCAGTTATGGGTAAATAGCAAGACAGACCCGGTTCTATAGCCTTGGATGGCAATTGGTCTACTGCAGAAAGAAATGGCAACATGCTGCAGAAAAAAATCTGTTTCGTCAGTCATGTATCGAAAGATACATGATTGCCTAAGCGTGTATCATGCATGGCACATAACTGACTGACTGATGAAGGCTGGAGGACACATCAACTGAAACAATAAAGTAACAGCAAAGATGAGGATATTAGTCCAACTGCAAATAATGTAAATAAAGAGAACAACTATTTATTCTTAGATTTAAAAAGAACTGGTCCAATCAAAATAGTGGGAGCTTTCTGTACATGTTATGATTAATTCCTCTGTGTAGTTTCAATTTTCAAATTGTTAAGCTAGAATTTTTCATAGAGAACTTCTTGAAATTTTTAAAAAGTTTGGTTAACATTAAACTTAAAGATTTAAAACTAAAACATGTAAAGTTGCAACTTGATAGGAGAGGAATATGAATACTACTATTAATAATATATTTTGTTATTAAATTAAATATTTGATTATTTTACAAACATTTGGCATGCAAAACAGACATGTTCAAAAAGCTATTTTCTGAATAGCATATATATAACATTGTGGTCATATAAACCCTGCCACCATCTATTAAGTTGTGATTAATTTAAGATTGTTTTTCTGGTTATCAGTAGCCATTGTGATGTTGCAGTGATAGAAAAATAAGAAATGAATAATAACAAAGAGACCAAAATTTTGCCATTTCTAAAATTAGATGCCTATTTAGAATTGCTAAGCTATGAAATCATATTTCGACCAATCACTCAGAAACTGTCCCAATCAGGATTCAAACATCATAATCTAGTGAGTGAATCAGAAACAAGATCTGAGGTCACTGATCATGGACTGATCAGAAGACAAGCAGTAGTTTTGGAGCAGATCTTTTTGCCTTGATATATATATATATATATATATATATATATATATATATATATATAATGAGATGAACAGTTCAACTAAAGCATAATCGATGAACTAATTTTATCAATTCCATGTCATAACCCCCCAAAGCCAAAATACAACACTTATGCAAGACCCACACAGTTTCACATAGGCACAACATATATGATACCTACTTCTACCATTTATACTAACAACTAAAATGTCCACATGGTCCTGCATTGATACAAAAACCTACATACTTCCTTCACCCATTTAAGCTGTCAACTAATACTTCTGAAGACATATCAAATTAATACAAATATAAAGTTTGCCAACTAGCTGATTGGTATTACCTTCAGCATCCTGACTCTAGAGTTTCGTAGACAGACTCTCCTGCAATCACTCCATCCAGTCGTCAGGGGATATCAGCAATTAACTGTTTATTTTTTCCTTTTTCTTTTATGTATTCAGTTTTCATTGGTACAAGCTTTTTTTTCTTTCATATTGTGTGTACATGTATGTGTGGGTATGCACATATTCTTGCCTTTGTGTATGTGCATACATGCAGAATGTTGTGGTTATTTCTACTTTTCATTGTTTTTTTCTTGTCTCTTTATACTCTCCCCTTATTGTTTTTTTTATACTTTTTCTCTCTCTTTCAGTTGTATCTATTTTGACATCCAGTTTTTCAGACAATCACTGCTGTTGTTAATTCTTGAGCATTCTAAGGCTTTCTTGGGTTTAGAAAATTGTATTTCATTTTTTTATTTAAATAATTTTTGTTTTTTTTTATTAATGCTTAAATATTTATATATGTTTTCACTTGGCCAGTATTTTATTTTTCTTATTTGATTTGTTGGTATCTTAAGTATTAGGGTGTTAATTACATTAATTGTGGGTGGTTAGGTTTATAGAGTATTTTCTTTATTTTTTGGAATATATAAGGTATATAATATACTCACACACATGCATGCACACATATTTTTAAATAGTGTTTAGGTAGTAAATTAAATATGCATTTATATGTTATCATTTATTTTATATTTCATTTTTGTTTAGTAACTGGTAGTTTTTGCTTTTTTGCCTTGGTGTTATCTTAAATCTTGAGGTATTAGTTATAGAAGGTTATGTTTCTTGTTGTTTGTGTGTGTATGCATATATTTATATTCACAACTATTAATTACATTAATTTTTTTGTCGTAGCAATTCACCTCTGAAGATTATCTTGGATGAGATTGAAAGTACTTGGGAAAATAAAAGAAATAAACAAAACTATGGTTAATCAGTTTTGTAACAATACTAAGAAATTGATCCATGAATTTGAGAGGAGTAAAATAAATTAATATGTCTAGATTATTCAACCAAACATGCAAATATGCTGCCTATATTCACATTTAGAACTGGAATCCACAGACACATGCAGAAAATCACTGAATGGTTGTTTCATCTTTTTTGTGACTCATCAGCAGTGCACATCATCTACCAACTCTGAGAGTCAAACTCAGACTGCTCTGATATGACACAAGCACCATACCATTGGGCCAATTGGGAGAAAACTTACTAGGTATAATACAGCACAGCTCATCCTTCCTGGTGGTGACACTCTCATAGCATACTTATGCTATATTATATCTAGTAACTTCCTGTCCTCCTCACCACCATAGCCTGTTGGCCTAATTGCATTATATTGGAGTAGTCCAGGTTCAACTCTCAGCGTCAGTAGAGAAAGCACACTGATGATGAGTCCCAAAAGGGATGAAACGGCTGTTCAGTGCTTTTCTGCATGTGTGTGCATTTAGGATTCCAGCTCTAGACATGATAAATTATTATGAACGTGTAGATATGTGTATATTTAACATCTGTTTATTTATTTTATTTTATTTTTATTTCATTTATATTTATACATCCTCCTGGATCATCACCACCCACCATAATGTTTTGCTCAGCCAAAAGACAGTAGAAATAGAGATATTCTGCTGACTAATTCAGTCTGGAGATCAAGACAAAATCACCTCACATAGACTTATGATTTCTAAAAACAATGACATCTCGAATCTTCAAACAAAATGTCCATAAGTTGGATTCTCGTAAAGTTTTGATAACATTCATAAAAATAGTACCTTAATATTTCTTTTAAAACGTAACAAAATTTCTGTATTTAGAATGAAATTTCCAACAACAATTTTATTTATGGCATGACAAGTTCACTGAAAAAGTAAGTCTCACAAAGTTTTGAAGCAACTGATATTTGTAGTTATTCTACAAATAATACTTTTGTCCTGAAATGCAAGTGCCTTTCTTACATTTATGAATATTTTTTCTACAGGCATTGGTTACCAGTGTTTATTAAAAGTCCTCCATGCATTCATTCAGTAATTGTTCATGTGACTACAGCTGGGGTTATAATTTGGTATGTCTTCTTACTAGGAACTACTCAGAACAAGCACTGAAATCAAACTGATGTGCACTCAATTTTTATGCCTTAAATTTGTTTAATTTGTAAAATTTCCTGTTTTCAAGTTTTTTCCATAAAGAAATAAGGATTTTGGCGCAAAAAAAGGATTTTGTTTGTTAAGAAGTTATCCATGTGTTGTCTGGCTTTGATGGCATATTGGTCCAAGTGTTGATTACGTCCGATTGGTGGGGTCCATAGAGTGTTATTCTTCGTAGGAGGAAGTTTGGAGCATGATTGTTTAGCGGTGTTGTCTGTATTAGAAGTAGATTTGTTGTATGAGAAATATTCTTTTAGTCTCAGTCTACGAATGTATTTTTCCATATCATAGCAGAGGTTTAGAGGTTTTAGTGGTTGTGAAGGGCAGAATGATAATCCTTTATTTAATAAAGAGGTTTCTTCTTGGGTGAGAGTATATTTGGATAGGTTGGTGATGTGGTTGTCAGCAGAGGTGATATGGGTGTAGTGGGCATAATGAGATCTTCGTGGGATCTGTTGTATTAAATAGTTATTCAGGTATGGTATGTGTTGTAAGATTGGGTCCTCAGCAATTAGTTTATTGAGTTTTTGGTTTTTAAAAATATACACTCTGTCAGTTTTTTTTTGGTACAGGAAATTGAGTGTTTTTTTTTACTTGAAAGTATTGAGAAAAAGAAAGTGTTAGGTAGAGCGAATAACTGATTTTTTTAGATAAGTTCATGTAAAAAGATTTCTTAATGTAAGCAGTGTTGTGTGCAAGATTTCAAGGTTCTGTTGTATATAGATTGGGCTTTTTCTTTATGCAGTGTAATAAAACTATGTTGGAAATTGTATTTAAATCTGAATCCTCTTAAAATCTTTAAATCTGTCATCCTCTTAAATGAAAAAATCTATCGTATACAGCTCATTTCTAAGAATCAAACGCATATGCTCAGACCATCTAGATTTTCTACACAACATTAATAACTTAACAGAACAATTCCTAAAATGTAAATACCCAATAAATATAATAAAAGAAGCACTAAATAAAACTATCCATATAAATCGTAACACACTTCTCACATACAAGAAAAGTAAAAACAACCATCGGATTCCCATGGTTTTTAACCATAATCAATATTCCCACACACTTATTCACAA
>OZ038498.1:83965974-84148474 GCA_964036315.1 Acanthosepion esculentum
ACTCCATGGGTAATAAAGAGGTGGCATCCCACATACATGATAGAATACAAATGAAAATTGACAATCTCATAATCCACATTTTAACTTCAACAAATTCCAACACTTTCTTCCTCCATATAATCATGTAGACTACTACTAGAATCAAACACTATATTAAGTATAGCACCATCTGCCAAAAGTGTCACATCCTTGGTCATGGTCATCAATTAATGTAATGCCTTTCACCGCAACCTACACTTGGTGGTGTAACCACATTTAGTGGTCAAGTCCTTAGGGTTTTAGGATGACATTTTAACCATGGCATTAACTCTGTGCTGGTCAATGCTAACACTGATCCAAGCTGTTTGTTGGTCATAGGCCACTTCAATGCACACTGACTCTGCCCACATTGTGTTTTTGATCTCAGAACAGTGAAAGATTGAAGGTCATCATAATCACAGTGCTGTTTCAACCCATGGTGGGTGAAATCAAGGAAGAAAAATATCTTCACAACAAAAAAATAAAACAAGAGATTTATGGGGTTAATCTTCAGTTGGTTTTTATAGCTCTTGGTACAACAAAAATTAACCCTTCCCACATCGATGTCTATAGTGACACTGGACTTTGTCTAAAATTCTGGAGGAGTTGGGTTCAAAGTCTTGGAATCAGGAAATCTGGTGGCAGCTGACGTGGATTTCAGATGTGTTTGATGTGGGTTCTCAACTCAAAGTTTCCAAGCTCCCCAAAGTCATCTGCTTATATGTACAAAACTGGTGTGGGGCCAAAGTGTTCTGGGGATTTGGTGATTCCCCAATTTTAATTAATTCCAATAAAGGTTTTCTTTGTTCCTTATTTCTGCTTTGTTAATCAACTTTCCATATTTGGAGAATTATCCATCTTTCTTGGGGGTATTCACAGAGATTGCTCCTCCCTTAACTCCAATCTGCTTCACTTCACATCTTGCACTACTACTCAGGGCTGGGATAACTGTCTTTGTGACAAATCTAATTTTTAAAGTGCATAGGAGAAAGGGCATGGTTTATTCTTCTCATTAATTTCAGTTCTCTGACTCCTTTCCTGGACCCACTTGTCCAGCAAAAACACAAAGCAGATCACCTTATCATTTTAAACTTCTGAGTGATAGATAAAAATTATTTTCCAATTTGTTTTTGTTAATGAAGATATATTTGTTTACTTAAATACTTAACAAAGAGACATGGTGTTTTTCATCCTTGGGCTGGTTGCTGTCTTAGTGAAAACATAAACCAGATCACCTGCCTGTTATGATAGATTGATTTTCATAATCCTAACCCTCACAGCAAGTTCATTCTCTGTTTTCATTTCTCAATTTATTTTCACTAATGAAAATATAATTCCTGTCTGCTTCTCTTTTCACTAATGACATGTGTTTTACTAATTTCCCAAGAAAGGGATAAAACCATTTCCCAATTTGCTTCACTTGCATGCCAGATTTTTGATAAATAAAAAAATTAAACTCTTGGTGCAATGTTTTCTATCTTCCAGTTTACATTTCATTTAACTCTTTTTCTGTTTAGGATTAATGTTTAACCATCTCACATTTTCAGTGTCACAAGGCAACTCTAAAGATTTGCTAAGATATGAGCCCAAACTTAATAAAAACAAAGTTTTATTGTTAAAATCTTTGTTATTATAAAGAGAAAAGACCAAAGGATTATGAAATTTTAAGAACCTTCAAAATTTTGTTAAATTTTTTTTTTCTTCATTAGCAGATGACCATACAATAATATAGAAAATTATAGCTTCTTTTTGCAGTGATTCACAAATTATTTAAATTATTTTAGAAATGTTTCTTTATTAGAAAATATTGGTAAAAATATTTTTTTACATCACTTACACCCCCTCCTAATTTAATTTATGAAACTTGAAGAAATCTTTGTATAGCTTAATGTTTATATTAGCTATAAGCAGAAATCATCAATTACTTTTTTCTAAAACAGGACTTCAAGTTACTGAAAATCTGCTCTGAATTGTAAAATAAAAAACCTATAAAACTAAGACATTGTTTAATTAGAAAAGTTTTTAATTACTTTTATAAATAAGATATATTATGGACACTATTGTTTTAAGAAAAAAATTTTTGATGAGTAATGAATTTTTACAAGAATTGTTTTCATTTTTTTTAAAAATTTAATTAGAGTAATTTATAATGTTTTAAATCTTTTAAAATTCTGTATTAATTATTCTGTATGGTTAGGTGATATTGTTATTAATTAAAAACTATATTTACTAATCATAAATAGAAAAACTTACTACAATTGAGCAAACCCCAGGGTTTTAAAAAGAATTTTCAATTTTTTTTGTGTGCTGATTTTTGTAAATACTGACGTCCATACACAACATTATCAGAAAATAAGAGTGGTTGGTAACTATAATAAATTGAAAGCCTAAAATTCAATAAAACATTAGATTAATTAGAATATTTACCAACATTTTTAAGATTACTGAGTAGTTGAAAAAATTATATAAAAAATGCATTCAAGTTATATTTGTCAAGTAATTTTTATGGATATGTTCCCTGTAGAAAAATTTGGTTAAATTATCCAAACATTAGGCTGTTAACCTTTTTTGTTTAAACTAAAAGTAAAATTTATTTTAGATCAGATTGATTAAATTTTTAATTAGCTAATCTTCTTCTAATAAATTTTCAGAAAATTAACTTTTATTTTTGAAAGATTTTTAATAAAGTGAATTATGTTGTGCTGAGAGAATTGTAAATATAGCTAAAATCAGCAAAATTTTTAGCAATTTAAAAAACTCATTTGAATGAATTTAAATTAGTTTTGAAGTACAGCAAAGTATGTTGTTTATTGTAAATATTAAATTTAATGTATTAGCTTGAAATTAAAACTAAAATAAAAGCTTCAAGAAAAATTTTTCATTTTTAAATATGCATTTTATACCTTAGGTATCATGTTTCTTTGGAGGCACACACACACACACACACACACATATATATATTAATCACCTCACCCCAAACAAGGCAACTAATGTCACTAAGTTGCAAGGGGTTACTGCACATGAAAAAAATGAGAAGACTTTAGAAGGAACCTGAAACCCAGTCCTAAACAGGAAACAAGAAATAAACCTCAACTGATGTTCAAAATACCGGGCAAGAGTGAAAACCCAACAATAGGTGAACCTACTCTGGGTTACTTTTTAAATTTTTTAATAAGCACCAGAGCCACTCAAGGTAGAGAGTTACCGAATGAAGTGTTACTCAGGAATCATCCCATAATTTCATGCAATTAAATGCTTAAACAGAGTCAGTGCCATATTACAATTTAAAGCCAAAGCAACTAAAACGGAGAATATTTTACTAAATTTTAAAGATTATTAGGTAGTTAAAAATGATATAAAAAGGGGCTCATGTTATATTCCTCAAGTCATTTTTACAGATATGACCCCATAGAAAAAAATTACATAAACTTCCGTCTGTCAAGCTGTCAATAAATCTGTCAACATCTAATCAAAACACCTACCTCTGTATTAAAAAATGCACTTCCATAATATTTTAAACTAAAAGTAAATAATATTTGTTTCAAATCCGATTAATTAAATTTTAAATCAGCTAATATTCCTCAAATAAAGTTTCAGAAAAGTATCTTTTATTTTTGAAAGATTTTTTTTAATTAAGAAAATTACATTGTACTGACAAATGGTTAACGATTAAAACTCTCTCATTCAATATAAATTAGCTTTGAAATACAGAAAAGTATTTTGTTTATTGTAAATATTAAATTTAATCTATTAGCTTTAAATTAAAACTAAAATAAAAGCTTCTATAAAAATTTTTCATTTTTAAAAATGCATTTTAAACCTTAGGTATCACGTTTCTTTGGAGGTACCTAAACAGCTTCAAAGGCTACTCCTCATAACTCACTATAAGTCACTGCATTAGTGAGAAATTCCACATTTTACACTTTTTACTAAACAACAAAATGTTCTTATCTGACTGTTCAAACTTTGATTATATGTGATTTCCACTTCTAATGCTTTTATATTAACCAATTTGAGGTGATGGATGAGGAAAGCACACAAAATATCATCACTCTGTACTGAACTGACAAAGAAACAATTCCTTACAAGGACAGATCAATCCTTTGCATTCTTTTTTTAAATATTCTGTAGAGCTCTCTACCTTCCTTCATGTCTTTCTGACAGAATGTACATTTTAGTATCTCATTGCTTTCAAGATGTTTACTGCACTACTGCTCATTGTCTACCTTTTTAAGGCCATTCTGTTCTATTTCTAATCTTTTTTCCATTGCTCCTTCTCATCTATCATCTTTTTCAGCAAGATAGGTCTGTGTAATATTGGATACAGAACTCGAGGTCTACTACCTACTTGGCTGCTTCATGCTACTTCCATTAACTCTGTTTTTTTTATTAGGAGAAATCTTAATGCAGTAATCCCATTCAGTAGACTTTCCATTGTTTTTTTAAAAATTGCTACTTCATATCAGATAAGTTTGTGGTCTGAACAAGTTTATTGCTGCTGCCCTCACATGTGCAACCATTTATAGCATCTGTCAACTGACAGCAGATATAAGTTGCAATTTTGAAAGAATCTGTCATCATCTAGATACAAAGAATTAAAACACAAAGAATAACTAAAAAAAACTGCACAAGAAATTTAATAATGAATCTTATTTTGCCTGGTACATATAATAGTACTGAGTATTGTCAGTCCACTTGAAATTTAAATAAAGTCTTCACTGGAACCATGTAACTTCTATTAGAAGAATGTTTTTATTTCTCATCACCCCACATGAAAAGAGAGGGCAATTAAACATCTAATGCATTTTGACAGTTTTTACAAAAGAAAATGTTTGCTTTTTGTCATAAAAATAATTTACAATTGCATTATTTACATTATTCGGACTATTGTCCTCATCTTTGTCGCCATATTTATTACAACGTTTCGGCTGTTGTATGCTCCGGCCTTCTTCAGGTGGTTGGAATGTCAAACTAAACCCTTTATTTCACTCACTGGGGTAAAGAGCATAAAGAAAGGGATTGTCCACTGTTTACAACACCGAGCATGTCATAAGTGGTGACCCAGAGACATTAGATAAAAAGCTTGACGACACTTTGCAGATAGCTCTCCCGAGTAAGACCTCTCCATAGAGGAGAACATGACTAAAGACTGTGTGTACACTATCTCGTGCAGCTACGGAAAGAAATATAAAGGGGAGACAAGCCGCCCCCTTATGGTAACGCTTCAAGAACACCAAAAAGCTGTAACATGAGGGGAAGTGGAAAAATCAGGCGTGGCTGACCACATATGGAAAGAGAAGGGAGATCACTGCCCTCTGTGGGATCAGGTTGAGATCATAGACAAAGAACACCATTGGAAAATTCGTAAACTTAAGGAATCAGCACATATGCTAAGCCACAAAAATCTCCTGAGCCGACCAAGCAATATGGGAACCAGTAATAAGGAGTGCCAGAGAAAAGTGTTAATAACAACAAAAATTGCAATATGAGCTCTGGTAAAAACATGAATGATAACAGCAAAAATTGCAATATGAGCACTGGTAAAAAAACGATTGCTGAAGACATTAGGTTTATAATACCCAGAAATTCATACTCAGATGTCCTCAAGGACACATTGCACAGTGGATAGAGGTGTTAGTTACATCCAGTGACAGAACCCAAACAGTGTTAGTTCAATAGTGGAGAACTTTCAGATGGAAATTAACAGGAGATAACTGACATCCATTAAACATGGCACGTGGAACTAGAACAGTCTACCCCAGTGAGCAAAATAAAGGGTTCAGTTTGACATTCCAACCACATGAAGAAGGCCGGAGTGTACAACAGCCGAAACGTTGTAATAAATATGGCGACAAAGATGAGGACAATAATGTACATAATACCTCATCTCAGAAATATAGACAATTTACAATTGATTTTATATAAAAAAAACCTTTCAGATATAAATAAGCTTCTTTTGTTCTCTCTTTTTATTAGAGACAGAAATGTTGGCAAAAGATCCATGAATTAAAAATGCATGAAGTAGAGGTTGAATAAAGTTCTTTGATTGAAATATTTTTCCTGAAATTTTTTCAGACAAAATCAGAGAAGAAACTAAAAAAACTGCCATCACTTTTTAATCACATTTGTTAGCATTAGCAACCAAAACTCATTAGTGATGAATAGTTCCTAAAATTTTTTGCAGGATTGGATTTGAATTTTGATAGGATCATATTTGGTTTGTGGGGTTACCAAAATTTGATTATTGATCTGACTAATCAGAACTGTTGTTTTCTTTTTTAGGGGAACACAGTAGTCATGTAACAAGATAAGCTATATTGGCAGTGACTTTGACTTTGTTTCCATAACAATTAGCAACATTTATTCATTACCATTTTCAACATTAAATACAATCTAATCAAGAAATATTTTGGAAGACCCAGGACACTTCCTCAATCTAAAATTGTGTTGTTTGCTTTTTTTCACTTTCATAAAATGATAGCAGCTGATGATATTTGAAGAAACCTGGTGTTTCTCCCAACTTCTATATTTCTGAATTTCTTTTATTTATGGTAAGTTTTATTATTTTTCTATCATTTTATACATACATACATACATACAAAGTTTTATTATAAATGTATATATTCATGTATGTACACATTAACAATGTTTTTTGAAGTGTTTCATTCAAAGAAGATAAGTTAGTAAAATATCTGTTTGAATGTAGTAAGAAACAAACTATTGAAAATACTTAATCATGTTAAAGATTAACATTTTTTCTCAAAGAACAGAGAAGCCGTTTATTTACACAAACAGCAGCTTTGAACTTTTCTATGAAAACTTCTTTTTTAGTTAAGCAAGAAGAAATCTATTCAGATGTGGCCACCCATGTGACACTATTTATGTTTCTTTTGTTTAACATGTCT
Source organism: Acanthosepion esculentum (assembly GCA_964036315.1). Classification (NCBI taxonomy): domain Eukaryota; kingdom Metazoa; phylum Mollusca; class Cephalopoda; order Sepiida; family Sepiidae; genus Acanthosepion; species Acanthosepion esculentum. Next base: position 83,972,898 of record OZ038498.1, read on the forward strand.
TTAATTATGGTAATGTCTATTCTCAGCTTATATGTTTTGAAAAACACAATGCCTCCATAAAACCTTTATTATCTATAAAATAATTTATTTACATTTCAGGATCACTTAAAACTTTTTTAGTGATACTTGCCATATAAAGTCAAGCACAGTCAAGCAATGCCATAGTTTTTACAATGCTGACTTAATCACTCTATGTTGATTATATAATTAAATTATAAAAGCCTCTTGAAATCTTCCATCAAAGAGTTTGGTCAACAAAAAATGTATCAGAGAATAACATTTTATAAGTCATATTCTTGTAAATCTTCCACCTTATCCTCTCTATCTACTTTCTTCTATAAATTTTCTTTCCTGACCCTTGATTTGTGTGCATGCACATTTGTTGATTTTTCCTTAAGTTAAGTGCTCTTAACTGTTTGTAGCAGTTTGAATAAAAGTTCTCAAGAGTCTGTCTATATTTCTGAGATGAGGTATTATGTAAAGTATTTACATTAGTCGGACTATTGTCCTCATCTTTGTCACCATATTTGTCACAACGTTTCGGCCATTGTATGCTCCGGCCTTCTTCAGGTGGTTGGAATTTCGAACCGAACCCTTTATTTCGATCACTGGGGTAGACTGTTCTTGTTCCACGAGCCATGTTTGATGGATGTCAGTTATCAGTTATCCTGCTAATTTTCCCTCTGAAAGTTCTCCACTGCCTGAACCGGGTATTGAACTCACACTCTTTGGGTCTGTCACTGGATCTAACCAATGCCTTTATCCACTGTGCCACTAAAGACTGTGTGTACGCTATCCCGTGCAGCTGCGGAAAGGAATATAAAGGAGTGACAGGCCGCCCCCTCAAGGTAAGGCTTCAAGAACACCAGAAAGCTGTAACGCGAGGGGAAGTAGAAAAATCAGGCGTGGCTGACCACATATGGAGAGAGAAGGGAGATCACCGACCCCTGTGGGATCAGGTTGAGATCATAGACAGGGAACACCAGTGGAAAATTCGTAAACTTAAGGAATCAGCACATATGCTAGGCCACAAAAATCTCCTGAGTCGGCCAAGCATAGAAATAAATACAATATGGGAACCCATAATAAGGAGTGCCAGAGAAAAGCAATGATAACAAAAAAGTTGCAATATGAGATCTGGTAAAAACATGCAATGATAACAGCAAAAATTGCAATATGAGTACTGGTAAAAAATGGTTGCTGAAAAATTAGGTTTATAATACTCAGAAATTCATACCCAGATGTCCTCAAGGACACATGGCACAGTGGATAAAGGTGTTGGTTAGATCCAGTGACAGACCCAAAGAGTGTGAGTTCAATACCCGGTTCAGGCAGTGGAGAACTTTCAAAGGGAAAATTAGCAGGAGATAACTGACATCCATCAGACATGGCTTGTGGAACTAGAACAGTCTACCCCAGTGAGCAAAATAAAGGGTTTGATTCAAAATTCCAACCACCTGACGAAGGCTGGAGCCGAAACGTTGTGACAAATATGGCGACAAAGATGAGGACAATAGTAAAATGTAAAAGTTCTCAAAGTCATATTTTCAAACTTGTAAACAATAAGCATGAAAGGATGGAAGAAACTCTTATTTATATATTTTGCCCTATGTCTATGATTGAGTGGTGATGTAGTCACTCCTATTGTAACATTATGAGCAAACTTTTATTTTTGTAAAGTTCCATTATACAGATGATATTTAAAAATCTTTTAACAGGATATTCAGTTTCCAGGAATTTCCACAGCAACTTGAGAACAGAGGAAAGAATCAATCACTCCTCCTCCTCCTCCTCCTCATTATTATCATTATCATTATTATTATGACTGAGTATAATCATAGTCAGACAGTCACTGCACAGATGAACACCTAACCAGCTCTCTCCATATGTCTTGGTTGCATGTTTCTCTGTGAATCATCTTTCAGTTCATTGTCAGTCCATTTCTTTCTCTGCCTCTTCTCCTTTTGTGTAAGGTGGCATGTTGTAGGATGGCAGTGGAAAGATTGTTGCCTCTTATGACATGCCCATAGCATTTCACCTTTCTCTTCTTCACAGTGGATATGATTTCTTCCTGTTTTTTGTTTGACAGTATCTCACACTGCATTATTTTTGATGCAGCTTATGTAGAAGATGCTTAGTATAGTTCTATAGCATCTCAATTCTAAAGCCTGGATTTTTCACTGTAATTCTGCTGTTAATGTCCAAGATTTTCAGGCATACAGAAAGGTTGATAAGGCCAGGGTACAGCACAAGTCTGATCTTAGATTTCAGGCAGCCAGATGATAAGTTTTCATTAATTTTGTGACAGCTGTCATTGTTTGCACTGCTCTTGAAATTATGGAGCTCTCTTCACTGATAATTGAGCCAAGATATTTGAATTGGATCAGTACTGAGTTGGTGGTCAGGAAATTAATTCCTGACTACATTCCCTTTCTCATTGTCATGTGTTTGATTTTTCAGCATTAATCTCCATGCCTTATCTGGAGGATGTTTCCTTCAGGTTCTTCACCAAATTGACAAATTCATCTTTGCTCACTAGATTATCTATGATATCAGCAAAGTGAAGATTTGTGACATTGCAACTTGCAATGCAGACTGTGGCCAAGTGTGTCTCACTCATGATGTTAAAGATCTGTAGGGAATAGAAGACAACCTTAGCATACATTGACTGCTATTTGGAATCACTTTCCTATGAAGCCCTAGAAACGTACTGTAGTTGCTTGCCTTATCATACAGCTGCTGGATTGTACAGATCAACTTTTTACTTGTGTTATATCTATTCCTTGTGACATACAATGCTTCATGTTACACCGTCAAAGATTTTTTGAATCAAACAACAGACCTTTAACTAATTGCTGGTAAATTATAGCAGTTGCTTATAAGATTTGCACAAACTGATTCTTACTTGTTACTCTCTCTCAGTTTTTTGTTATCTGTTAAATTTTTTCCAGGGATTCATGTATATCCTACAATATTAATAAAATGTTTTTTTAAATTTACCAAACCTTTGTTGATTTTCATTAACATTTTATAATGGAGATTGAAGAAATCATTCTTCCATATTTAGCTGTTTATGTTGGTTCTGATTAGTGTTAGTGAACAAATTAATGATATTAATTTTATATTTTTGAAGATATAAGAAAGTGAATCAGTAAGTCCATAGCCAATTACATGTTAAATTTTGATCTGAAAATTTCACTCTATAATGTTTGACTTACACAATTAATGGACAAGATTTAGGTTGAATACATTCTGAAGGAAGGAGATTGAAAAATAAATATTTATAATGTAAAATACATGATCCCTATTAGGCTGCATTTGAGTATCATAAAAATTAATTCATCAGGAGCTTTTAGTTTTAAATAATTTCATTCAAAAAGATCATATTTGATTGCATTGTAAAAATTATTACATGAGTGTGAATTTTTTTAAATTGGCAAAGTTGGTATATTTTTCTTTTTATGAGTGGTTTGTGAAGTTTCATGCTAAATGATAGTGCATCATCAAGTAGACTAATTGAAAGGGATAAAGATCAAATAAAAAATGAAGAGATAGTCAACATGTCAAATATCCAAATCAAACTTTAAAAATCATTTGCACTAGCCTAGTTATATTGTTTTGATGTGTGATTTCCAAATGAATAAAAGAAAAGTCCTTACTATACTGTATTTTCATGTGTGTAATATATATAAATCTAAGGACAAAACGTTTTCTTTTAAATTGTGAGAGAATATTTTTCAGTAATGTGAAATGCAAGAGATTCTTAAATAAATGAACCACCACAAAATTATGGGTTTAATTAGAAGAGACATAATATTTCATTGGAATAACATTAGTCTAAAGGTATATAAGTTTTTACTTTTTTATTGTATTAACAAGATACTACACCTTAAGACTGCCATTTATTCTGCTCTTTAGAGAATTCTTCATTTCTCTGGAAAGCAGCAAAAAGTTTCTAGTGCAGATCTTTACTGAGAGTTGAGAATTGGATGATTGATTGTTTTTTGTGGTTTATCAATCTTTTGAAGCCAAAATATATTTGGGATTATAGGAGGTTGCTTACAGTATCTGGTATTCCCAAGTGGTATCCCATCTAAGTATTGACAAGGCTAGATGCTGCTTAACTTCACTGATTAAACAAGAACCAGTGTTTTCAACATGTGAGAGTTAGATGAAAAATAAAATTGGATGAAAGATGGTGAAAAATATACCAAAATGGTAAATAAAGAAATTGTTTTTTGATTGAAGTATTATTTGTTTATTTTTGAGCATGTTTTTAAAAAGAACTGTTGAAACTAACACAGCATCTTCTTTTATCCATTGGAAATTAGGTTAAATAAGAATAGTTTCTCATAATAAATGCATAATCACAAATATGAATGGTTGACTTCTGTTTCTATGAGTTGCTATAGCAAATAGCAGCACCAGAATAGCTATAACCAGTTCGTGTAAAGAACTAGTATTAAGTTTGCTGAAATTATTGCATCTCTATTACAATGATCTTATTTTTGTTTTGGGGCTTGTTTTGATTGCTTGCAAAAAATAACATAGTTTTTGTTATGACAATACCATTAAAATGGTTTAACTCAAAGGATAAGCAATTTACAGTCCAATTTTGTGGGTTCTTTGTTCATGTTTACCCAAATAATAACCCAGTTTTTGTTTGTTGTAAAAACTGAAAAGGAAAACATAGTAACATTGAATGAGTGCTGCCTAAAATAATGATACTTATCAATTAATAACTTTATTTTATAAAAAATATTTTCATATAGAAATACTGCTAATTATGGAATAATTCCACCTTATTTTTTATTTGCAAGTAATTATAATATAAATTCTATATTTGAGTTTAACAGGTTCCAAAGGTGGCGTCTAATAAGCAAGTAAAAAAATCGCATCTATAATTGTCAATTTGTACTTTAAGTACTTTTAATTTATATATTATATTCTCTGGAATAAGCTTGTAGTAAATGAGATAGTCTTATTCCTTATTAAACACATATAATAAATATAGACAGAAGAGTGTAATGAAAGGGAAGAATAAGTTGAGAAAATTATGAGGTAAATAAAAAATTTCTGTCTGAATTTCTGGGTTGAAGAGATATCATTATTTATACTCATGTTTGTTGCCATAAAAATTCATATGCAATTAAAATTAGCAGAAATGATAATATTGTTGTTATACAATTTTATAAAAATTTGTAAGGAAAATATTAGGTTTTTAAAATTTAAACTCATTTTGATTATATTTTTTTTTGTTCAAGTGAAGTGAAACTGAGAAAATTGTTACAGCAGGAATAATTTAACTGCTATTTATAATGAATGATATTAAAAATGAAAATAATGGGGGAACTTCAACTTCAGACTAAACAAAAAATGGTGTGTCTTTCCTTAGGGACATGTTTCTCTTGACACCACTATTACTGTATATGTAATTTTTATTGCCTTAAAAAGCTATTTTTAGAATTTTAATAAAAGCATAATGTATGAATTTGTACATTTTTTCGTCCAACTATAATGAATTTTTTGGTAAAAACAAATGAAAGTGTCCAGAAAATACATTTCTAAAAATTTATAAGTTATGAGTTGTTAGTGTTTATTTAAATTTTCTTGTTTTATAGTTCGCATACCTTTTCATAATTTTATGAATAAAAAATTTATTTTCATAGTTATTTTTTTATAATATGGTAAATAATATATATTTAATTATATATATCATGTTAATATAAAATTATTCCTATAGTGAACAATAAAAATATTTTTATAATCTTTTAAATAAATAATTTATTGTCATAGTTCACAAATTAAATGCTATACTCTTGTAAAAAATATTGTTATTGTACCTACATATTTTATAATCTTGTAAACAAGCAATTGAATAAATAGTGTTTAACCTATTTGTTGTCAGTTTTTAAGAAAAAAAATAGATAAATTCAGTTACATATTAATTATATCTTAATTATAAATTAAGTATACATCCTTTTGATACACTGTTTTTTTATTGTTTTTTTACCATGGTCCTAAGTTAAAATTTGCCAAATAATATTTATATCTCATAAGATTTAAATATGCAATTCCAATTTTTAAAGTCATAAGTAGTTTTGAGGAAATTTTTATTTTTTCACAAAGTAAAATTTTTACAAAACACAAATTTAACAAAGCAAACTTAACAATTTGTTCCTATCAAACAAATGATAATAAGAGATAAAATGCATTTTTATTCTACTTTAATATTGAATAAAAATTACACTAAACTAAATCTAAGATTTTACAACAGTTCATCAGGACTTTATAAGAATTTTACAATTTGTTTCATGAAATAATTTTGTATTCATAAATCTATATAACACATGAATTTCTTTTTTATTATTCTTGACTACACATAATAGTCCAAGAGACTTGATGTTAAAGAAAACCTTATATTTTAAGAAAAATTATGATTAATGCATTGTTCTGTTTTTACACCAGGTATACCTTTATATCTTTATAAAATACTTGTTTGCATTCAGTGTTAACAGTACTTATTATGAATTTTAGAATATGTAGTACTTTTGATGACTTTTTATACACACTTTATATTATGCGCATATATACATGTTTAAGTTAAACATGTATATATTTGCTATGGAGATATTGAAGTGTATTTTTAAATAATTATTGTTGCTAATTCTTTCTGAGTGGACAGACTTTCTTTTTTGAAATAATAATATGCACATGTGTGAGTATATATACGAGGGGGTGTTGAAAAGTTCTTGGCTCAACCCATTTTCCAAAATCTAACCATATACCAGATTATTTTATTTTTTAAGGGCTTCTTCACAACTTTTCAGCACCTCCTCATATGTGATATATATATATATATATATATATATAAAATCCAAGATCACTGAAAGTAATACTGTGGCCAAGGTGACTGGTCTTTTTTGTTTTTATTTTTGTAGGCTCTAAGCTCCAAATAATATGTCTCTTTGTGAGTATGCTTCTATTAGACACTGTTCAGTGTAATTTACATGACTCGGTCATTCAGTGGCAGTAAAGCAATGACTACAATACATAAAATTAGGTGTGTCAGAAGAGCACCAAGGATTTCAGACAATTACACAATGATCTCATCTGATAATGACAGAAGTCCAAGAACTTGTAATGCTAATTACAAAGACAAACAAAGAATTAACCTGGTATTTTATTTGTTATTTGAAATCTCAAGAAGTCCTTTTTGTTATGGTCTTCAATAGAATTGTAACATCAATAATTAATTAATTCTTTTCTGCATTTTATGTAGTTCATGAATTTTAACTGTAATAAATGGTATATAAGACATTAGAGATTATGTGGTGTGTTTCATTTCTTGCAACTAAGTTCATGAAACCCATTAAATGCTTGTTTGAAAATCAAGTGTCTACTAGGAATGTCCAAGATTAGGAACCCTAAAAAAAAACTTTTATAAAAAATTGTTACCTTGTTATGCTAGCTAAATATATCTAACGTTTTTCTTACTGATTTTGGTAAAAATAACAAAAATGAATTTTCTATTTGATGACATAATGAGTGTAATTTAACAATAAAATATATAAAATAATTGCACTCCTGTTTTCATCTCAGAATTACTTTCTATGATAAAACTGGAATCATTTTCAAAATCATATCAATTTTCAGGAGTAAACATTGCAAAAATTATAATTATTTTTATTCATGATCTTTTTTTCACTTGTTTCATCACTTTCAAAACATTAATTCATGGAGGCAAAAGATACATTGACTATTATCATACCTTAAAGCAAATTTAAATGTAAATTTTAAGTTCATAAAAAAGAAACCTAAACATAGATTTTCTGGATTTTCTAAGGCTGTTTTTAAAATTGGACTGTAAGATAAGGAATTCTTCTTACATCTTAGACATATGTCTATATCTAACCATATAGAAATATTCAAAATATAATAATCAAATGACTAGATTTTGGTGGTGTGTCAAAAAGTTGCACATAAATCACAGGCACCAGAAAAAATCCACTAAAAGCAAAATGAAAAATTTGCAAATATAGTAAGAAACACATTACACTGCATAGCAGAATTTTTAATCAATCATTGTTGGCTTAAATAAATTCCAAACTCTTTGAGCTTGTATCCACCTAAAAAAGACATTGAGCCAGGTGACAGTCAATTAACTCAAAAAAGCAATCATGTTAATACAAATTTGTGCCAAGAAAGTCCCTTTATCCAAAGATGGAAGTGAAGCTGCTAGAGATCAAAAGAGTGTGCTGATAATTGAAACTACATATTATCTTCTCCAAGTTAATTTAAATCACAGATAATAATAATTGTTTGGTATATGAGCCATGAAGGCAATAATTGGTATCTACATTCACCTACAAAAGTAATAACTTTTGACATGAACACACAAACCTAAATAACTTAAACCTATATCAGTTACAACAGTAATAATTGTTAAGTACACAAACTACAAAAGTAAAAGTTGTCAGTTACATGAGTGACAGTTGTATTAATTTGTAACTCTAAGAGTAAACAAATATAATAGTTTTAGGTACAAGGACCAGCAATGTATAATAATTGGTAGCTACATAAATCCCACAAATAATAATTGTTGGGTAGAGGAGTGCATAAAGGAAACAAATGATAGGCACAAAGGTATTAGTTTTTGGCAATATTGAGTCCATCAGGGTAATAATTATTAGGTACACAAGCCAAATATATTATAATTTATAGGCAGATAATTGGTAGATAAATGAATTCACAAAGGTAATAATTGTAAGCTGAATGAACCTGCAGATGTAATCATTGGTAGCTACAAGAGTTCAAAAATGTAATAATTGTTGTATACATGAGCCTATAAATATGATAATTGGTAAGTACATTAATCTACAAAAGTAATAATTGTTGACTACATGAAAGCAGTGTCAATAATTGATAGTTACTGACAGCTCCAAATTGTAAAAATGTTTTGGCTGTTATTGGTAGTTAAAAGAGTCCACAATTACAAAAGTTTGTTTGGTACATGAGCCCATGAAGGTGATAGTTAGTATTACAAAAATAATAACTACTGACAACATAAGCCCATAAAGTTAAAAACTGGAGCTGGCTACATGAAAACACAAAAGATAATAACTGCTCGGTGTATGAGCCCAGAAAGGTAATAATTGGTACATGCAGTAATCCACAAATATAATAATTGTTGGCTTCATGAGCTCATATGGATAATATTTGCTGGTTACATGATACTACATTGGTCATTTTTTTAATCATTTCACCCCAAGCAAGGCAATAAAAGCCACTAAGATGCAAGGGGTTATTGAGTGTTAAGAGAATATAAAAAAAATACTATTAAGAAGAGAAAACTACAAAAGAACAATTAAGAAAACAGAAAATAATGATTGACATTGCATTTAAATTTTTGAACATCAAAATTGACAGGAAAGCAAGAAACTGGAAAAGAGTTCCACAAGCGAAAAGTGAGATAGAAGATACTATTCCTACAGAATTTATGGTTGCATCCAGCCATTTCAACTGTAAATAATGAGACCTAATTGCCAATCTAGTACTGCGTTTAAATTCATAAAGTCTAGGTACCATAGAAGAAAGTTCATCAGAATAATTATCATGAAAGTATTTATCTAAAAGTATCAGTGAAGCTACATTACAGTTATGGGAAAGGGACTGTAGCCAAGATTCCAGGTCAAGACCAATAACATTTCAGATACTTCTTTGGATTTTATCAAGAATCTCTAATTATATAACAGGAGCAACACGAGATGTGACAGTAATATTCAAAGCAAGGTAGAATGGTAGTCTTATAAATATGTAAGATAGATTCTGGTGAGAAAAACTTCCTAGCTGCTTAGGTCATAACAAGGGATCACAAATGTAATAATTGGTAGATATACAAAGGCCATAAAAGTAATAATTTATGGCTAAATCAGCCTGCGAATATAATAATAAGTAGATACATAAAGCCACAAATGTAATAATTGTTAGCTACTTGACACCACAAACTTGAAAGTTGTAGCCTATGTAAAACTACAAAAGTAATAAATGGTAGCCTACAAATGTTATAATTTATAGCCACATAAGACCATAAAGGTTTTGGTTATATGAACTAACAGATGTAATTTACAAGCATAATAAATTCCAGTTACAGTAGTTTACAAAAGTAATAATTGCTGGTACGTGAGCCCAGAAAAGTAACAATTGTAATCTGAAAAATATAATAATTGTTGGCTACATGAAATGACTGGTAGTGACATGAGGTCAGAGAGATCATAATTGATAGATACATGTACCCACAAAGATAATAATTGCTGGCTACAGAACCCATAAAGGTCATAATTAGTAGGTAGTGACAAGAGCTTACAAATATAATTGTCATCTGCATAAAGTTAATAGTTTTTTAGTTACATGAGGCTACAAAAAGTAATAATTGGAAAGTAAATGAATTCACAAAGGTAATAATATGACACTATGTGACACTGGTAAATGGAAAAAAAGGGTTAAAATATAACTTGGAACAGATGAAAAAGGGTTAAATATATGGAATGGCATAAACTGAAAGAAGTACGCAAACGAATTGAAGAAAATGGTTTTATTGTTCTGAAAAGGCCATCTGGAAAATTTAAACCCACAAAGGGTGGGAGAGATAGTGTAATCAGCCAACAATACTTTGCTGAATAAGGCAGAAATTGAGAAATTAATTTATGGCTGCCACTAAAAGTATGGGTTTATTTGTTTGTTTAGCGTGCGGTAGATGGTGAGACGAAGGAAAGTCGTGTATCGGGATCCAGATATCGACGGACGCTTGGGTCGGTAGCTGGGCATCAATGGCAGTAGATGGCTGGCGTTGTGATGTTGAGTTGGACGTTGAGGTGCTGACGTTCCGGTTGAGGGTTGATGTGTGGATGCTCCAGTCGGGTCGACGGTTGATGATGAGTGTGGTTGCTCCGGTCGGTACCAGCAGTGTGTGGTTGTTGAAGTGCGGGAATTAGCTGGAAGCTGCAGGAGTGAGCTGTGGTTTGCTGAAGGCTGCAGGAGTGAGCTGGAAGCTGCTGGAAGGTGCTGGAGGTTGCTGGGAGGCACTGGAGATTAGCAGTAGCAGAGAGTGAAATGAGTATCGTGTTAGAATGACTTTCGGAAGTTAACCCTGAAAAGGGCTGTTTGAACAACTGCTACTGCTGCTGCTGGGTCCCGCCGGCTGCTGGGCTCGGTCGACTTGACTGGCTCCCTAGCCGTCTCTTCTGATTGCTGTGAAATCGCTGGTATTTATGGAAACAGCAGCGGTCCCGCTAAACCAATAAGTGACTATAATTAATTTCAGGCCGTATTAATTACAGTCAAAAGTGTAGTCGGTGTTTGTTGACTGTATTTAAATTAATTTCGGTGTGAAATTAAAAGTCTTTTGTTTTGGTTTTGTGGCAAAAATTAAGTTTTTGTGTTTTTTCTTTTGGTTTGAAAATAGGTCATTGCTATTTTTAGCGCACGTGGGTCGTGACCGTTCTCTGCCGAAGGCATATACGGGATTGTTTACAAAAAGTGGGAGTGGTGATCGGGCACACCGCGACAATAGTTCCTGGTATGAGACACATATTGGCAGTTCCTCATTTTTTAGTAGATGTTAGTGGGTTATGTATCTGTGTCCTATGCAAAGTCTGGCTATAATCCTCTCCTCTCTTCTTATCTTTCTGAACTTGACTTTCACTGATGATTGGTTGGATGTTAAGAAGTCTATTGTTTACACAGTTTTTCCATAACTGCTGTCCTTTTTCTTTAATGGTCCTGATTATGGTGGGTCAGAAGTTGGTGTGTGATACCTTTACATTTGAGAGGGCCATATGTAAACAATTTGAGAAATAGAATTTTATACTTTACTTGAAGGAATAATGATAGGAATGAACTTATAAAGGTCATGAGTATGATTGAGTAAACAAGATATGGCAATAGATTTTTCAACCAATGGGTTGTGTTCTTGCTGACAATAAAAACATGCATCATGATCCCTTTGAAAAGTATTTAAGTAAAGCTTCTAGACCAGACAAGTCAGTAAGGAGATACATGTGACAACTGCACAATGATGTGGCTTAAAGGAAATTCCATAACTCATTCACCACTTCTCCTCACCAAGTTATGTGATATCAACACTCTTCCTCACCAAACTACGTGACACTCCCACTCTTCCTAACCATGCTACGTGGCATTTACACTTTCCTCGTAAGAATTTTGGCCTGTGAGAATGAGAATTTTGTAAACAAAAATTCTAGTTTATAATTTTAATAGCCACAGCCATATGGCCGGGACACCATTGGTTGAGTGGTAGCAATGGTGATAGGCGGAGGTAATTTGATGAGAAAGACAGGGAAATTATTAACATCCACTGAATGGAAATTGGTATGAGGTACCAATGTGAGGAGGAAGAAGTTTAGGAGGATAGCTATCCCGCAACCTCTCCTCACGGACGAAGGGATACTCCCAAAAATGGGAAGTGATTAAATTCCAAAATGGGAAGTAATCAATTTTCCTGGCCAGACAACAAAAAGGTTTCTTGTCAGAAATCAGGAACTACCAAGAACTTCCAGGCTGCGTCTAACCCCGCACTGGTTTTTGGTCGATGTCCATATAAGTGAGCGCCCTCAGGCAGTTTGCAAGTAGTAGCAGTTGAGGTAGAGATGGAGTCAGATCGCTAGCAGGAACCAGAGAGTTGCCTCGCTGAAGCTGACCGAAAGATTCCACAACTTTCTATCTTCAACTTTACCTTCCAAGTTATACTGACAAACGAAGCTAAGCTAGCACTTAAAAACTAAACCAGTTGACTTAGAAGACCAGAACTTGCCTAAGAAGCGTAAAACTGTCACTCTCCAAAAAAAATAAAATAAAATAATAGGTTGGGAGAAAAACACACGCTCCTGTATATAACAGACAGATAAAAGTTAATTTGTTTCTTTCAACATACTTGAATCTCTTGGGTTTTAATTTGCTTCTTAACTTTACACTTGTGCGATATCACCTCCAGTTTAGATTCATCTTACACTACGGCCTGATGCCTGATTAATCTCATCTACCTAAGATCAAAATCACAATGTGGGTAGGTTAGACTTGAGATCGAAGTTGTTGCATCGGTTACCAGACATTGGAAGTGAGCTGAGAACAACGGAGCTGGTGTCGAACCGGTTGCTTCTGGTATGAAGCTGTTTGAAATTGACTGACCATGCCACTTGGTACCCTGACCAAAGGATCCCGCCGGGCAGTGACAACCATCAATCAACCAGAACACAAGTTGGTGGCAGTGACTAAGAGTCAACACCAAAACACTGGTAGGAGAAATATCACAGTTTCGCACCGCAACTTGGAGTTGACCACGACTCAGTGTCACATCCAACTCTGAGCTGACCAGTGTCACAAAATAATAATTAATTAAAATGTGTCAATAAACAAATAAATAAATATTATAATTGTTTAGTTTAGTCTTATACACACACTTTTTAGAGAAGTGTATTTCAATGAAAGCCTGATGGTTTATGAAAAAATTGTTACATTAAACTGTGTGTGAAATTTTCTGTTAAAAACTGCTCAAAATATATCTTGTTCAAGGTGAATTGTTTCAAATTTATTTTTAATTTCCAGAAATATGTACAATTTCTATTTGTTATCCAATCAAAATTGTGGGCTTAAGCCCACATAAAGCTTCAATTCTTATATAAAGAGAAGAACGAGCAGATAAGCTTCAGAATGTATTTAAATTTCAAGGCAGACGGTAATTGGATTTTCAAGGAAGAATATAATCAAATTTCAAAGCAGAAGATAAAATTTTTAAAGAGGAACTGAATGTTTCAATCAAGGCAGAAGACAAAGTGACACAAAAACTTCATCCTGAAGAAGAATAAAGAGCCAGAAGGGAAAGCAGTTTTTGGCTGCTACATGTGAAAAGGAACTGAAACCTGTTAATAGAACTGTGTTCTATAAAAGATAAATTATAAAGTCCCCATGATGTCAGTGGTTTGAAATTGTGTTCTGTGTTTTTTTTTCATCTTATGATTAGGTGAATGCACTTTTCTTTTTAAATTTGAATTACTTTCTCAAAGATTTTCATTTTTCAAAGATTGTTTTAAAATCTTTTAAAATTACTTGTATATATTTTACGTTATCTGGTCGAATTTTTTAAAATAAGGTGTACAAAAGGATATTTTTGTGCAAGCCCATATTGTAAAATATTGTATTTTGTTATATTGTTTTAATATGATTTTTAATAAATATCTGTCCTTTTAAATTTCACAGTTATGAGTCTTGTTTGTTCACCTTTGTTAATTTTGGGGATAAGAAAGGGGACATTCTCTCATTTCACATTTCCTCCCAAGAAAAAAAAATCTTTTATTAGGGCTACATAAAAAGTTATGGTTCAAGAAAATTGGTTAAAATTGATGATAGCTTGAAAAGTATCAAATATACCCTATTGCTGAAGAAACATTTGACAGTAGAAAAGTTGTTTGGGAATTATGTTAGCTCCTATTCTCACAACATGTCCTGCCCACTACATCTGGTTAAGGACTATTAGTGTTTCAAGGCTGTTGCATTCAGATCTTTGGAGGACAAAAGTGTTTGGAACCAAAGACTGCCATTTTAAGATAAGGATGCATTTCAGACATTTTTGGTCGAATTGTTCAAGACATTTTATCTACCTTGAGCATGTTGTCCATGTTTCAGAAGAGTACAACAGGATGTTAAGACAAATCGTCTTGTGCCAAAATTTTTATGACCGCCATATGGTCCGCCTGATATCTCAACGCTTTGGTTTTTTCTGAATCTCTTGTTTCTCTCGGCAAGAATTCCTTTTTCAAACAACATTAATTAATTTGTCAAAATCTCACATATAGCTTTTCTATGAGTCTACTGTCTACACCAAGTTACGGGTCTTTGTGAAAAGTAACTTTTTCAGAAACAAAAAAAAAACCTTTTTAATATTGAATGGTATATCTTTCGGGGTATCTTCTTTCCATTCTCAGTATTTTTTGTTTTAATTTCTATAGTTAATTAGTTAGCCAATTAACATAGCTAAATAGTGTCACAAAACTTTGTCAGAAGAAAAATCATTGGAAGTAAGAAGAACTACTGAAAGGAAACAAACCTCCTTGCAATAGAATTAAAAGAGACAAGGGGGAAGGGAAGGAAAAAAAATTAAAGTTACCCAAAATAAAACACAAACTTGCTGAAGAGTGCCAGTTTATGTTTCAGCACCCTACACAGTCAGATAACACATGTT
Organism: Acanthosepion esculentum; assembly: GCA_964036315.1. NCBI lineage: Eukaryota > Metazoa > Mollusca > Cephalopoda > Sepiida > Sepiidae > Acanthosepion > Acanthosepion esculentum. The sequence goes on from OZ038498.1 coordinate 83,988,154, forward strand.
GATAACAACTGCCTCCAAGATATTAAGATGGTGTTTCATCTGAGCCCTGTGCAGCACAGAGAAGAACTCTGCTGAATAATTGGAGCCACATTTGACACATCTCAGTAAATGCTCCCTGATGGCAGATAGTGAATGCCTGAATGCTAATGGAGCATGTCTACGTATAAAGCCAGACACGCTGCACAATCCACAGTTCCAGATATTGAATAATCTTACCCACACTGCCACTTAAAACGATAAATAATAGAACCTTGTTGATTGGTGGGCAAGACATCTTTATTGACAGATGGGAAAGAACTCCTACTAGCAAAGATGTTCTGTACTACTATAGAATTGAAGCAGTGCATGACAGTTGAGGAGCTCCTATCAGTGCATGATTGACTATAAGAGCCAATCCAAGGTAATCTCATGTAGACAGGACGCTTAGGTGGACCAAATGTTTTAATTTCATTAAACTTAGAAATTTTAAGGGTAAATTTTGTTTTGATGACACATTCTGGATAGCCATTGGTGAGAAAGATATTAGTAATTTCCCTAAGTTTGGAATCAAGATTTCACTCGAACATATCATCATTGTATGATGAGTAAGTGTTTTGACAAGGTTAATTTTCCTAGACTTAGGAGCAAAAGAGTTCCAACTGAGATACAACCCAGTAAAAGTGGGGCTTTCTGGTGAGGAAAGAAGTGGGAGTTCTCTCAACCAGCATGCCCAGGAAAGGTAACGTTATTACTCTCCACCTCCATTGTAAGTTGTAAAGAGGGGTGGAAACTATTTACATAATAAAAAACCCTGTTTGCCTCATTATGTGATGAAAAAATGTAAACGTGTCATCAACATAGCGGAAATAGCAGTATTGTTTAGGGACCTTATCAAATAATTGCCTCTCATGAAACCCTATAAAAATATTGGCCATGAGAGGCCCCAAAGGACTACTCATTGCTGCTCGATCAATCTGTTGATTCATATTATTATCAAAGTTGAAAGAGACAGACTTAGTAGCAATCTCCATCAGCTCGACAAAGACACTCTCAGAAAAAGATGGAGGCTTTAAGGGGCCACGATACAAATAGCACAAATGTCAAGTGGGACATTTGTGAACAGACTACATTCACTCCACCAGAAATTTGGAAACAGCATGCTGTACTGCTTGGCATTTGCACCGGAAGCTCCAATACAAACATTTCAGAGTGTTTGGAAGACTCACTCTGATCGTTCTGATGCTTACATCAAGTGTCTTGAAGAGGTAGTGTTGCCCTGGGTCAAGAGGGTAGCTGCTGGAAGAGCCTATTTCTGGCAAAAGGATTCTGCATCATGCCACACAAGCAGGAGAACTCAGTCATGGCTGTCATACAATTTTTGCAACTACATCACCCCTTACATCTGGCCACCTAACTCTCCAGACTGCAACACCCTTGATTATTATGTGTGGGGTGTAGAGAGACCAACAAAACTCCTTGTCTCACCAAAGATGAACCGAAAGCAAGGATTATGGCAGCATTCACCAACTTTTACATTGAAACCGTCCAAAATTGTTGCAGGAGATTCCTAAGTCATCTGGAGGCTGTGGTTGAAGCCAATGGCAATTAAATTTACTCTTTAGTATTTCAATATATTTTTGTATAATTTTGATAAAATGAGATGTCAGTGTTATTTTCATTTTTGTGTAATTTAGATGACAATTTATCCATTGCACCATCATATATATATATATATATATATATATATATATATATATATATATATATATATATAAAAACACACACATTGTATACTATGCCAGATCAAACTTCACTTTGGAATGCTGTAAAGTATGAAGTCTTTTTTTGTGAAAGTTTTTAATGAAAATAGAAATTAATGAGGTTATTATAAATGGTGAAATTCCTTAATTTTTTCATTATTTGTTTCTCTAATTTAAACAAAGTTAAAATTTTAAACTTTAATTAATTTTAACTTTAATTCAAGTGATCTACGTTTATATTAATATTCCTTAGATTTCAAATCCTGGCATAATCTTCAAAGAAGTTTTGATAAATAAGTAATTCCCCCTTGGCCTGGAAGGGAGTCAAGAACTTTGTTCATCAACCTTCTTAGAAAAGCACTCAGGCTCCTCTTCTGTGAACAGGTTAATAGGAGTCAATAGGTTCACCTGGCCAGTATTCCTTGCATGTTTATTGAACAGTAAAAGTTTATTCCTGCTTACCAGTTCCTTTCTTCCATGGTGTTAACTTTTTGATGATTTGAGTGATCAGTGGATTTGACTTTTCATTTTGAAGGTATTGGGTTGGCAGTTTTCTGGTTGCTGCATCCCAACTGGTAGTAGGGAGCCCAAACTTTAGAGAGGCTGCTCTGGCGAACAGTTGCATAATATTGAGGTATTTGCTCTGGTGAACAGTTGCATAATATTGAGGTATTTGCTCTGGCAAACAATTGCATAATATTGAGGTATTTGCAGTACTTTTTTGATTGATTGGTTTGTTTTCTATGGCTTTAAAGCCAGAAAATATTTTTAGATTGTAAGATTTTTTTTTGAGATAATAATGAATGGTTTGGTGATACAAATCTTATTAATTGACCCATAGCTGATTGGGGAGAAGAGTTGGATTCATATCTCAAGGGCATTTGTGTGCAAGTGAATATAATGAACCCAATGGAAATTGAAACTTGGCTCTCCAATTAACAATTCTGAGCCATTATTCATTACACCACCCAACCTTACAGCACCTGGTATTCCCAAGTAGTCACCCAGCTAAGTAGTGACCAGGCTTGATGTTGCTTAACTTTGATGATCATATGGGAACAGCTGTTTTAATGTGATGTGGCTGTAAGCTATTTGCAGTGCCATGTCATGCATGGATAGGTACCCCTGCATGTACCCCCAGTGGGCAACCCTGAAGCCACATTATGCTTTAATCTTAACCACATTCCAGACAGTTTGTACTACTATAGGAGATGGACAGTGATAAATGTCCTCATGATAGTTACAATTAACAGAAATACAAGTAAACAAAATTTGACTGTTATTTAATTTCTGTAGTCGTATTAATGAATAGCACAGTCTTTACAAAAAAGAAATCTCACGTTTGCTCACTTCCACATCCAATTTTTTTCTGCCCTCTACTATCGTTGTATACCGCCTTTTAAAGCAGGTGGTCATCCTCATATGCAAATGACCAATGTCCATAAAAAGCACATCACACCTGTGACTTGGACCTCTTGTAAATGTTGGTTTGGCAGGCCAGACACCTTGGGTGCTTTGTATCAGGTAAGTGCGAATATCTATTGTCACACTCACCAACTCACTCAACTGTTCTTTCTCCAATGTTTGTGGTTCCAATTTCTGTAGCATATAATCTTTTCTCTTGAAATGTTCTCCAAATATCTTAGTGCTTTACAAAACTAATTTAAACTTTTCTATCACTACCAATGAATTCTCTGTTCCAGGCTTGCTTCCTCTTTGTTGAAAATATTCTAGGATACATATGCATGGCCTTGGTGTTTACATCCAGAAAAATCTTTCAATGACAAGGGAATCATCTCTTGAGCCCCCAGATGATTTTTTCATCTGCTTTTGACTTTATTGCTCTCCTCAGGACTAACATATTGGACAAAATATCTGACAGTATAAAAATGGCTGTCTCCCTATAATCATCTGTGAACATTTATTCTTAAGGCTCATCATGTCAAGTGTTTTAATCATTCTAATGTTACTGGTATTTAGACATTCAATTTTTTCATTGATCAATCTCTCAGTCAAATAGCGGATTTCCCTACTTGTTTCCTTAATAATGCTGATCAACATTCTTCTTTATTGATTTGTTCCTTAACTTGGCAATTCAGATCATGCTGTAGTATCTGTTGATATTTCCTTGGTGTCATCTATTAGACATGAACCTCCTATTCCCAAAATTTCTTTGTTATGAGTGTACTGACTGGGATTCCATTTTGTGATTTTCTTCACATCTCTTGGAGTGAAATTTTGAATTTTCCAATTGAGAATTGTGCCACTGAGGTAAAGGCAAGCAATGATACTTTTGTGTCTTCTCGGGAACCACAATCTTCTACATAGTTCACACCTGCCTGTGCAGATGCTGTAGTCCACAGTAATCACTTTTATGACTGTACTAACATATTTCTGCATACAACAAATGCTTCGTAATAATTATAAATGCATCCTCAAAAAGTAAAGGTTTTGTTCACTTACAGAATGAGGCACCATATAGCCTGAAACAAGTTTGGTTCTGGTGACTAATGGCATCTCTGTAATATGTTAAATAAGTAAGTAAATCCCTCCTATCTTCACTCTTTTGAGGTGTTACCTTCTGCTGATAAAACAGAATGTTTTGTTTGTAAGTTCTCATCAAATTTTATTCTTGAGTCATCTAGAGTATCTTTGCCTGACTTTCCATTTAAAACTGAGTCTCTACTGTGTGATATGCAATATAACTATGTCCATGGTTTCTGTTATCATCTCTAAACTGGATCCCCACAAAGCATGTGGACTTGATGGTATCCCAGCAATAGTCCTTAAGAAATGTGCTTCTGAACTGACTCCTGTTCTCTCTAAACTCTACAATAAATATTTTGCTGCTGTCTTGCTTTCCAGCTTGTTGAAAATCCTCTTCTGTAGTTCCAGTCTTTAAGAACTAGGCAAATTGTTTAATCCTTCTAAATCTTAATGGCAAAGTAATAGCAGCTCTAATCAACACTGAATTGGTTAAGCCTCTCAACTCACAGGTCTTCTTCCAGACAAGCAATATAGCTTTCTCTTTTCTAGGGCGATTGTTGATGTGTTAACAGTTATTGACATGATTTGGCATACTGGTCTTCTTCACAAGTTGAAAGGTATTGGCAGCTGATCTAAAAATAACTTATAATCTGTTAACTGGGGCAAGAAATAGCTTATAAATTTTAATGTCTCCAAACTGAAACTACTTTTTTAATCATCTGAGAAAACCTTTTTTGTCTTCCATTAGCATGGCTGATGCTTACCTCCAAGAAGTGATTCATTGCATCTTCTTGGGCTAATGTTTACTGGTGGCATGAAGTGGAAAGATTATTTGAATCAATTGCTAGGTCTGCTGCTAGGAAAGTTTGTTGACTGTGTTGTGCTAGACAATTTTTCTTGCCAGTCTTGCACATCTTTCTATCTTACACATTTCCAAGTCTACTATTCATCTATGCACTGGTCTGGTACTTCTGCAATGTATTTAGAGATTCTTGATAAAATCCAAAGAAGTATTTACAATGTTACCATTACTGATCTAGCATCTCAGCTTTAGTCACTTTCCTACTGACTTAACATATATTTTCCTGGTAATTGTTCTGATATACCTTGACTTTTCAAGTGCACTGTATTGACCAAGTTCAATGAAAAATTTCACCAATTGAATCTTTTAAATGATGTAGCTTTTTATCTACTTATTTATACTTAATATAAATATTCATGTCATTTCATCTGAATTCCACTATTCCCATATCCATTGAGTTGGGGGCTCAATTTGAATAGATTGAGAACTGTGCAGTCTTCATCTAATCTGGTAATCAATTAGAGGGGACCTTACTACATGCACATTATCCCTAGGAGTTGATCTTGTGTATTGTGCAGGGTTTTCTGACAAAACTTTCCATCATTCACATCTGTCAACCCAGATTCGGCTCCTTGTGATTTCTGGATTTTTACAAAGCTAAAATTGCTATTAAAGAATGAAATTAAGGAAAATGCAACAAGGCAGCTGAGGGCAATCTTGAAAGATTGTTTTGAAAAGTGCAACATGTTGTAAGAAGTACATTGGAAGGCACTAAGGTGCCATTGCTCTCATTTTCACTGTTATATAGTGGAATACTTTCAACCAAATTTCATGATTACTACTTTCACAATTCCTTATATATATATATATATATATATATATATATATATAATCATTCCTTTTGTATTGATAAATATAAAACAAAGAATAGTATTGTTTTGTTTGCTTAAATCTGTGAATGTCTTCTTTTAGACTACACTGAACATTAAGATTATTGATGTGAATGTTAGTTGAAAAGTAACTGAAAAATTCTATATTCCAAGAATTTTTTGTTAGTTTCATGTAGTTTTAGGCAAGTACCTAATATTAAAACTTTTGTAATTCTAGTTCTTGGTGGGTGTGTATCTCTCAAAATTTCTTAGATAACTTTTACTCAGGATCATTTTACAGCTAACAACACCTAAGATATAATGGGCAAAAAGCTATTTTACAATAATTTGTAGTTGTCAATTATTCTTATTACTGTGGTAAAAGGCATTTGCATAAACATCTCCAGCCATTTATGTTGTTAGAATTGTCTATTAAACCTATTAGGAATGTACATAAATGTATGTCAGACTGAAACTGGAATTATTTATGTAAATGATAGCTTTCAGAAATATTCATCTAAATGACAAACCATGCAGGATAAAAAATATATAATCAACGACTTTTTTTAAATCCTGATAATGTTTCTTTTAAATAAAAGTATGCCCTCTTTTACATACAGATTTATAGTTGATTAAACAACCGGATGTTGGTAACTTATCTAAAGATTTTTCATACATCAAATCACTAGTGTTATCACTGTAATTGTCTTTTATGAAAGATAGCAAGGAAAATTAAGATGAATGTAAAAAGATAAAATTACTCAAGCTTATCAGAACTTAACCTTCAAGTGATTTATGAGGAATAAAAAACAAAAAACAGCATTAGTAACAAACAAAAAATGTGTCATTGTGAAATATTATGGTAGACAAGCAATATTGATTGTTTAAATGTTGCCAAGAGATATTCAGGTGATGCAATAGCTAGTGGCTTGGAATGAGAAATTGCACAATGAGTTCAAATTCCAGTAGAGTTTGTTACATTCACTTTTGCACATCGGTTAAATAACAGGGCAGACTGAACTCTCTAGCTATGGTTGGCAACCAGTATAGCAGAAGAACTGAATTCAAAACTGTATGTGACCCTGGTGGCGAATATACTTGTGTAACAATACAATTTCTCACACATCTTTAGAAGATAAGTAGAGAAATTTCTTTTCTTTTTGTTCCACTGAGTTTGTAGGATTTTCATCTCCAGTCCATCTTTGAGTAAACTTAAGTGTTAGTGTTTTGGGAATTTATGTCTACAGCTGCCTTTGAAATGGAAAACATAAAATGTTGTTAATGATTTTAGATAATCATAAAAGTAGTTCTTTGAAGAAATTGACAACCCAAAAAGTATCCAACTTCTGGAACACAAGTGGATGGATAGAGGGATGAGACCCCAGCCATTATCCATATAAGCAGAGAAGTAGGTAGGTGACCAGTGAGTGAGTAAGTAGGTAAGTTACCACTGGCTAGTGAGGAAGGGACCAGCAGTCAGAGAGGTGGAAGGCAGTTAAGGAGATAGCAGTTCAGCCAAAGAAAGAGGCAGCTAAGAAGTGAGAATTCATATTGTTACTATTTCCCAACCAGAGAGTCTTGAAAATCAATTGTTATTCTCTGTTGAATTTGATCACGGCCAAGTGGACAAATCTGTGAGCATAGTGAAGTTGGATGTATATGCAGATACAGCTAATCTTGGATGTCACCACAGGGGCAATGAACAACAGACAAGCAGAGAACTTTGTCACAAATGCCATCCCACTTGTACTTTAACCAAGATATGTTCAACACGGTTACAATATAAACCACAGGTGGGGAACATTTATATGCTGGAAAGCAGTATTAAGTTAGCTGTAATCTAATAAAGCTACATTCAAGAATTAGGTATTCTTCAAAATCTACATTATTTTGTAAAAATCTAACTACTATATAGTAACTTCAAAAATGAAAAATATTCCTTAATTCTAAAGTTAATTAACCTTTAATGACTTTGTTGTCATGGCTTTTTATAGGAAAGCATTTGAATATTTGACTGCAACATAGAGGTCTACAGTTTCAGCTGATCCTCTCCCGTCATTTGTGACCATAAGAGCGTCTTAATCTGGTCATGTAGGAGAATGTAGATTAGTAGGAATAAGTAGGTAAAAAGCATTTTTTCTGCACTTTGCCAAAGGCTTGGATATTCTATTGCATTTTTTCCATATTTCAATTGGATCTTTCTTTGTGTCAAATAAGAACTTTAAATGTTATCTTCAGAGAGCTCAATCAATTCCAGTTATAGTGTTTTAGGAGACTTGGAAACATTAACTAGGTGAAGTGGAAATACTAATTTGAGTGTGCTGTCATGATTCTCAGTCAGTGAGGTTTCCCAAGTTTATAACAGCTCTGTATTCATCAAATGATTTGCATGAATCCAGTTTCTAACTGGAGAAAATGTTCATCTAAAATTTCCTTTTGAAGAAGAGTGTTGATTTTTGTCACACACACATATACATATATATATATACAATAGATAGTGTTTTAACTTGCAAAAAAAATATTCAAGTCATTTTGCTTTGACATGTTATCAGACAGAAATGCAACATTTGTATAGAAATCTTTCACATTGCTGATTCTGCTCTTCATAAAATTTAATTATCTGTTCTCGCAAAGATAAAATTTTTGCTAACACCTGTGACAGCCAACTCAATTTAGAATGATATGGCAAATCCACACTGAATACCACATCATCCAACTCTAGCATGTTATGAAACTGATGCATTTCCATAAATATAGTTAAAAATACTTATAACTTGTTGCAAACAGTCACTTAAAATAGCAGACTTAGCACATTTATCTTGAAAGTTTGTGACAATATCTATTCCTTGTGTTCTACCTGCAAGTGTACCCAAAGCCAGTAAATTTTCATAGCCAATAAAATCTGTTGTGGCCAAAATGAAGTATAAAAACTGCACCAAATCAATAGCATCAGTATCAAAGTGATTGAATAATATGTACAGGGTTCCCACAGATCGGTGTAAAAAATTTCCAGGACTATGTTAAGAAATTTCAAGGACTGAAATGGGCTTGCACACAATAGTTTTAATAGGGTCAACCCTCAAGCTCCTCCCTGGTCATCCAAAATGTCCAATATCCGCAGCTGATTGAATAGGTGATTGCTTTGATACAGGCTGTGTCTTATCTCATGTTGTGATTTGTTTTGATCATAAAGCAGGCCAAGATCAAATTGTCATCAGGTATCTTCGTATTGGGCTGGTCTGAGCATGGTGAAGATCCAAGGAAAAAAATATAACAGTTGAATAATAAAAAATATAATTTTTATATCAAGTCCTTTGTACAATAGTTGGTTAATTGTTGTCAAAGTCTAGGAGATCACATGCAGACGTTTAACCTCTTAAGTCAGATGCAACACATTGTTAACTTGGTAAAGTTTGGCACAAGGTTGATGTCGGAGGTTCTCAGTGGTAGGCAGTCACATGGGGTGTCTTGCATCTGGTGGTTGAAATGATCTCTCAGGTTTTCCTTGTTTAAAGCAGACGGCTTTCTCCTCTGTCAGAGACATTCTCAAAAAAAAAATCAAAAAACAAAAACCCTTTATCTTCAAATTATGTTTTTAAAATTTTATCCAATTCTCTCCTCTTCTGGTTTCATGGCAAGCACTCTTAGCCGTGGTCAGCCATCAAATGTCAAAATATTACCATTATGTCCCTGTCATAAAAATTAAGTCAAGGAATTACTATTTCGAGCCTGTCGCCTCTACAGAAAAACTCCTCATATCAGTTTTATACTTGTGCAAAATCAGATGGCCCTTTTTAATTTTGGTTCCTGTCAGGGACATTCTCCAAGGAAACCTTTATCTCTGAATTGTGATTTTAAATCTTATCTGATTCTCTCCACCTCTGGTTCCACAGCCAGCATCCATGGCAGTGGTCATTAATCATTTGTCAGAATATTGCCAAATAACTGTCATAAAAATTAAGCGTGATATTTAGCTGGCCGTCTGATTCTTTTAGAAATTTTGGCTTTCTGAGAAATAAAATTTTCAATATTTCTACTATTTTTATTAGTATACCATTCCTGCTATTCAAAAAGCTTTATTATTATTTATCAGTAACAAATAATGTCAAAATAGTTTGACAGATGAGATGTTCAAAGAAAAGGTACAGTTGCATCCAATAATTCATGTCACATGGATCAATTGAAATCAGTGAAGAAATCCAAGTACTGAAGGCTAAAATACAACTGAATACAGACCTAGTTACATTTTGTATAGAATTATACAATTTGGAGTTCTACTACACTTGAAAATTTTGAATCACACACTAATCCTTAACTACCCAGACTACTCATGGTTTGTGAATGTCGCAAAAATTCTTGACTGCTGCATATTTCCTGTAAAGTTTAGTATAATGGTTTTAATGAACAGAACTACAAATAGAAATTTTCACAAAATGACCACACATTTTAGCTACCCCTATTACTCATGGCTATCGTTGCACATAGCATAGAACACAATGATGCTAACACTTTTTCAGATCATCTCGTTTAGCATTCAGCTTTTCTTCCAATTTTGATTTCTCTATGGATGTGCAGATGTTTGCATAGCATTGGACTTTGCGATAAGTGTGAAATTCTGAGTCAGTGATGTGTAGAAAGCTGAGCAGACAGCTGACTTGAGCAAATATTGTGTGCAACTTTCAAGCTTGTGTTTTTTGGTCTTCAGTTCTTAAATTTCCATAGCAGCTGTCCAGCTGCTTCTTTTTTTTCTTCTCAGGCTCAAGGTATTGGTTGTATGCTGTTCTGGCATTAGAAACACAGCAGAGAAGAGCCTTAGTCATTAGGCTATGGCCTAGGAGGGAATTCCAGCACCCCCACCCTAGCATAAACTTCTTTGGTATTTTCTTGTAGGCCAGGGTCCCTTGACACCCTCCCTCACGCCTAAATGAAAAAAAAAAAAAAAAAAAAAAGAAAAAAAAAGGACATCTGGAGTTTTTGGGGGAAGGGAAACCTTAAAGCCAATAAATAACTTTTCTTTGGTTTGTCAAATTTTCAATAAATTTGATATCATTATGTAGGGTTATAATCATTCTATCCCAAAATACCATTATAATTTAAAAAATCATGTAAATAACGATGTTGCTAAAGGCAGAATATCAAATCAATGCAAAAATATCTGAATTTCAAGTGCAACAATCGCATAGAAAAGTATGTACATCCCCAAATACAACTTGATTGGTATTTTCATGTTGCTTTGGGTTCTCTTAAACAAAAAAAAAAAAAAAAAATCATGTTACAAACAAATATTTTAATTTTCACTTTACCAAACACTAGTTTTTAATACCTCTCCCCCCAACTTAAAAGGAAATCAGGATTTGGGGGAGGGGAAACCTTAAGGTTAATAACATTTCTTTGGGTAGTCCAATTTCAGTAAACTTGGTATCATTTTGTAGGGTTATGATCATTCCTTCTCTAAATCCCATTATAATTTAAAACATTATGTAAATAACGATTTCCCTCAAGCCAGAAAACTCAAATCAATGCAAAAATACCTGAATTTCATATAGGAAATTATTTCCACCCTAAACTAAACTTGATTGGTGTGTTCCTGTAGTCTTGTGACCTCTTTAACAAATGAAAAAAAAAAAAAAAAAGTTACTAGTAAATATTTTTATTTGCACCTCATTCTGAACCAATTCATTTTTTTTCAGCTATTTCTGAATCTTTTTGCTTGATCAGAATTAATTTAAAAAAAATAAAATACTACATTATTAGAACTAATTATAGTTAATTAATGAATCCCATTTGTATTTGTTTCTTTTTAACCAATGAGATTCATTCTTGCTCAATTCCAAACTACCCTTACTTGAATAACCTCCTAGATGAAAAGATAAAATTCAGTCTCCCAGTCGCCCTCACAGAGACAGGGCAATAAACTGTCTATGTGTAGTCTGGGTCAAGCACCTCTTTCTTTCCCTCCGACTGCACAAGCATATGTATGCTAATACCACAGTGGTAAACTCTATTCATCACTTTTCTTAAATTCATTTTAGGTAAGAAAAAACCTTGGACTTTTTTTCCATGAATTTCTTTTCAATTTAACAGGACACTGTCTTTCATTACATTGTTATAAAAGAAATCCCCCCAACAAAGATACTAGTTTAGTTATTTGCATTGTTACTTATTTTGTTGCATGCTTTTTATCTAATTTAAATATATTCTTAATATTGTTTATATATAATTTTTATCTAATATAAATGTATTAATATTGTTGGAGAAGTATAATTCCTGTATCAAGGCATCACATTTTCTAAACCCTTTTTTACTATAAGTTAATCCCCACAGAGAATTATAACTCCTCTATAGAAATCGAATTTTTTAAATAATTGATACGTGTTTTTATCTGATTAATTTACAATTTTAAAATATATTTTCAGATGTTATAACTCGAAAAAAGTAAATTTTATATTTTTAGGTCGTTTGTTAATGAACTAATATTATGGATTCAATGAAAAGAAGAAAGTTTGATGCTGTACCAGGACCGGCATGTGTATGCATATACACATTCCAGTCCCAATACAGCATCTTTATATAAAATTTTCATATGTCAAGTCATTATTGCGGAGTATGCAAACTCCACATAAATGACTAAACATATGAAAATTTTATATATATAGCAAATACTAAAAATCCTGATGAGCAATTTAAATGAATTAAAGTTTTATATATATATATATATATATATATATATATATATTATAAAGTCATTAGACTACCCATATTGTATGCTCAACATTTGCAAACAGATTCCAAGTGATATTTCTGATCACCACAGGTTTCACAGGGGCTATTACATGAGATTTACATCAAAGTTGAATCAGGTGAAAAACTGTCAATCTAAGCCCTCGACAAGCCAAAGAGAAAGTTCTCAGAGAGCATCAAAAGATAAAATTATTTTTCATCCAGACTGTATTTTTTTTGCAAAAATGAAGGTAAAAAATTTGAATGAGGCAGAGGTGAATCAAATGAGGCAGTTGCAAGAGAGAAAGGGGATTATGAACTACTTAAGAGGATATCTGGATTTGATTTGTGAAGTATCACTCGACCTATAGTCAAAAGTACTTACTACAAAAATTAAACCTGTAGAGATCAAAGCATCCAGAGCAAGTTCAAAGGCAATCTGCCTTAGTAGAAACTTGAAAGAGCATTTGAAGAAGTCTGTAATGTGATTGATCATGAGATCAAAACATTTGTAAATTCAAATTGTCGTAATGAAAACCTCAAATTGGAGATTTGTATAAAATATAAACAAAAAATTGGTATTCTGCCTTATTGACCAGCCTATAAAAGCATTCCTGGTCTTTAACAGGCAAATGGACATTGCTACTGCATTTAAGGACAAATGAGCCAAAGCGATAAATTAAAACTGGCATGGATGTGGATGATACAATAGAAGAAACTATTATGAGACACGCTAAGTCTAAAAGTGGGAGTGGTTCCTCTAGTGCAGGGCTCGATGGTCTGCATACTAACTATGGTACCTATCAATAGTGGGTAAGAACTTTGAATGAATTAAGTTCCTGCTGGCTACCTACACATTAGCAGATGAACATTATGCTAGTAATCAACAGAGATCTTAGTAGCAATGAAAAGTACAGAAGTGAAAAACAAGTTACAAGAACTGTTGATGCTATCTGTAATTTCAATAACCCGTTCATCATGCCAAACAAAAACAGTTTATTGCATATCATCAAGAGCCCTTGCCTTGGTAGAGGTTGAACATGACATACTTAGAGCTGAATCTGTTGGAAGAAAATGTAAAAAAGATTTCATTGCAAACAGGTTGGAAATTGATGAAAACTTCTTTGACCCAATTAAGTGAAACTAAGGACTATCAGAAATGAGTAAGTCAGTGACAGTTACATCATCATCCAATAAGGAAATATTGATGATGGAATACTTTCAAAAAATTGCTTAGTAAACGTGGATGGAAATGCAATCTTTCATTGTCTGACAGAGATCCCACACACTTTTGAGGAAATCTCAGAACTTATTTTAAAAATGCCATTACAAAAGTGTGTGCCGTAATTAGTACTGACATGTACAGTTAAAGGACTTGAATGAAGAGGAGTGGTGGAGAAAACTCGTTGAAAGGGAAACGAGGTGTTCAAGAGGCTGGAAGAACTTTCTTTCTAATGATGTGAATAAGGAACAACTTGTACAGATTTTACTCTCGACTTGCAGTAGCAAATAGCAAATCATTCTCAAAAAAAAACTGGAGGGCCATGAAGTGACTGATTTTTGAGGGCAGAGCTTATCATTTATTATCAAACGGGTTATCAACAATGTACCAAGAGATTTTTTCACTATTCTACACACAGGAGGAAACAGACTCAAGGGTACTATTATATTGTTTTTATGCAAAAGAAAAGGGATTCAAATTTGTTAGAGACTCTGATATTTTCTTTAGCACTTCAAGTCCATGCAGTTTATGCACATAGAAAAGAAGAATATTCAAAACAGGAAAGGGAAACAAAAATCATTGCATCAACATCAGCAAGGCAGATGATTTCTTAACAGAAAACATTTGCAACAACCTACTTGGCCTTCACTGGTTGTGACAGTAGTAGTGCTTTTAACAGAAAAGGAAAGTTGAAAGCAATAAAAAATTGTTGGGACCCCCCCCCCCAAAATATAAGCACTTTCACGAGGAGAGTCATGGAAAAATATATGAAGACATTTTCAGTTCCATTGAGGAATTTACCTGTGTTTAGTATGGGAATAAGTGATTTAAAAGCGTTAATGATCCATGATTCTTCATGTTGCAATCAAAATATGGTAGGGAAGATGGGACACTTAATGTATCAGGAAACTTTGACTTTAGTGCCACCTTGTATACACTTCAGCAACATTTAAATCAAGTCAACTAATAGGTTTGTATTTGGAAACAGGCACATATTGCTAAACCTGATATACCAGTCAGTGGCTATGAATAGATTCATGGTAAAAATGATGAAATAATACCACACTGAACTAGTGGAGACATCATGCCAGCTCAGCTTGTTGATGTTCTTGAAAATTTTGATTGTGAATTGGATAGTGATAATGATGACAACCATGACTATTTAAATGAAATGTCAGCTGATACTGATGCTTGTGATGAGGATTCTGATGAATATTTCTATGAAAATCATAACTAGAGTAATATATCATTTTTCAAAAACAAAGTTAGAAACTCAACATTAAATCTAATTATAACCAGCAAAGAATGTAAAACTCACAACTTAAAATATACATTGATTCTTATTATAACATTATAAATACTATAAAATAATTGACATGTATTCACTAATTTCCTGGGTTTGTGGTATTTGAAATTGTGATTGTTTTTTGCATTATTATTATTTTACATTTACTGATCTGATGGCATCAATTATCTAATTTGTTGCACATGATAAAATGCATAATACAGTTATAATCATCCTACAAAATAACACCAAGTTTAATAAAAATTGGTTTACCTAAAGAGAATTTATTGGTTTGAGATTCTTTCTTATTCACAAATGCCATTCAGTGGAGGTGTTAAAAACTGATGCTTTTGATGAGAGGCAAATAAAGATATTTGCTAGTAATATGTTTTTTTTGTTTAACAGCAAGCAAGGCTACAGGAAAATACCAATCAAGTTTAGTTTAGGGGTGGAAATAATTTTCTGTGATTGTTGCAGTTGAAATTAAGATATTTTCACATTGATTTGTTTTTTCTGGCTGGAGGGAAATCATTATTTACATAATGTTTTAAGTTATAATGGGATTTAGAGAAGGAATGATCATAACCCTACAAAATGATACCAAGTTTACTGAAATTGGACTACCCAGAGAAATGTTATTAACCTTAAGGTTTCCCCTCCCCCAAATCCTGATTTCCTTTTAAGTTGGGGGGAGAGGTATTAAAAACTAGTGTTTGGTAAAGTGAAAATTAAAATATTTGTTTGTAACATGATTTTTTTTGTTTAAGAGAACCCAAAGCAACATGAAAATACCAATCAAGTTGTATTTGGGGATGTACATACTTTTCTATGCGATTGTTGCACTTGAAATTCAGATAGATATTTTTGCATTGATTTGATATTCTGCCTTTAGCAACATCGTTATTTACATGATTTTTTAAATTATAATGGTATTTTGGGATAGAATGATTATAACCCTACATAATGATATCAAATTTATTGAAAATTTGACAAACCAAAGAAAAGTTATTGGCTTTAAGGTTTCCCTTCCTCCACAAATCCAGATGTCCTTTTTTTTTTCATTTAGGGGGAGGGAGTGGGTATTTCTAGTCTAGTAGGGATGAGTTTACTGCTAGTTAACATTTGATTCAGGTACCACAGGATCCTGGCCTACAAAAAAATACCAAGGAAGTTCATGCTAACGTGGGGTGATGGAATTCCCTCCTAGCCCATAGATTACATGGAAACATCCCCAGAACCTCTAACTGTGGTCAAATGTACTGTTTGACCAGTCTGCTGTTTCATATTGTCAGTGGAAATTTTCTTATTGACTAAGAAATCTCTCTTCACTGAGGCCTGCGATCAGCAAACTTTCCAGTGTTTGATATTCTTTGTTGCTAAACAAAAAGAGTAGAACAAAGTGTCCAGATGCTTGCTGAAATTCTTGAAAGCACCATTTCCAGCTGCCTCCTCCTCAAACCTTTGTACTGGCTGATGATGTTATCACAATCAGACTTGATGGATTGTTTTCTGTCCATCATGTGGGAAAAACATTTTTAGACTGTCTTTTTCTTACAATTGGATTCAGGGTTCAGCCATGCAAGTAACC
This sequence comes from Acanthosepion esculentum, assembly GCA_964036315.1. NCBI lineage: Eukaryota > Metazoa > Mollusca > Cephalopoda > Sepiida > Sepiidae > Acanthosepion > Acanthosepion esculentum. The sequence goes on from OZ038498.1 coordinate 84,004,866, forward strand.
TCACAAGAGGGTATCTAAGGGGAGGCTTTGCCAGAAGTTTCTCAATGATGGTGATAAACATTGTTGCAGTTCTGCATGCAAAGAGATATTTTGCTGAAACATTTCCTTTTTTGGATAAATTTTGCAAAGCCCCACATGTCAGAAATCCACACTCGATCTTTTCAGCATCTTTATGCATGTTTGGGTTTGACAAAATTCTTACAAATTCGTTCAGTTTGGAAAATATAATTATCTTTTAGTGTGCTCTTCCTTTACAAATATACTTAGCAGTTTCCTGGAATGGCAATGTCTTTTGTGTCTGTCAAAACAGAATCTGCAGTTTCACTGGAAATAAAACATCATTCACATTTGACAGCACTGCAGAGGACTTTTTTTTGTTTTTAATTAAGTTCACAAATTTGATGACATCTGGCCAAATTTGTAGGAGTCATTCACATGTTTGTACATTTTCTAGCCATTTATGGTAGAAATACAAAAGTGAGAAAAGAAAAAAAGAAAAGGGGACGGGGTTGCTAGACTGAACTTTTAATATAAAGTCAAGCAATAAACACCAAATAAGTTTTAATATAGTTCATTTTTTATCCACACTTACAACTAAAGCTAGATACAGGTCATTATTAGCCTGCAAACTTTAAAAATAACAACACTAATTTTTTTCAAAAGATAACATTTTCTATTCTATCAATCTTCCCATTTACATTAAAAAATCTATAATTTTGAAAATTTATTTGAAAAATATTAGCTGATTTAAAGTTTAATTAATCTGATTGGAAAAAAATATTTATTTTAAGTTTAAATGAACAGAGAAATGGATTTTTAAACAAACAGTAGTGTGATTAAGTGCTTGTCAACACTTTGTAAATCACTTGACAAGGTCCTGGCTGATACTTTTATTATTGTTTTAAGGTGACCTTATCTGTTAAAATATAATGCTTTTTGAATGCTTTTCTATATAATTATTAAGTACTCAGTAATCTTAAAAATGATGGAAAAGTGTTCTCTGTAATCTAATTTTAGGAATGTTGAAATTAAATTTGCTATAGTACTTGCTCTTATTTTCTGATTATGTTGTATATGGTCAACCATACTTTCAAATGGGCATGTTACATATACATAAAAATTTTTTTTTAATTCTTTTAAAAATATTAAAAAACGGCTTTTAATGAGCTTTTCAATTCGTAAATTTTCAATTAAGATTTAAAAAAAATAAAAACAATTCTTGCAAAAATTAATTATTTATCAAAAAAAAGTTCTCCTTAAGACAATAGTATCCTTAATAAATCTTATTTATAAAAGCTATTAAAAGCTTTTCTAATAATTAGATAGTTTTATTGCATTTATTATTTTACAATTCAGAGCAGATTTTCGATGAATGAGTTAACTGTTTTCTAAAAAAATTTAAACTTAATTTTAAGATACCAAAAAGTAAAATAATTCAACAAAATAATCCTGATTGACCATCATAAAAAAAATAAAGAAAAAAAATAAAGAGTAAGTCATAAAGGCTATTTTGACACTTGCTACACTCATAATTTAGTTCTAATGCTACTCTAGAATGTATGTTAATTTCCCCACCTGACTAGTGTTGTTACTGCTCGAATCTGGTTTTCAAGAACCTGTGGTGATCCAGTACACCAGTAATTATCAACTTGTGACAACACTGCACATTCTCCAAGAATTACCAAATCTATGTGTTTTTTCTAAACTGGGGGAAAAAAAAAAAAGAAAAAAAAAAATTATAATTAATACGTTGATTGCCGACGCAAACAAAATGATGAACTTGTTCTAATCAAAGAAACAAACCACTGTTAACAATAATTGCCAAATATTTTATTATATAATATATATATATATAAAAAAATTTTCTTAAAGGACAATTTTAGCTTGTAAAAAAGATTTCTGGGATTTGGCATTTTGACTTTTATGAATTGGGGGGAAAAAAAAAAGTGTGGGCAGCCAAATTTAGAAAATTCCAGGACTTTTCAAGCCCTGGAAAAAAAAAACTCAATTTTCCAGGGCTTTTCAAGGTTTCCAGGACCTGCATGAATCCTGTATATATTTTTCTTTTGGAAGGTTGTCCTTGAAAGAGGCAGTTGGTTGTACCTTGAAACATTGGAATCTAATCACTGAATGCACCCCTCATCTACTTTATAAGTTGCTTTAGTGACATTATTTTCAGGTCTTACCACTTGAAATAAGTGTCTTTGCTTTTTATCCTTTAATTTCTGCAATGCAATTTATTGTACTTCTCCCTCTAATTTGAAATATTTGTGGTATAAGGCTGATCAGCACTGAATTTCTTCAATGTTAATATTGCATTGCAGTGTCACAAAGCAAGCAAATCATCTTATCTTTAGCAGACAAAAAATAATATTGCAGTTCCTAATCGTCACTAAAACCTGTTTTTTTTCCTTCAGCATTCTCTTGGTCTTCTTTCACATGATGGAGTGTTAAGCAAACAATGATAAAATCAAACAAATACTCTGATATGGTCAGGCTGTGTAACTATTCTCAAATTCCACTTCAAATAGAAAGCCATGTGCACTGTTGTCACAAGTTGATAATCACTGGTGTACTGGATCACCACAGGTTCTCACCAACCAGCTTTGGGCAGTAATGACACTAGTCAGGCGGGGAAATTAACATATATTCTAGGATAGCATTAGAACTAAATCATGAGTGTAGCAAGTGTTAAAATAGCCCTGATGACTTACTAAATTTTTTAATTGTGATGGTCAGTCAGGATTATTTTGTTGAATTCTTTTGCTCTTTGGTATTTTAAATGTTTATTTTAAAGGTTAAAATAAAAATAATAAAAGATGAATAAAAACATTAATAAAAGTAAAAGATTTGTTCTGCAAAATTTGGATTCATTCAAAGGCCACATTATGGCCTAGAAGGCTGCAAGTTCACCACTCCTGGTATAAACTGAAGGTTGGCTCTGTGGGTGTTGAAGAAACACAAATGGGCCTGAAAACAAGTAGCCATGCTGAAGATAAATTACATTGATTTGCATTGTACTTTCAAGTTGAAACAGCTCTGATGATGAATCTTACTAAATAGTTTCAAAAACCTCTGTTATGACTGAATATAAATTAACACTCAATAGTAATTTTAATTGTATTTTAGAGAGGAGAAATAGAAAATAAAAAAGCAAAAAGGAAACTTTTTTGTGATTATAGTTTCATTGTGAATGAAGTAATGCTCAAATATAAACTTCATAAAAATAAATTATTTTTCTGTTGACAGTAATTAAAAAAAACTGTAACTTATTATTTTTCAGCTTTTAGATTCTACTAGTCACCAATTTCTGGTGCTGCATTTTTGCAAATGTTAAGTGATGAAGAAAAAAAAATGTCACAAAGTTTATAATTCTGTTTATCCTGATTTTAGGAATGAAACCCAAATACTATAAAAAGAATAGGAAAATAAAAAAGCTCCAGTATTCAAATAGGTTTATAAATGATAAAGATAATTACAAGGAGACAAATTTTTTAAAAAAAAGAAAAAAGATCTAAGCCATTGTATTGAGCAAAATGGATTATATTTTAAACCCTAAAAAGAAAAAAAAAAAAAATTAAAAAAAAAAAAAACCTATCAGAAGAATTCTGAATATACTGAGATTTACATAAAGTGAATAATATGAAATTTGATACAATCAAGAAAATATTTCCTAAGGTATTTATTATTTTATTGCAGTGCCAATAGAGATACTCCATTTGAAATCAGCATTTAAAGATTAACATGGTTCTCTAAAACAGTCCATAAAAATTCTCACTTCATTCTAGCACATCTCAAATAAAGGCATTACAGATTTGCAGTTAAATATCTGCATCTCTCATCTAATTTGAATTAGGTGCTTTTCAGTTTTTCAATATATTCTTGTAAATTTCAGTTGTAAAATTTATACAATTTAAAAAATTTTTTTTTACATTTTGAATTTTTTAAAAAGAGTCATAAAATATTCATTTTTTTCTCTTAGTTGTTTAAAAAATGAAGATTAAAAATCATATTTGAAATGTGAATTAACTTGTATAATTAACATACAATCACTTTTTTCTTTAACTGATTGATTAAATTTTAAAATTATGAAGGTGAAATTTTTATATTGATATCTGAGAAATAAGGCAGATAAAGCATTAAAACCAAAACTTAAAGACAAATGATGGCAGTAACTAAACTTTTATTAGAATATTTTAATGTTATTACTGTAATTTAGTAATTCATAAATTGTTAATAACTGACCATATTTTGATTTAAGTGGAACTTTGATTTGGTGATAGTTATTACCATCAATAGATACAAAAGGGATTTGTTTCTAGAAATTAACTAATTGTAAATATTGAGAGTAAAATGACTGTATGAAAGAGACATTTAAAAAAAATTAAAGATTAAGAAAGAACACCTACTTTTTAAACCTAATTCTATTTAATTCCTATTTCTTAATTAACACTAAACATGGTTTTGTCATTAGATGTTGCTTTAGCAAAAGCTGCTTTGATGCAAGCAAAAACAATTTTTGGAGGTTGTGAAGCATCTATAGCACAATGAATTCCTTTTTTGATATAATAATCAACCAATGGCTTTGTCTGGACATGGTAACTTTCCAATCTTTTCTGTAGAGCACCAACATTATCATCTGATCTTTGGATAAGACGTTCACCAGTTATCTAAAATTTGAAAAAGACAAAATTAAATAAAAATGCAAATTTTTTTTTCATATCATCAAATAAAAACTAGTCAACATATAGTTAGCTAACTTCAAGTTATATGTGACTACATTAAACTTTATAAAACTTTTGTATGGAATTAATTTTTCTGATAATGGAGAAGAGTTTTGTAATAGATCCTTTAACCTAATTAATAATTCATATGGATTTAATTTCAACAATTCTTGTGAAAATCAACATGGCTGAAATTGGAGATATTTTGTTTTAAAAAAACAAAAATATATGCACACAAAATATATATCTAATGAAAAAAAAAAAAAAAAAAAAAAAAAAAAAAATTATATATATATATATATATATATATATATATATAAACTATTATTAGACATAATACTCACATCATCCACATCAGGCACTTTAGGAGGATTGAATATAATATGATAGGATCGCCCACTTCGAGGATGAATTCGTCGTCCAGTGATTCGGTCAATTAATAGGGAATCATCAATGGTAAATTCAATCACAGAATCCAATTGAATGTCACGCTTTTCCAATAAATTATCTAGCTAGAAGAAGGAAAAAGAAATAATGCATATAACCAATATAAATAATTGGTGTTCATAAAGATGTTTGACAACTGTACTTAATTCTTTTATGCTACAAATATCAGCTCCCTACTTCCTATTAATGATCTTAAATATTTCATTTCTCACATTAGATTTAAAACTTTAGTAATCAAAATTTATATTTGCAAATTATAAACAAATTTCTCAAACTTTTCATTTAATGCTTAATTTAATGGTGATTAAAAAAAAAATTATCCGTGCTTTTCTTTTAAAAATATTTACCAGTATCTATCAAATATACAAATTTATATTAGTATACTGCTGAGCAGTGATGCTGATAGTTTTTAATTTAGTGAGTCCTGGAACCCACAGATTTGATTTGAATGGGTCCCAGGAAATTTTATGGGCCCCAAAGTTTTTTTAATAAATTGTACTGTTAAACTGCAGGGCTCCAGAGAAAAAAAAAAAAGAAAAAAAATTTAATCATCACTTAAATTGATAGAGCAAAAGATTTTTAAAATTAAATTCATACATTTAAAACCAAAAACACTATTTACACTTAATCACAGTTCAATTAAAAACCTTTATTTTTGAGAATTATGACAGAACAAGATTTTTTTAAAATTTACAGAACACTTATTTTTAATTAAATAAATTTAAAACAAAAACAGTATTTACACTTACAGTTCAATTGAGAAACTGTTTTTTGAGAATTAGAACAGAAATTTAAATTTAATTAATGAAATTTAGTAAATTTAATTAATAAATTGGACGTGTTTACTCTTATTATAATAACCAATTGGATTAGGTCAACTTTCCTTTAAAAAATTTAAGTTATCTCCCTTGAATCAGCTTCGAAATACGGGACTAATTAATCAGGGATACTCCCAACATTCTGTAGGATACAAAATTCAAAGAAAATATTTTTCTATAACATAACACCGATATAAATTATCAAATAAAATAGGTGAGTATACTGCATATAAACAAAACATTGCACAAATTCAACTAAAAACAAAATGGAGGCAGTAGCATCAAAATAAATAAGAGTATGGATTTTAGCACATAAACAAAACATTCTCATCACCATGACAGTCTATAAACTGTCACCAAGATCTTTTAGTCTGAAAATAATTAAAGCAAATTTGTTTTTAATTAATGAGAAAATTAACCATGAAATATTTAGCACAACAACAATAAAACTTAATGAAAACAATGGTAAGTATGTTGAGAAAGATCAAATGATGCAGGCGTGTATGTAGTATATTATGAAGAGATTAATAATGTTAATAGCATTTGCTAATGATTACTTGTAATCCATAGTGTACAGGTTTCTCTGCTTGACTTCCATTTGGCCAGTGCTTCTTCAAAAGGGAACTTTGACCTTTTGGGACACTGTTTCTTGATGTTCCGATGACAGCCTCTTCCATTAAGGGGTGAGAATGAGGTTCTGAGCAGAGAATCCTCGTTCACAGCCAGCTGTATGTCCAACCAAGGTTGTGGCCAATTGAACAAGGTTAGGGAAGTTATTTATGTGATATTTTATTACTAACGCCTAAAGTTTCCACGTACTGTCTCTGGGGTAGTGTGCCGTGCTTTGACAACTTTCTTCAGCAGGTCCTACTCCAGTTGAGACTGAACAGTATTGATGAGGGGCTACATACTCATCTGGCGATCATCTCCATCCTCAACCCATTTGTGGATTTGCTCATGTTTATAGTGGGAAATTAAAATTTCCAACTCGTCTATCCAGACATTCAGCTCTTCACTCATGAAGCTAATGGGATGGAGACTCAACACACCAAATGCACACAACAGAGAAGTGTTTGGAAACTGGGAGCGCATATTATTTATTAAGTTATTAATAAATATGATGCATAGTTGTCCCGGATTGAATGTGGGCTTTGTGATCTGATGTTTATCCTTGTACCTATTGCTCTCGGTGTCTCTGGCTAATACTTTCAGGTATCAGGTGTTATTTCCTTGATCTTTTTCCAGATCCTTGATAGCAATATCTAATTTTGATTTTATTAAAGCCACATCCACATTTTCTATTTGCAGGAACTGGGATAAGATTGTAATAGAGTCCATGACATTCATCATAAGAGTAGTGACGCTGACGAATTTCTCCGTTGCAATTTTTTTTTTTTAGGCCATTTAATTTTGGGTCTTTGCTGAAATCCTGAGACACTTCAGAGAAGTAAGTCATCAGGCTGATTATACTTTTGGTAGAAAAGTCACAGGATCAATAATTTGGACATAAACAATAAGGCACTTGTGGTCGGTTATGTCTGTAGATTCATCTATGAGCACATTAACAAATGAGTATTGAGTAACTTTTATTTTTTAGAGTTCCCTGTATGGTGCCTGCCATACTAGATAACAGTTCCTCACCTGCATATCATGATCTGTAAGATACTGCTTTTTGTGTAAAAGGTAAGACATCCAGGACTCCAATCTCTGTGAGAAAGTTGTGTATTCCCTCCTGGGCCATCCAGTAAGTAGTTTTTAACAGTACCAGTGCTGCTTTATCCTGTTGACTATTGAACTTCACCTTACTTAGTTCTAAGTCCTTTTGTAGAATAGGAATATTCAGGCAGGACTTATACTCTTTGCATAAAATATGGTGAATGTGGGCGGAATGTTGAAAGTTGGTACATTTGTATGATGTCTTTTTTGGTTATGTATAGTACATATTTCACAGTACATTAAATTTTCCTCTGAAAACAAAGCCATTTGTATTTTGTGCGCCACTGGTTGAGAAAAATTTGCTTTATTTTGGATGAAGAAGATGATTGCGGTTCTTCAGCTGGTGATTCATCAGGCTCAGTAAAAGAGAAATAGTCGTAGGCACAAGCTGTGTTGAGTTACTCTCAAGGGGTACTGAGCAGGCTCTGGAACAGGGTTAGGAGTAGAAAACAGAAAATGCAGCTGCAATAGTCTGTTAGCCAACAAAGTGTTTCATTTTTTTTTGTGGCATTCTTATAGGTTTTCTTCACACTGATTACTTAGAGAATATGGGATCTCGTATGAAGTATGTTCAAAGCCAATCTGAGAAACACAAAATTGCAGTGTTATTCAAAGAAAGTTCAATGGAACTAAAATGTGTAGTTTGGGATGAAAGAGTTATTTTTTTTCTAATGTATGGCTGTAAAACAAAATGATTTAACTCAGGGAAAGTAAAAAAATATCACCCCCCACCTCCACGTTTTCCCCCTCTTATTTCTCTCCAATAAGAATAACTTAGAAGAAATTGATGTGTTGAGATGAGGTATGATCACAGAGAAAAATGAAAGAGAAAGAATAGACTGTTATTGCCCCCTCCTCAAAGATGGTCAAACATATTAACTTTGAAATGTATATTTCAATTTTGCTTAAAGGAAAGTGGTGGCAGGACTGTTAAACTCGGTAGGCTTTAGTGTAACAGAGAGAGGTTGACGCACACACCCACATGAATGCACACATGCAAATATAACATTTATTGATTGAAAATGCAAAACACGATCTCCCATGAAGTTACAAACTGTGTTAGTGCTATTAATAGGAAAGAATCTAGAACAATGATATATGAAACCTAAGATGGCTGATGGATAAAGAGTGAATTTCAAATCGGGTTGGCGAAGACTTGTTTATAAACAAATGCAAAGGGTAGGAGGCGATGTTTAATTTGGGTCATTAAAAAAAAAAAAAAAAAAAAAGAAAAAAAATAATAGACGAAAATAATATTTTTGATAAAAACATTGAAGTAAATTGGACCGGGGAGGTAAGATCAGTGTATGTTTAGTGCCAGCGAAATCTAATCTAAACATAAGTTGTATCCACTGAATTTGGTCATTGAAAAGACAATATGAATGAATGAATGAATTTTATCCACTAAGAGATTTGAAAGATCCGAGTAAGCAACAGAAACTTTGCAAATACATGTGATTATGGCGACACTCGTGATAAGTGCGTGAACAACCTGGCTTATAACCTTCGGTTGCTATATATAAACGAGAGTTATGCCGAGTTGGAGAGTTACATTGGGAGTTATGTTGGTGAAGCAGAGTCGGGAGAGAATTCTCGAAGAGACGAAAGAGACTGTCGTCGAGAGAGTAGAGAGACTGTTGTTGCAGTGAGTCGGTCCAGTGACGAGTCAGAGATAAGGACTTCAAGAAATATCGTCGTTGTAGCAGTCGCGTTGAAAAGCCGCTGAAACCTAATGTTTGTCATTTACGACAACAAACTGAAAAGCTACACTTCCACGTAGGGCTGGAATTACGAGCCACACATCCTCCCAAGTCTATTGGAACAATCACACACACACCTCTCCGTTGGAAAATTGGTAGAGGAGTAGTCCTGCTTTCTTATGTTAATTGCTTTTCTGTAATCTTTTCTACTGTTGTTTGTTTCCTTATATAAAAGACATCAATATTTTACCCATTGTTGTTTGGCTTCTGCAGATATTATTTCCTTTTTTCGCCACATTCTAATTTTCCTGCCGCCCACCCTCACAGCCGTGCCTACATCCCCAATCGACCATGAGCATATGGACAATAACCCCACCCCCAACCGCCTACCGGATCTAAAATTTAACACAACGTGGCAGCAGGTGGAACTTGGCCATTGACCAGTCGAACAATCTACGGGTACTCAGGGAGCGTGCAGCCAGCTACCCCCGAGTTCGGTTCAGACCAAGTGGGCGCCTCAACCCAAAGAGGAAGACACCAGAGGTTGAGGGGCTGAAGGGACGGAGTGGTAGATTTGGTTGCCATTGACCAGGATTGACCTTGAGTTACCACGGAAAATAAGGAACAGCTTTGAAGAAAAGCAAGCCTTAAGTTATACCCAGAAAGAAAATAAAATAAAAATAAAAATAAGAGAAAGAAGGAAACACCAGCAAAACAGACTTTATTTGTTGCATCCAGTCTGGACCGACTAAGACCAGAAAGAACTCTATAGTTTGCAGACGATATTAGTCAAAAAAGACATAAAAAGAAAACAAAACACGGAGCAGCGGACCTCAGGTAAGTCACTTTTTGGTTTCCTCTACTCACTCAATGCACTTAGATCTGACAGTAATATTGTTGATTTTTGTCGACTGTACGCAGTTGAAGCGCACCGCCGTGTTAAGTAGTTTCCTTGTTTGTCGTTAATCTCTCTTCTCGTGGGAAAGTGGTAGGATGAGTGTAGCAGGATCAGACGCCACAACTGACCTTAGGGACAAGGGGGTCCCCGAAATAACGATAGGTTTCAGAAGGCTGATAGGTAGTATGAAGCTACCCACTTATAACGGTAACCCTGCAGACCGGCATGAATGGATTCTTTCCATCCAAAAGAAGCAGGTGATTTATGGCTTATCAGACCAGGAGATGGTGCTCTTGGCTTACGACGCCGCAGCGGGGCAGGTGTCTAAGTTTATAGGGGCATGGTACAAAGAAAACCCAGCCTCGACATGGACAGAGCTTAGATCCGCTCTGTCCCGGCAGTACGCAAGTAAGCGTACAGCCATTGAGGCAGTCAGGAAACTATTCCGGCTGCAGCAACAAGAAGGAGAGATAAATGAAGAATTGGGAGAAAGGATCGCAGGGCTAGCAGTTGGTGACTCGGAACAGCGGCCCTATTCAGGCCTTGTTGGCCGATGTATATGTAGACACACTAAGCAACAGGGACTTGAGGGGCGATGTTCTGAAGGGAGGACCAACCACCCTGACCGCAGCCATACAAGCGACTCGGGCCAGCAACAAGGATGACCCAGTACCAGGTGTGCCTGAGGAAGTGACGATTTATTTTCTGTCTCATCGACTCTCCGATACTCAGTAAAGATGGCCAGTAATAGAGAAAGAGGCGTTTGCTATCCTGTATGCTGTGCAAAAGTTGAACTATTATTTGAGTGGGGCAGCGTTTACCATTAAAACAGACCACAAACCCTTCAAATATTTATTAGAGGCGGAATGGACGAATAAGAAGATACAGCAATGGGCGTTGAAACTAAGTGGATATAATGGCAAGATGGAATACTTGGCAGGGAAGGATAATACCTGTGCTGACCTGTTATCGAGGATTCCGAAGCAACTAGAGACGGAATCTGTCAAGTTAGAGCCAGGTGTGGATGATAAGGTATTCCAAATTAATGTGATCAACTCACAGGCACCGAGGGAAGGACTTGGTTGGGAGGATCAGGAAACGAGGGAGATGGAGATTATTTCTGACCTCCACTGGGGAGACATTATTAAGCAAAGCCAAGAGGATAGAGAGATAGCAGCTATCAGATCCAAGGAAGATGCAGGACGTACCTCCAAATATATGGTGCATTACCTTGCAGGTAGAGATGAGGAAGTAAGTCCAAAAATAGTGATACCTGAGAAGTTGAGAGCCAAAGTTCTGGACCAGTGTCATAGGAAGTTGGGACACATGGGAATTGATAAGACATATGGATTAATGATGAGGAATTATTATTGGCCTAGGTTGTTTAAAGATGTTGTGAACCATGTAGAAAAATGCATAACATGCCAAGTACAGAGTCAAAGGAGTAGGGAGGCCCCCGTATTACCCATTTTAGAAAGTAAGCATGGACATTTCCGGGCCCTATGGAGAAACTCCTAGAGGTAATCTTTACATAGTGAGTTTTGTGGACTGGCTAACGAATTGGCCTGAGGCATTTGCCATACCGGATAAGACGGCACAGACGGTTTCAGAGATAGTGCCGAACGAAATATTCCCCAGATATGGGGCCCCTGAACAATTGGTTACCGATAATGGACCGGAGAACATAAATCAAATTATGAGGGAGACGTTGAGGGAATTCAACATACATCACATAACCACCTCCCCATATCATCCCCAAAGTAATGCGAAAGTGGAAAGATTTCATAAAACCCTCGCTGATGTGTTAGCTAAACTAGCTGAGGATAATAGGGAGAATTGGGACTTATTCATAACCCAAGCATTGGCGGCCCTGAGGCTCTCCATAAACGAGACGACAAAATTTTCCCCCTATTATTTAGTATATGGCCGGGATGTAGTCTTACCTATAGACAATCTATTGCGACCTAGGAGGAAGTATTTAGGGGAGGATCATCATCGAATAGTTCTAGAACAGCACAAAATGTTTACACTGGTGAGGAGAAGGATTCGGAGAGCCCAGAAGAGGCGAAATGATAGGATAAACAAGGGCAGAGGAGAAGTCTCCTTCCAGATCGGGGATCCAGTATATTATAGAATGCATGTGAGAGAAAGTAAATTGGGCCAGAGATGGAGCCCATATTATAGAATAGTAGAGCAGATGGAGCCCATATTATAGAATAGTAGAGCAGACGGGTCCGGTTTCCTTTGTGATATGGGACCAAGTGACCAGGAAAGTAAAGAGTGCATGCGAATGATATCAAACTAGTGGAAATAGGGGAATGGGAAGGAGCCGAAACAAGAACAGAAAAGCCCGAGGGGAACTACGTTAGTAGAACCCGAAGACCTGGAGACGGAGAGTGAAAGCGAAGGGAGTGAAGAGATTGAAATTAGCCCAACTACCCTTCGAAGGCTGAGGGAGACAAAGCGGACCCAAGCGGGACCTTCCGAGGAGGCAGTAATTGACCCTAACCTTAGGGAAGAAGAGGAACTGAGTGAATGGGAAGAAGAGGATGAAATTCCGTTAGCACAATTGCAGAGTAAATTGTGGGCTGGAGAAGTGCCTAGTGTTAATGGGGGATTACCACTGAAATTGTGATTAAGGGGGGGGGGGGTGCAGCCCTAGCTCCAAGGTTAAGTGAAACCAGTACAATGCTAGTTTGGTGGTGGATGAAGAGACGTACAATATCATTGACCGGGCAGAAAAAACTGGCTGGTCAGTGCAGAGGTGAGGAAGGGATTCCAGTTAGTGCACTTTACCAAGGTAGGCCCGACCAGAGTGCATCAGAACCCCTAACAGATATTGGAACAGAAACCGCGATTGTCGTGGAAGAACCTGAGCCACCAAGAGATCTGGCAAAGCCTGTTGTGAAGGCGAGACGAGACCGAGTGGACAGATTCACACAAACATCAATATTTAAAAAAAGAAACGATTGTGATTATCTTTGAACTGAACAAAAAAAAAAAAAAAGAGAAAAAGACCCGTGACTTTTACTTAAAAGGGGCCTGATGAACCTTATGGAGAACTGAAAACTACCTTTGCATGCTGGAAATAATTCTTATTTTTTTTATTTTTTTGTTGTTGTTTGGAGTTTAGGTTGGGATGTGCGACTTGGAGCATGTCCCAGGTGGCCCATCGTAAGAGCATGTTGGGATAGGGTTTCTCGCACCCGACAACATGAAACTCATCCGTCATTTACTAGTAAATGACAGATGGGTAGAGGAGGGATGTAACAGAGAGAGGTTGACGCACACACCCACATATAACGTTTATTGATTGAAAATGGAAAACACGATCTCCTGTGAAGTTACAAACTGTGTCAGCGCTATTAATAGGAAAGAATCTAGAACCATGATATATGAAACCTAAGATGGCTGATGGATAAAGAGTGAATTTCAAATCGGATTGGCGAAGACTTGTTTATAAACAAATGCAAAGGGCAGGAGGCGATGTTTAATTTGGGTCATTAAAAAAAAAAAAAAAAATAGACGAAAATAATATTTTTGATAAAAACATATTGAAGTAAATTGGACCGGGGAGGTAAGATCAGTGTATGTTTACTGCCAGCGAAATCTAATCTAAACATAAGTTGTATCCGCTGAATTTGGTTATCGAAAAGACAATTGGAATGAATGAATTAATTTTATCCACTAAGAGATTTGAAATAGATCTGAGTAAGCAACAGAAACTTTGCAAATAGATGTGATTATGGTGACACTTGTGTGAAGCGCGTGAACAACCTGGCTTATAACCTTTGGTTGCTATATATAAACGCAAGTTATGCTGAGTTGGAGAGTTATGTTGGGAGTTACGTCGGTGAAGCAGAGTCGGAAGAGAATTCTCAAAGATATGAAAGAGACTGTCGTCGCAGTGAGTTGGTCCAGTGACGAGTCAGAAATAAGGACTTCAAGAAATATCGTCGTTGTAGCAGTCGCGTTGAAAAGCCGCTGAAACCTAATGTTTGTCATTTACGACAACAAACTGAAAAGCTACACTTCCACGTAGGGCTGGAATTACGAGCCACACATCCTCCCAAGTCGATTGGAACGAGTTAATCACACACACACACCTCTCTCTGTTGGAAAATTGGTAGAGGAGTAGTCCTCTTTTCTTAGGTTAATTTCTTTTCTATTCTTTCTGTAATCTTTTCTACTGTTGTTGTTTCCTTATATAAAAGACATCAATATTTTACCCATTGTTGTTCGGCTTCTACAGATTATTTCCTTTTTTCGCCACATTCTAATTTTCTGTCGCCCACCCTCACAGCCGTGCTTACATCCCCAATCGACCGTGAGCGTATGGACAATACCCCCCCCGCCTACTGGATCTAAAATTTAACACAACGTGGCAGCAGGCGGAACTTGGCCAGTGACGGGTCGAACAATCTACGAGTACTCAGGGAGCGTGCGGCCAGCTACCCCTGATTTCGGTTCATACTTAGTGGGCGCCTCAACCCAAAGAGGAAGACGCCGGAGGTTGAGGGGCTGAAGGGACGGAGTGGTAGATTAGTGCAAGTAATAACCCCCAACCCCAGTTATTTTCTTAGTCAACTTTAACTGCTACGAATTTATGAAGGAAGAAGAGCATGCTAGTAATTTATTTTCATTATCAATTGTTAAAAGAAAAGGGAAATTAGAATTAAAAAAAATATTTTTGGCGCATATTCAGAATGAATGCTACTTCCAACGAATATTGGAGATTTCCAGGAAGGTTAGATAGTTTTGGTTAGGTTTGTACTTTTAGGTTTAGAGCTAGTGGTAGTGTTCGGGAAATATGATCTGCTGGAAGTAGCATTCTGAATAAACCCACCATGTACCCATCTGGTGTAATTCATATTTAAGAAAATACTGAATGTATATTTCACCAACACAGCTGTTTGAGTGTTCCTATAGCCCCACTAAACTTAAATGAAGTCAATTCAAGTTTGGTATTGTAAAAATTTTCTATCCCAAATAAAAATCATCACAAAAAATGATAAAAGTCATTTTGTCACAGCTTATTTACTCTGGAAAAAAAAAAAAAAAAAAAAAAAAAAAAATCCATACTTTAATAGGGATAAAATATTGAAAAAAAATGACTGTTTTGTCATCATCTGAACAAAATATCAAGGAAACTATTGATCTGAACGTCATGGAACTAGGTATTTTCTGAAAAACAAACAATATGTTCTTTCATTTAAAAGTAAAATTGGCTGGGGTAAATGACTCAAAAATTTTTTCTCAGGGGATAAAATGTGAAAAATAGTGAAAATCTTGCATTTTTTCTAGTTCTTAACAAAAATTTTTCCCAATAATGGGAAATTAACCATTTTTTTTAAAAATCAGAAAGCCTAAATTATAATCAAACAAGCATAAAATTGAGAGTTTGAAGGAAAACATTCCTAGTCCTAGGGGGTCAAAATGCGACAAAGCCCGTTGGTAATTTTGAATTATATAGCTGCCAGAGGTTAAAAAAAAATTGACAACCAGCCACAGAAATCTTTAGTAAAAAGGTAAAAGATTTATATGCAATTCTTGACCTCCGGAAACCAGGAGTTAACCCCCCTCCCCCCAAAAAACCTGAAGCAATGGTAAGCCAAATTGATTTTGACATATCTGGGTCAAAGGACAGCCAGCGATAAACTTTAGAAGAATCTGTCATCAGCTTGTAATAAATCCCACCACTGACAAGAGCAAAGAGTGAAAAAAAAAAAGAGGGGGAGCATTGGTAAAAAGGGCTTGATTAGTTAGTTTCCATTATTTCATCTTGATGTTGTCATTTTCGAACAGTCAAGGATTCAGGAAAACAGTTTGGCACAGGTTTGCTTTGAGAACTTTGCATTCTATGAGGTGTTTAAATGTTACCGATGAATGGGATTTTTCACTGAATATTTCGTTCAAGCACCATGTTGGATTTTCCTATATGACAAAACCAAGCGTTTTAAACAGCTGTGCCGACCCTTATCACAAAATTAAATTGCTCCGTTAAAAAGAAAGCGTAGGTCGACGGTCAGCTAACGAGAAATGGCAGGGAAGAAAAAACAGGATGTATATTCCCTCGTAGAAATTTCCTATTGGAAAAAAAAAAGAAAGAGCTACTTTCATCAATTAGCAGAACTCACATCCCTGACGGATTTGCTGTGTGGTCACTGATGCAGGACGCATAGTGATCAGCACTTTTGACGGCTGAGTTCATATAACATTGTTACAGTATTACATGCAATGTTAATCAAGAATGTGTTGTCCAGACAAAAGTGATACAGTATGCATAATTGTTGCTTGTCCATTTTTTTTTTTTTTTAATTGAATGTCTTTGTCAGTGAATAAAATGTATTTTTTTTTTTAATAATTGCATCGTTTTTAAGAAATGTATTTTTTGTAATTATTGTGTTGTTGGTTAAGAAAGACATTAGCTAGATGAAGAAACTATCGTCATTAATGTCTTATGTGGGAGGTATTTCTGCCACACTTATACTTATGCTCATTCCAGCAGTCATCATCAAAGAGGAAGCATAGAAAGATACAAGTTACTGATTTTTATTTTAGCCTGTCATTTACTTAATGTAATGTCACATGGCTGACTTGTAGTTTAAATTGGGAAGTATAATTTTTTTTTAACTTTTTTAAAAAAGATTTTATAAATTTCAACTGATCAAGTATACTGTTCATTCAATGAATGCCAAATGTTTCTTTATAAGGAAACAGTTAATCTCACCATTAATTATTTCCCTCAACTCAAATCTGCTTCAAAAATGAATCCTTCAATCTTAGAGTCAATGATTAAAAATTATTACAATTTTCTTTTCAATTTTCTCTTCACTTCAATGTAAATAATAGAAATTGAGTATTAAAATAATTTTTAAAAATGGTCTCAATAGTTAGATCACAGAGGCAAAAATGACAAAAGAAGTATAAATAATTGGAATAGATGAGCAGAATGCCCTAAATTAATTTAGAATTAAAAATTTGCAAAATTGATGAAATTCACTGCATGCAGTACCTACAGCCTCAGCCTGCTTGACATTGCGTGGAAATCCATCAAGTAAAAATCCATATCGGCATTCAGCTTTGTCCAAATTTTGGTTAATCATTTCTACAACAAGATCATCACTGACCAATTTGCCACTGTTCATCACCTCTTTGATTTCTTTGCCCAGAGCAGAGTTTGATGCCACAACAGATCTCAACATATCACCTGGAATGAGAAAAATGTAAGTAATAAAACACTTTATAATTTGAAACAAGACAATGGTTAAAGTTTTAAATAAACCTATTCTATGTTGCTGGCATTCAACCATAGATTTCTTTTGTATTTAATTTTTTGTTCAAGTAATGTTGTGCTTGCCTGAGACTAAGGCAAAAGTTTTGTTATTTTTTTTCAAGTTTTCATAATCTTATCACCAGTGATTACCTCTTGCCTAAAAATGCCATTTTTCTGTGTTGGGCAAGAAGTGTGCAAGTGGGAAAAAAACAAATACAGTAGAAAAATTTTGCAACAACCTGATGTTCTTCAAATGAAGATTACTCCTCACTTACTCTGATTAACTTAAAAAGCACAAGAAGTAACAAATTTTATAAATACAATCTTTAAAAACATGCACAGAAGAAATAATCAAAAGATAGAAGAAAAAAGCCAAAATAAAAATCGTAAATTGTTCAAGTACGATAAACTAATTAATACACACAAGTTATGCCCCTTTAGCGTGTAAAACTTAACAGAAAAATGTTATAAGAACAAAAATGGCAGGAACGTATTATGAAGAAAAGAGAAAGAGATTGTATATCTAAATATTTCATACAATCTAAATTCTATGAAATTTGTTAGGATTGGATAACAAAAATCCTCAAAATGATTTGCATAAACAAATCCGCTCCACAAGTTTAAACTCCAACTATCTCTATAAAAAGACTAATTCAGAGGATCACTCAATTAGTACATCAATATAAACAATCAGAAACTAAATGCAAAGGGGTACTGAAAAGTTCTCAACACACACTTCCTAAAATCTGATCAAGCATCAGAATTTTTGGAAAGGTTGAAAACTTTAACAGTACTTTGTGCAATAAAATGTTCATCAATAATACTTAACCTACCTCAGAATAATTTGTAACGGTAAGGGATTGTGCTATTTTTAATGTTCATTGACCATTTTTGCATCTTGTTTTGAGAATTTGCATTGCTTAAACCCAACTCACATTTTTTACGACCCCCCCCCCCCAAAAAAAAAAACAGCTGGGATTTTCAATTGAATAAAGAAAGTTGTAGAATATCAAGATTTCTATTTAGTATGAACATTTTACTAAAAAAACTTCTGTAATCATGAATTAACAATATCAATTGAATATTGAAATACATCTATAAATATTTGGAAAGATCTGTTGACTGTAAGAAATCTCTAATACTAATATCCAAGCCCAATATGGATTTTGGAGATGGTAAAATAGAGACAGGAATTTTCTCCCTCTCCACAAAAGGATCAAACTTAGGATATCAACATTTCTGTGGTTTGTGTACATGATGACTGGAAAATAGTCTTGAACAAATAAAGTGATGAGTGAAAGGAATTAGGAGGTTTAATTAAAAATTTAGTGTCTGGGCATATTTGAGAATCACTAAGAGGTAAATTTGAAATTGGCTTAGTTAGACAAAGTAAAATCGACATAGTTCCAAGAATTAAGAGTTGAAAATTTTAATTTTTGATAAAATTTATGTCATTACAGACCAGCCAGTAAAAGAATTATTATCATATATGGCAAAGCCCATGTGCTGCTGCTTTGGGTTTCCTTGAGTGGAGGAAACAGGTTTTTGAAAAGTCCAGAGTAAATCTAAACAGCAGGATTTGTCTTGGGTTCACTCCAGTCATAGGCTCCAGTTGCAGGGTAACATTCCTAACAAACCAAACACTGTTGTTTGTGAAAGGCATTTTCCATGTGATTATGAAACGGTGGTTATGACAAGAAAAGTTTGACCCAGAAATCCACCATTAATATTTGATCATTTTTCATAAGTGTAATACCTAGTCCTCAAACAAAACCAACAACATTTCTGCCTGTGCGAAATGTGCAAAATGACAAGTTGGTATGGTTTCTAGAAAAAGACAAAATCCTCACCTTTGAAAAATTGTATCAGAATAATGGGATTTTTTTGTGTCAGCATTTACATGCTATAAATCAAACAATCAACTGTTCATCCAATCTATTGATCTTTTTCATTGGAGGTATTCTAATGCTTTTTAATTAAAATTTTTGAAATTTTTTCTCTTTCAAAAAAATCAAATATCGATGTTTTAGCACTAGTCATAAATCAATGAACCAATTTGTTATTTTAGTAACTTAAAAAATTGATATAAAAAAAAAAAAAAAAAAAATTAAAAGAGCATATTAATATTATGTCACCAAAAAGGATCGAGACAAAACATTATGATTCTGATATCAGGCCATTTGAATACTTTGTTACATCTTGGTCGTTATATAACAGACTTCAGGATGATTCTAAGTTACCCAATATGAAAATGTTGACAGACTTGACATCAGAAGTTTCAAAATTAAATAACTTCAAATTTCTTGGTGATATTTTAGTGAAATCTCTGAAAATCAGAGAAAAGTGTATTCTTTTAGTTGATGAAGTGTCTGCCAAAGTTTCTCTATAATATTGTGCAGGAAACTTATTTAGTTTGGCTAAAAATTTTGAGGAATTACCAAAAACAGTATTGGGCATAATGGTAAAAGGTTTAAATGGTGGACCAAAACATTTATTTAAAATGATCCTAGTTACAAAATTGAATGAATTATTTTATAGTAATAAAATACATTTTAATATAGGTACTGCCACTTTTTCACAGAAAAACAACATAACATGAAAAAAAAAAAAAAAAAAAAAAATAATATGTTCTGAACTCAATAAAAACAAAGCTTTATCATCAAAATGTTTGTTATTACTAAGATGAAAGATCAAAGTATTTTTTTGAAATTTTTTAATCCTTTCTAGCACTTTCGAAGTTTTGGTTAAAAAAAAATCGTTTTGTTAGTGAACGTCGTAATAATTATGACTAGGTTTTTTTTTTTTTCCCTCATCACTTTTTTCCAGGTAAAAAACACATTGATTTGGAAATTCTTGCAAAAATTTAATAATTGTCAGATTTTAATGAAACTTTTAGGACATTAACAAAATTTATTTTTTCAACATATGTAACCACATACTCACTTAATTTCACAAAATTAAGAGATTCACTTTTTGGGATGGGGATTTTTTTATTACTTAAAAGCAGGACTTCTTGGGGAATGTGCAATGTCACAAGTTGATAATCACTGGTGTACTGGATCACCACAGGTTCTTTCAAACCAGATTCAGGCAGTAACAACACGAGTCAGGCGGGGAAATTAACATACATTCTAAATCATGAGTGTAGCAAGTGTCAAAATAGCCCTTATGACTTGCTTTTTTTTTTTTTTTTAAATTGTGATTTTCAGTAGGGATTATTTTTTAATTTAAAATTTAAGTTTTGATATGAAAAAGTGATACACTGAAATGAATATTTAAAAAAAAAAAACAAACATTCCTAACATTTACAAAGAGATTTACAAATAAATTTATTTTTCTTGTTGGAATCCATATTTAAATAGAAAATAAAAATTTGGATATGCAAGCCACTTTTTCACTCAAATTTTTTGTAATGCCCAACCTTGATTGTATCGTTCTTAAAATATTTGAATCTTTTTCCATGTCAATTTTTGAAAGTTTATAATTCTTTCAGTGACAGTTATTAAACTAAACTAAAAATATCAGAATAATTTTAAATTAATATATGGATGTAATGAATAACAGAAAGATGGGGAAAGGCCTTTGGTTGTAAAAAAAAAAAAAAATTTTACCACTTCATTATAAGGATATTTTTCAACCACACATCCGAACCACCAATTCCTATCATAGATTGATGTAACAGATCTCTTAATATTTTCAAGCTCTCTATTGTACCATTTTATAATTTTAACTATTTTTCTTTCATCCCGAGTTGACACTGTTTTTACTTCTACCACTTCCTGAGACACAGGAATAAAACTATGTACTTTTTGAGTTCCTGGAATTGTTGAGGCATTTTTTAATCTATTTTCTAAGACTTCTGCTTCATTTGTCTATTCATTTGTTGAGGAATAAAAAATATTCCTGAAATGTTCTTTCTTGCATAATCAAATAACGGTCTTGGTGTCATTTGTTCATTATAGGGTTGCTGCAAGCTTGCTTTTGCTGCTAATCTTTTAGTCCCACTCTGCATCAATAAAGTCAATTTTATGATTGTACAAATTGATAAAATTTTTATAATGTGAAGTGTACCACAGAGAAATAGATCAGATTTTTTTACTTTAAAATTAAGATTTTTTTTTCAGTACTTCTATAAGTTTTCTTTGGGACAAATGAACAAC
This sequence comes from Acanthosepion esculentum, assembly GCA_964036315.1. Taxonomy (NCBI): domain Eukaryota; kingdom Metazoa; phylum Mollusca; class Cephalopoda; order Sepiida; family Sepiidae; genus Acanthosepion; species Acanthosepion esculentum. Next base: position 84,026,605 of record OZ038498.1, read on the forward strand.
TACTGTGTCATACTTGAGACAATCTGATATAATTACAATATTAATATGCACCACCACCCACCGTGGAGTTCAATTTCTGTTGGGAACATACTCAAGAGGAAACAAAATTGCCTTGGTTGGGATGGGGATACACAACCAGTATACTCACACCAAGTACTGTTTTGAGTTGCTGCCAGTTTCAGATTTAGTACCCAAGAACTAATATTTGGTAATATGAAGCAGTGATCAAACTTTGGTTTCCTTGGCTCGATTGACTCTCAGCCAGTCTTCTAGCATTTAAAAGTTGTAGCGGTGATGGATGTCTGATCAAAGATAGATCAAATTGAATAATACAGTTGGGATTAACTTTTGTTCCTAGGGCATGTCGTGACCAGCCACTTGGTCAGATCGGGCCTCTCCGACACCCCCCCATCTAGCCCAAGTAAGGTGTTGCAATTCACAGAACTGCTTTTACCTGGGTTATAGAATATGCTCAATCACCAGGCTCTGCAAACAGGTGGCCTTGTTGAGAGATTTCTACCCCCTTCAGAGGTGCAGTCAGCATATCCTGAAGCCCTGCTAACAGTGCCTGATGCAGTTTAATGTCTTACCCAGGACAAGATATGCGTTGGTGGTAATCTGTTAAATGATATTGTTCATCTTGAGTCAGTTTACCAAGATGAATGCCTACAATCGTCAGATTCAGATTTTGATGTATTGTGCAAACACAGATGCAATGTGTTCAGGCAACACCTGCTAGGATACATTCTTTTGGTCTGAGCTCAGTAAATTTTGAAAAACTAATTCTGCTTAATTTTTTTTATTTTATTTAATTGGTATGCCTCTTTCAGGTTACATGGTACAAGATATTGTTCCTGAACTCTTCTACCATTCTTTAAGACAGTTTTATAATCATTTTTGCCAGGCATCACCGACTTCTTCACACTTATAAAACAGCACAGTTTCGTCTCTTGTGGGAATCTACATTCTTTGTGTATTTGGTCAAGTTAATATTCCTTGTTCATTTACAAGTTTTTGTCTTGTCTTGTCTTACCATGTATGTTGTGATACCAAATTCCATTTGAATTCTTTAGATACTCTAGCTTTTTGGAAGTATTGTCAAAATCAGTTTAATTTTCTTTCATACTGTTCTTTTAATTTTTCCCCACTCAACCATAACTGGTTTGTTTTTCAAGTTTTTGACACTTGATTGGTAATTCACCAATCATTGACAATGACTCATTAAGTTGTTCCAATTCATTTTCAGTATCAACAAAAATGCTAGAATGAAGAAAACTTAGGTAATTTTATCAGTAAATTCTTTTGATATGCCTCTTAATCCTTTTTTTAATTTTTTTTATGGATTTTAAAATGGCTGCAATAGTACTGCTAATGCATCCATTTTGATTCAACAAGATTATTGAACTATCAGATTTTTTTTTTTTTTTATCCAATAAGTATTTCATAGTAATTTTATGACAAGACAGTAAATATTTCTCTGACATGATGCTCTTTGAACACATACAAGACTGGAAATTTTGTACAAATTATAATAATTTTAAATAAATTATAACTATTGTGATAGCAATCTTGGCAAAATTTAATAATTTAAAAAAAAAGAAAGAAAAAAGCATATCAGTTTTGAAAATATTAACTTGTTAAATTGTAAGAAGTCTCATATTTTATCTCCTTGGGAGAGAAACAGAACATTGAGTACCTCCACTAACTCAGTATAAGTTTTTGATACCTAAGGTTTAAAATGAAGTTTTAAAAATAAAGCATTCTTGAAGATTTCATTTTAGCTTTAATTGAAAGCTAAATTATTAAATTTGCTATTTTCAGTAAGTAAAATATTCTGGTGTATTTCAAATAGAAATTATATAGATCAGAATCTCAACTTTTTGGTTGATTTCAGAAAATTTTATTACAAATGGCCATTTTCTTAATTTTACAAAATTTGTAAACAAAGAAAAATTATTGGTTTTAAAAATCTTTCAAAAGCAAAATATATATTTATGACATGTTATTTGAGTAAAATTGGCAAATTTAAAGTTAAATTAATCTGATTTGAAATAAACATTCCTTACTTATAGCATTAAAAAAGTAATATACAAGCATTTAACAACAGGTCCTGTTTTTCTTTTATCTTTATTGATAAGTTCTGAGGTGATTGACAGCTAGTATGGATGACCAAAATTGACAAATTTATGAAATCTAAGTGAATGTACATTTTTTTTGGTTTTTACTACTAGTAATTTTTACAAATTAACATTTATTTTATTGACTTAGTTACATTTGAAGATGCTTTATGAAAAAATAAAATTTTAAATTAATTTTAAAATTAAATCAAAATGAAGACAAGAAAATTGACACATTGAAAATTTTTTATAATTAAAATCTTCTGCAATGATCAACAGTTAATAAACTTTAACATTAGCTAAAAACATTTTTTCTATTTTCTTCAATCTGAAAATTGTGAACACTTGCTGTTGAAAACTATTCAAAATTAATAATAAAAATGAGAAAACTAATTTAAAATATAAAAATATAATTTCTTGAAATTATATTTTTATATTTTAAATTAGTTTTATAAAAATATTATTTATTAGTTTTATAAAAATAATTAAATTTATTAAACCAACCTTAGTCATAAAATTAAATAAAATGTCTTTATCAAAATAATTGTCATTAAAAAGAAAATCACTCAATTGAAGTATTATGGCAGCGTAGTCGGGGCACAGCCTGATGTCTTTGGTCAGGATCGATCATGTATTGGAGAACAAGCCGCCAGCCCACACTGTTGATGGCATTTGACACAGCAGCTGGTCTTTAAGTTGACCTCTTCAACTATGACCTCTCTTACTCACATTGTGATTTTTGATCTTAAGAGGGTCAAGCTGAATTATCACTGGGGTATCTCAACCAAGCTAAACCAAGGAGTCGAATACGTGCACACAAAATTGAAAATAAAATAGACGACGCCTGAATAAGTCACTATATGATGTTCATATCAAAATAAAAATAAAATATTTAGTTCTTTTTTTTCCTTTCCCAACCCGCTTCTAATATTTGGTGACAGAAAAAATTTTTTGGGTAACTTCTTTAAAGGTGCCCAGACTTGACAACTGTATTTATCTTCAAGTACTGTTGTTTGTACTTTCCAGAATGGCACAAGGTTATCACTGGAGTTTTTCTTCTTCAGCAGATAATTATTATTATCATATAGACATATTATAAATGTTATGTTTTTTTTTTTTTTAAACTAATGGCAAAAATATATTTTTATATTTATTACCTCCACCATAACTAATTTTATGAAAAATCTAGAAATTCATTACCATACAATTTAGTGATTAAAAAACAAAAATAAAAAAAATTGATTATTTTGTACATTTAGTTTACCAGATCAAAATGTTAACTATTAACATCATTTGTTACATATTTTCATATTTTGTCATCTTAACATTAATTCATGACACTTTAAAAATTTTCATTAATCTATTTGTTGTATAATAAAATAAAATAAGGTTGTTTATTTTCAATCAAATTGGTCAACATTTAACCACAAATAACACAAATTCTGTTGATTTTATGATATTAGTTATGTGAATATTAATCAGCATTCAAAGAGCTTTCTAAAGATATACAACTTGACCATGTGAAAATGTTAGCATAGTCATAAATACCAAAATCTGCCATTTTTTAAAAATATCAATTATCATTTTTTCAAAACTTTTTAAGAAAATCAGAAATTATGTTTATTTAAAATATTTTGAACCAAGCTTAACTTAGCTTAGCTTAGCTTCTGCGCCGAAAAGAGGTAATTTGAAAATAAAACAAAGCAGGTCATAAACTTTTGCGTCACTTGACAGGTGTTGAATGACATATTGATGGGATAATTTGTTCTACAGAAGGAGAAAAGTGAAATATTTTACATTTAAGTGAACAAATTATTTACCTCGTTAATTTTAAGGAAAACTCTCAGCGCTCTAATTTTTTGTTTTTTTTTGTACTTAGCTTTCACCTTTACATTTATGATGCTTTATGGAAAATATATTATAAAGAAATTAAAACTAGACTGTTATGAATGAGATTAAATTTCATAAGAAAGGTATCTAATTAATTTATAGGTACCTTTCTCATAAAATTTTATCAGAAGTGTACATAAAATACTATAATTTTATGTACATTTACTACATTTTACTGTGTTATCTGTATTTCCATTCATTTTATTATTAATTTTGATATTTTATTTATGGAAAAATGCCATAACTGAGATTAATATAAAAATAAGATCATATAAATTTCATAAGATGATACTGATGCTTTTGGGTACCCTTCTCAGTTGAAATTGAAAAATCAAATAAACTTCTCCACACGTGTTTCGCAAAATTAAAGGTCTTAACAGCGAGAACAATGCTTAACTTGAATAATGCAACTTAATTGTATTCTGGTTGGTCTTCCGTACTTTATAATTAGAGCCCGATTATAAACACAAAATTACATTTCTTAATTATTGCGGGTCTTCTGATTAGTCAAAATGATACAATTTACAACGCACTAAACAAAGATCTATCTCATCAGGACACTTACAAAACCCGATGCGGCTTTTAACTAATTTTATAATATTTTAACAACTTAAATGTAAAAATCTATTATAATTAAAAAATAGTTGTATTAAAAATTCATTTTTCATCGAAAAATTTTTTTGCTTTCAGAAAATATTGTACATATTCATAAAAACAACTAAAAGCAAATAAAAGCATTTGAAATTAAATAATATATTTGTTTTATTGAGTTTTGTATGTTACATGTCAGAGCTGATTTTCAGGTATGTGGGGTCCAATTAAAAAAACAAAACAAAAAAAAAAAATGATTTGCATTCCTCAAAGCCTTGTGCTTTTAACTATTGTAATCACTAAACCCGATGTGATCGAATTTCTAGCATTTTCATAAAATTAGTTGGGGGGGGGGGGTAATAAATATTAAAATTTTTTTTTTTATTTCTGTCATGACTTTAAGAAAAAGAAAACATATTTATAATAATTTCGATCATCTGTGAATACTTTCTGGAAGTTTCATTAACATCCGATAATTATTTTCATTTTTGCAAGATTTTCCAAATTAATGTGCATCATACAAAAAAAAAAAAAAAAGTGCTAAAAATCGTATGTTATTTTACTAGTTCCGGTGAAACAAGGATTTTTAAATAAAAATTCAGATTGTTCTAAAAAGAAGGAAAATTTTTTAAAAATAATTAAAATAAACTTTGATCTTTCCTCTTAATAACAAATATTTAGACGATAAAATTTTGTTTTTGTCAAGTTTGGTGTCTTTTTCATCATGCTATGCTCTTTTTTTAGCGATCTCATGGAGGTACCTACCTTTAAATCTATCCAAGTACTTTAGAATGGTATATGGCTTTGTGGGTGAAAAAACAATTATGATATTGATATTTAAATTTTGTGACTATTTACCAAAATTCAACTTTTTGGCAAGGGTCATATCTCAGAAATCATTTCACCTAAAGATGTAAAATAGGTACCATTCAATTTCTATCATGAAGCTCTATAAGTGTATCAAATTTGAAAAACATCTGTGTTGGTGATAGTCAAACTATTGTTGATTTAACACGGAAGGAGTCATTTAAGGAAAGTCAATAAAAGAAAATGCTTCCTAATATTATATATATTATATAGTTGCCAATTAACTGGACATTACTAATGAGCTCCTTCCTAAAAATGTTCTTAGTAATTGTTATTTAGTAGTAATTTAGGTCTCCACATGTCTGACCCCAGTCGCATGTTTGTCAAGCTGGTATAAGGATCACCTTGGCCTGAAGTGATTTGTGTGAAAGATACTCTAGCCTCCATACCAAATTGTCAAGATTTTATATTCTCTTGGTAAACTTGCATCAATAGCTGTTCCTGAGTGTCAAGATGAGAGAGTATCTTCAGAATCTCAAGTCATGTTAAGATAATTTTTACTGCCACATGCTTTGCCAGGGTCTAAGAAATGGATAAAATTGAGTTCAATGGTGTTCATTCTTTGTTGATTATACATGAGCCTTGTCCACCGAAATCAGCCCAAGGAATACAATGTGAAAATGACTATCATGGCCTACAAGACATGTGACTAATAGCTTGGTGAGAGTGTTAAACTTACAATGATGCTTAATGCTGTAAAGAAAAAAAAATTTTTTAAAAGAAAGTTAAATTTTCTGAAAACTTGATAGCAGCATTTAGTAGCCAGTTTCATTTAAACATTTTTTTTTTTAATACTCTTATCTGGGTATCTGAGTAGTAACAGCTGCAATAAAAAAAATCTGAAAATGCATAGGGAGAGTGAAGGATCCATTCAGAAACTTTGCAAAGTATGAAGATATAGGAAATGTGAACTGTTATGTAATATCTTATGTCCTGTATGGCAGTGAATATTGGACAATCTATTTACAGATGAAGTAGACACCTGAAGCAACAAAAACGTTGTTCTACTGATGGACCGAACATTTTAAGGAAAATAACTAAAAGGGCTCTTATAGTTAAAAATCAGAAAGAGTTGAAATTTCTGGAACACAATGAGAAGAGAGGATGTAGAGAATTTAACACCCACAGTATATATTGAAGGCAAGAGAAGCTGGAGGAAACCATGATTAACCTACTTAAGTTTATATGAATAAAAACAGTGATGGTAAAGGTCATAAGTTACTTAGAACATCAAAAGACACAAAGTTGCACAAAGCAATACCCATTTTCTGAAGGGATATTGCATGTAAAAAAAAAAAAAAAAAAAAAAAATACTTAATATGACTTAACTTAGTCTGAAAAGCTGTAATTGTAACACCTTCCTCTTTTTTTTGTTCCAATTTATTTTAATTGATTAATAACACAAGCTGTGGCTGAAGGAATTTATGGACAGTTCAAACAGAATTACTGAAAAAACAGGTTTTCTGGCTATTATCATGTTTGGGATGGAAAGCAAAGAAAGATTACTTACCTGTAGACAAATGGCAAACTTTATACCTTTCTGCTAACATTGGAGCCTATGAAAGATAAAAAAATATAAGTTTATATTTATGCATCTGCTAATTACCAAATGCAACCAAAAGTTTGCATATACTTTGAAAATATGAAAAATCTTGTGCTTTGTAAAATAAATTGGGTGCTTGAATTTTCCTGCAAATATTCTTATAATTGCAAAACAAGTTCTTTGTTATGATTTTCACAGATTTATATTTCTAAGTATTTATCTGTGCAAAATGTTCATCTCATTACCTTCATTTTACTTCTAGAAGCAAAAGACCCCCCCCCCCCAAAACACACACATCAGCAAAAGGTGTGAAGTTGATAACTTCAGAATATTTTAGACTTAGCTTCTATTTTGGTCTTCAGTGGCACTACAAAAGAAAAGTGAAACATGTTTTCCATTTGTCAATCTAGAACGAGTCAAACTGCTGACAGCAAAAGCTAAAACATGGGGAAGAAAACAATTCTTCCCAAAAAGATTAGTACCTGTTTATTTGGAAATAGTCAAGAACATGACCTTTCTTAAAGAGTAAATTTAAACTAAAATACAAACATTGTATGTGGGTAGTTTATGTTAAAGACTACATGTTCCACACACAATCTTTAACAATATTATTACAATTACCTACTTTTTTATGTCACATATAAAATAAACTAAGTAAAATGTGAAGGGAAAATGCCTACCAAACCCTACTAATACAAAACCGGCAAAAATAAAAGACATATCTTAAAAATCGACAGTTATTAATATCTATAGAATTAAGAAACCTGAAATGGGAAACCAAATCAAGATAGAGCTGTAATAATAACAACGAAGCCATTTAGAAGCACTGATCTACGGCCATTACACTGAGTGTCATGTCAACTGTGATCTTAAGGCATTTATGGAATGTCCCTTTTATTGTAATCATCTGAAAATCAGGGTTGGGTGAAGTTCAGAAAGGGTTGAAGCAATTGGTGTCTTTAGATAGATTCTTGTTGTTTAGATAAATAAACAGCAATTAATAACTTGTTACTTTGTATCTTGCCCTATTTCTTTTCCTTTCAGTCATTTAGTTTGAATTTTTCTAAATAACATTATGTAATTTTCTTTAGTTTGACTGCATGTTATCATCTGAAGTAATATTTAGGGTAAATGTTAGGACATTTCTAACACTGATTAATTTATCTATTATATTTACAGGAAAGTGAATCACTATGAAGTCTTATGAATCCAGATTAGAATAATGTATTAGTAGTTTTATAGATAATTTATATAACTAAGTTATAACAATTTTTTCTCTCAAAGTGTCTAAATGTGAAATATAAAGACCAATCGATACATGATAATGTCCTTATCAAAATTGTTTGAAATAAGTTCAGATGCTTATAATTGCAGGGCTCAAGATTAATGTTGTTCACAGTGGGTGATAATTTAGGAACAAAAAACAAAACGACCAAAACAACAACAGCTCAATACTATGTCTAGAACTAAAGTTATGGCAATTTCAATACTATGTCTAGAACTAAAGTTATGGCAATTTCAATACTATGTCTAGAACTAAAGTTATGGCAATTTCAATACTATGTCTAGAACTAAAGTTATGGCAATTTCAATACTATGTCTAGAACTAAAGTTATGGCAATTTCAATACTATGTCTAGAACTAAAGTTATGGCAATTTCAATACTATGTCTAGAACTAAAGTTATGGCAATTTCAATACTATGTCTAGAACTAAAGTTATGGCAATTTCAATACTATGTCTAGAACTAAAGTTATGGCAATTTCAATACTATGTCTAGAACTAAAGTTATGGCAATTTCAATACTATGTCTAGAACTAAAGTTATGGCAATTTCAATACTATGTCTAGAACTAAAGTTATGGCAATTTCAATACTATGTCTAGAACTAAAGTTATGGCAATTTCAATACTATGTCTAGAACTAAAGTTATGGCAATTTCAATACTATGTCTAGAACTAAAGTTATGGCAATTTCAATACTATGTCTAGAACTAAAGTTATGGCAATTTCAATACTATGTCTAGAACTAAAGTTATGGCAATTTCAATACTATGTCTAGAACTAAAGTTATGGCAATTTCAATACTATGTCTAGAACTAAAGTTATGGCAATTTCAATACTATGTCTAGAACTAAAGTTATGGCAATTTCAATACTATGTCTAGAACTAAAGTTATGGCAATTTCAATACTATGTCTAGAACTAAAGTTATGGCAATTTCAACGTCGTGAATTTATGAAAAATTAGATGATACACCATATTCCATAGAATTTAATGAAAATCTGTATTTTTTGGCAAATGGCCAGTAAAATGCAATCTTTATTCAAATCCTTTTGCCTAAATCATATTTTCTGTATCATAAACATGTAAAAACGTTATCAGAACACATTTTACCCCCTCACTAACCCATATGGGGTTCAAAGATGGCATTATTCCCCCCCCCCCCAAAAAAAACAACTGAAGATTGCAATTCTTCCTCAAATTACACCAGAAAGATGGCCTCCAGACATGGTTAAAATATATATTTTCTGATTCATGAACATATTTCCTACATGAATCAACAATTGAAATAGTACCAACAAATCCAAAACTGGAACAAAGTTGACAGAAGCAAAAGTGAAAAGAAACGGTTGGGGTCCATTTTCAAAATTTTATTCAATGATTTTTTCAAGGTATTCAAGACTTCCATGGAGTAAGTTTATTTAATCTATCATATAGACACACACACAAAAAAAAAATGCAATCTATTGTCCTCATCTTTGTTATCAAATTTAGACAGAAACTGGATCACTTTTTAAACAGGTGAATTAATTTAGATATTTGTATTTATCTCTAAATGTGAAAATCATTAGGATCTCATTGTAAGAACTAAATTGCTTTAATAAATAAAGCAAGAAAATTATATTTTCCTTCAATTTTTGCTTAAAAACTCGAAACCATTAACAAACATGTCAATGTTCAGCTTTTCATTAACAAGAGAATAAAAAAAAAAGATAAACATGAAAAATGTAGTCACAACAAAAGGCAGGTAATCAAATTTTTTTGATAAAGATTAAAAAAAAAAAAAAAAAAAACTTTCCTGATTGTGAATAATTAAAATGCACTAATATTTGTTATATAGAAAAAGAATGAATAGAGCACAATTTTTAAACTATGATAAAAGAAACTGATTATGAAAATTAATTAACAAGATTTAACCAAAATATTTAAATAAAATTTTTTTTTTTTTAAATTACAGTAAAATTTGTTTTTTTATTTATACATAAAAAAGAAGATATTTTAGCTTTTTTTTTTAGAATTTTTTCTTAAAAGCTGTTCTAATTACATTAAAAGTAAGTTTTGGAACAGTGGCTGCAGGGCACAGGGACATGTTAAAAATTGGATGGATCAAAATAAATATTTATTCCCTAAGCATTTTAATGATTTTTTTTCTTAAACAAGATTTTGAATGGTTTTAAAATTTTCCAGGAAGATGGTGAAAATAGTCAAGTGTCCAATAACAGAGGTTAGCTAATTTTGTATCAATGAAATAAAAAAATTGCCATTGGAAAGTGATTTTTTAAATATTAGGCACCTCCACTAAAGAAAAAGAAAGAAAAAAAAAAAAAAAGCGCCAAACATTAAAAACAAAGTTTTGTCAAAATGTTTATTATTATTAAGAGGAAAAAACAAAGTATTTTTTGATGATTTTATTAAATCTTTTAATCCTTTCTAGCACATTTGTAATTTGGGTTAAAAATATTGTTTTTTTTTTTGTGTCAGTGGTTGCTGCAATAATTAGTGTTTTAGCACCTTTTTTCTTGGTGAAAAACACATCGATTTGAAAATTATTGCAAAAATTAAATAATTGTTGGATTTTAATGAAACTTTCAGGACAAATGAATTATTTTTAATTTAAAAAAACAAAATTTGGTATTTAGTAATGCAAGGCATTTTGATTGTGGCAAATATATGTTCACCTGATTAAAACAAATATCTAAGGATCATAAATAAAATAGTGCTCCTGTCTTTGTTAAGCAATCTTTTGATAGCTATATTTTCATTATTTAATATCTCTTGAGGGATAATAATTTCAATGTGTAAAGTCTCTTGTTTAAAATTTGAGTTGAAGAATAAATAGCATCCTGCAGAGAAGAATTATCTTGCAATGTTACCATAAAACACGCATACATTCTTTTGCATAAAACAGTTTCTGATGTTCTACTGTCCAAATATACAGATCCTAGAGATAATAAAAAAAAATAAATTTAGCTAGCTTAAAATTTTGGATACAAAGAGTTACTCCCCTTGAACCATGAAAGCAACAATAATGGCTAGTATATATTAATATATATTTTTAACCTCACAGAATCTGGCAACCCCAAATCTGAGCTCAATGAAAATCGTTCCCTGCACCTAACTTTTCTAGGGCTTTTGAATGAGCTAGTCTCTGCCAAGTTGTTTTTTTCTTAGGTTTAATTTTGAACAGAGTTTTTTTTTTTACACTGCAAAATTTATAATTCTATTGTTACATCAAGTTAATTTAATATTTTTCTGAGATATTCTTAATTATGGCAAATATAGATAGAATTTTTAATTTTTCCCGTGTAATGTGTTTTTCTTTTTCAAATGCATTTTTAAAAATGCAAGAATTTAATCTTACTGTTAAAAAACAAAAAATTACAGCAAACAATATTTTAATATTTTATACTACAAAAATAATTTAAGAATGTTGTTACATAAAATTAATATCGATTAAATTCAATAAATGTCAATATTTTTATGGTAAATTATGTGTGGAAATTCTGCTGCTAAAGTGCATATTTCTAAGAGTCAGTTTTTTTGTAGGTACTTATATATAAAAACAAACATCTTTATGACAAAATTATGCTCTTAATCTCTACTTTTTTTCTTTGAATTAGTTAACTAGAGCAGTGAACTACTTACTGCAAACCGAAACTAAAAATCTCTGCTCCAAGTGGAACAATGAGATTTGAAAATTTTCATGCAAACTTAAGTAGGTTACTCACTGTTTCCGTGTCCTTTTTTGACCCAATGTTCTGTGACCGTCAAATTCTCCAGGCACTCCCACCTGATTGCATGTCTCTAAAATTTCAGTTTGGTTACAAATTGTAAGAGTAATCTTCCTTGTTTCCTTAAAACTGTCTCATTGCTCACATGTTCTGTCCATCGTATTCTCAGTATCTGTCAGTAGAACTATGGCGGTTGCTTCTTCATCTGAAGTATTCATGGCCATATAAGAGATTATATATTATACAGAAGTTCAGCACTCTTATTTGTTTCTAACATTTTTTTTCTCTTAATATGTTGCTTAGTTTTTGAAAAACAACTTTTGCTATTCCTATAGACTTTTGAATTTTTGTTATAGTTTCTGTCATCTGTTAGTATGTTACACTGATAAATTTCTATACCTACTTGGTTTCAACATCTCCAATCTGGCTATGTCCTTTGCTGACAATCATTCATTATCTTATTATAGTTTATTCTTGCTTTCCTTTATTACTTTGAAGGAAAACTCAAAAACCATCAAAAACAGAGTCTACCATCAACATAGTGTCATTCATGGTAGGTTTTCTAATTGTCTTGGAGTCTTAATTTTAAAAAAGTTACAATAATAAAATCAGTTTAGAGCAATCAAAATATGCACTAGCTGTGTGTGTCCAGATATTCCTAAGTGAATGTAAGTTATTCACTCTCATTTAGAAACGTGTGAATTTTATAAATTCATAAAATTTTCATCTACAAAAAAAAAAAAAAAGGCAATATTTAAAATTTTAACCTCAAACAAATTATTTTATAACTATTGTTTCTGAATATTTAAAAATTAAATATTCACGCTAAGAGAAAGTGAAGTACAATCTTTTCTATAGCATACATTTTACTAAATTATACACAATATCAATTTTACAAGTAAAAAATTAAATTACATTTCTTGTTGCGTCAACATATTTTAAGCAATATATTTTTATAGTATAGGCTTATGTTAAGTTGCATTTTTTTTATTGTTTATTAAAAACAGTCTCATTAGAGGTAAAAAAAAAAAAAAAAAAAAAAAAAAAACAACAAAAATTCTGAATTTTTATTTTAAATAATTTTAATAAGATAAATGGTAATCTTTAAGCATCATTCATAAAATAAAGAATGAAGTTATACATTATCAAATAAAGCAAAATTATCACATGAAAATTAGTGTTTAACAACTATATGCTAGAGCAACTGCTTTTAATGATTCTAGCAATTTTACAGCTTGTCATGGAAGAGTATAATTTTCCCCATTTACAGGAGAAAATTTAAATGAAAAGATCCATGATTACAGCAGTGAAAGTGGATTCATAGGTGATGAAAAAAAAAAAAAAAAAAAAAAAGTAACAAAGAGAATACAAACTATCAAGTAGACAATACAATGAAATTGTCATTAGTTTAAGGACAAATATTTATTTGTATTAAGTACAATATTAAAATTTAGCAAGTATGACTCATCACTAAGCATTAACATATGTATGAACAAAATTGTGACCTGTATACACAAGCAACAAAAGGCAAGCAAAGAGTCAAAGCCAAACATGTTACTTCACCTATACTTACAAGGGGGTGCTGAAAAGAACTTGACCTACTCTTAATTTGAAAACAAGATATGAAATGGGATATTTGGTTAGATTTTGGGAAGTGGGTCAGACCCAAAACTTTAACACCATCTTATAAGAGAATGTTTAATTAAGGCTACAAATTAGAACTCAAATAAGAAACTGGCAGTTGAATAGTGATGCAGTAATAAAGCACTATCCAAACAATATGCTTTATTGTACAAGGTCACGAATATACAACAGATAAATAGGATTGGTTAATAAATTTAAATGAGTTGGCAATTTTACACACGTTTTTTAGGTTTTTTTTTTTAAACTAAAACCTATTTATTGAATGCAAAAGACTACATACAACTAAAAACAGGCTTAAGAAAACATTGACTAATGAATAAGTTGGAGTAAATTACAAGTTTCAATTAAAGCAGACTTAACATTTCTGCCCACTAATACAAATAATCATAGGAAAAAGCAAACAAACACTATATCCAAGGTTTAAAATGAATTTTTAAAAGTGAAAAATCTTTCTCCAAGCTTTTATTTTAGATTAAATTTAATATTTCCAATAGAGCAAAGTATTTTGCTCTATTTCTAAACAAATTTAAGTTGACTGGAAGGATTTTTTTTTTTTGCTAAAAACAATTTCTGCACAGCTTTTAGGCCTCATTTATTTCAGTGTAATTCTCTTTATTTTTTTTAATATTACACTGAATTAGTCTTCCAAAAATAAAATATACTTTTCTGAAACTGAAGAATATTAGCAGATTTAAAGTATAATTAAACCGATTTGAAACAACTATCATTTACTATTAAAATATCACAGAAATGAATTTTTTAACCAGACAGTAGCTGTTTATTTAAGGTGTCTGCAAGTTTGACAGCTTCATCACAGATTGATATATTGTTCAGTGGGTGGCTTTAGATAAAAAGTAATTGAATTAATGTGAACACCTTTTATATATAATTTTTAAGTACTCAATAATCTTAAAAATTTAAAAAAACATTCTCTGTAATGTTTTATTGAATTTTAAATATTTTGGGCTGTAAATTTACTATAGTTATCACTTATTTTCTGATATGTTCAACAATATATAGAAAATCAATACAGTGTTTGATGATTTGTATTAAGCTTTTCAATTTATGATCAGGAAATATAGTTTTCACTTGATATCTAAAATTAATACAGAATTCTAAAAGATTAAAAAATATTTAAATTAGTTATTCTAATTAAAATTTAAAATAAAAATAAAATCTTGTAAAAATCCATTATTCATTGAAAAAATGTTTAAGACAACAGTGTCTTATATATCTTATTTATAAAAGCAATTAAAAGCTTTTCTAATGTCTTAGTTTTATTGCATTTTTTATTTTAAAATTCAGAGTAGAATTTCAGTAAATGAGTTTGAAGAAAAGACGAAAAAATAAAAATTTACATTCTCTAAGTAATCTTGCTTTTAGCTAATATAAATATGAAGACGGATGAAACTTAATTTATGAAAATTTCATTAAGAGTGTGTGTTACTTTATAAGAATAAAAACCAGAAAGTTTAGATTCTGTGATTCAGATGCAGAATGTATATGTAGTCAAAGAGTCTTCAAGAAAAACCCAAAGTTGATAACATTATTATTAATATGGGTGGATAGTGTATAGCGAGAAAAAAATTACTACTACAACTATCAACAGAGAGCAACCATGAGTGATTTGCTTCAATCAGTATATTGGTGACAACATAAAAATCTAATATCTTAATTACTATAATGTGTGTTACAAGAAAAACTAAGAAACTCAAATCATATCGAAACATCTATATTGGTGACAAATTTAACCAAAGGCTGATTTAAATAATATATATATATATATAATACAGTGCTGTTTGATAAAAGTGACCTCAACTTTCGTTTCATTAGAGAAGAGAACATTCTTCCAGTCTTCTACTGTGAAATTTTTGTAATAGTAAGCCCATTCAAGTATCTTGGCTTTGTTTATTAGTGGCTTAAACCTTCATGTACAAGATTTGTAGCCTTGTTCTAACAGCCACCGACGGACTATTGAAGAGGCAAGACTAACACCTTGCTCTTCGCTTAGACTGGCTACAATTTCTTGGCTAGTTATAGTCCTATTCTTCACAACTTCTCTTGATTACCCTGCCAGTTCTATCAATCTTTTTCTTTCGTCCTCTTGTTTCCTTCCTTGGAACAGGAGTGGCATCATTATGTGTCCTAAGCACTCGAGAGACAGTTGATTGTGAGGTTATAGCATTTTCTGCAATTTCTCTCGTAGACTTGCCTGCTTTTGAGAGGGCAATAATAGATGCCTTAAGTGGTTCTGATGCGTGTTTGTACCCTTTCATCTGGTTAGGGACTTGAGTGGCTATTTCAAGCTGTTTTTATACTGTATGAGGCTTTCTGGAACATTCTGGAATACTCTAGATTTAATTTAAGCTGTTCTAGAATATTATTCAGAGTGTATTGTAAAATAGTTTTCAATACTTTGTCAAAAGCTCTTAAATTTACCAGTGTAATCATTAGAATGCGATATTTGAGTCACTTTTTTTGCTGAATCTCATTTATATCCAAATTTATAATTATCAATAGAATACCTTACGGTGAATAAACTTTTTTCCTAGGTGGTTGGGAAGGGGTCTTTATATTAGTAAGATTAAAAATTATTTTAACCCCCAAAACAATAGACAAAATATTTTTAGTAAAAAAAAACAAAAACAAAACAGGTGAGTCACTTTTATCGAACAGCACTATATATATATAACTTGTAAAACAAAACCAGTGTAAAAACTGCAATGAAGATCAGAGAGTCATGGTATTATGAATAAAATTTAAGTGTCCTGAAGAATGAGAATTTTCTACTGCATGAGAATGTATGATGATTTGAAGCAAGAAATATGATTAAACCGAAAAAATTCAGAGAAACTAATTAAGCATCAAGGAAAATAAAGAACAAAAATAATTAGAAACCATAAACTGAGTTTGGAGAAAGCCCTAGGAAGATTTGAAACTGAAATAAACCTAATAGAATTCATTAAGATTTAGTAAATCTAGATCTTCAACCTACCCAGTTGTCTCTGGTAGTATAACAATTTATGGTGTTCTAAAATTTCCCAAACACAAATTCTCACTATATTTAAGATTCTATCAAACTGCACAAACATTTACACCAGTGTCCAGGTATTCCAGAGAAATGTGTGTCCAGAAAGAAGAAACAAATATATTTACTTTATTATATTGCAGTACCCATCTTGTTCATATTTATGTGAATTAGGCTTTTCTGCTCTCATCACAAGTGTATAAAGAGAGGAACTCTTCAATGTATTGAGGAGCAAATGAGAGTTTGCTTATCAAATATAAGGCCAAACATTGAAGAAATCGCTAAGACTCAAGAGGGTTTCTCAAACACAAGAATGAATAAACTTAAGGTACGTTTCATTTTATATTTTTTTTATTGTATTATTTCTTTTTTGCAATATTTGACTTCATTATAACATATTTTTCTGAAATTTGTATATAGTACGCTTACAATTATTGGTAAGATTTCAAGTGCACCCCGACTTAAAAAAAATTTGAGAATGACTGGTTTAAACCATTGCCAAAAATTCAACATTAGGGGCATGGTCTGATCACATTCCACAAAAATGTCATTTCTTTTTAGACAAAGAAAGATCATGAATATTTTATTGTGCTGTTAAATTTGTTATTCAACAGAAACAAAATTATCATGGCTGTGGAAAATTCACTTAAAATCTCAGCAGAATGAAAACCACCACTTTCTAAAATCCCCATAGAAGCTGGATCTCCCCTATAGCTTGCCGATATTGATAGGCAATGGCTGTGAAGATAAAAATATTGACATTTTATTGACAAAAAAAAATCACAAAACTTATTTAGATTGGGTTATTTTTTGGTAAGAACACTTTAAAATAGATAAGTGTGCAAGGGACTGAAAATAAAAATCAAGAAAAACAAAAGCTATTTAAATGTGTTCATTGACTTGGTTTCTTGTGTCTATCTGCACACTGAGCATAGAGATTCTGAATTTGAGACAGTTGGTAATTTCATGTGGGGCGGGGGAACTAAGAATATTTGTATCCTCCAAGTGATTGGAGGCTGGTGGGGATAAGTTTACCTGATATCTGTGATATAATAATGCTGTTCATGGGTGAAAACGGACAAGAAAAACACTTTCTATATTTACAGAACTTGAATGTGATAATATTTGGTTAAAGTAGTGCACCAAATATAACAGATACAGTCAAGAAAAGTGAATTAAGATCTTTCTTGTGAGTTAACAATGGATATACATGGCATCAGTGATGTGGTATTGACCATAAAAGATAAGTGAAAATAGAGGCCTGAAATAGATGCAATGTTGCTGTGAAACTTAATGAACCAGGTAACCTAATTTTCATACCTCTAACCAGACATGCTTTTATTACCCTTTGACATGTGCACAAATTATAGCAGTGTCAAATGAATTATTAAAATGTTAAATGAATTATTAAAAATTGTATTAATAAAATTTTGCATTCATCATAAAAGATTCTGGTCTTAAGTCAAAGAATTTCCAAGTGGTCTATTTTTAGCAAAACATCTAACATAGGTACCTCCGTGAAATTGCTAAAAAAAATAAAAAAAATGGCAAACTTTACGAAAACAAAATTTTATCGTCTAAATGCTTGTTATTATGAAGAGGAAAGGCCAGTTTTTTTAAATTATTTTTTAAAATTTTTTCCTTTTTAGAACATTCTAAATTTTGATTAAAAAAACCTTGTTTCTCTTTGTATCACCATCACTAGTAAAATAACATATACAATTTTTAGCACGTTTTTTTTTGTATGACACATTAATTTGGAAAATCTTGCAAAAATAAAAATAATTGTCAGATGTTAATGAAACTTCCAGAAAGTATTCACAGATGATCGAAATTATTATGTTTTTTTTTTTTTTATTTATTAAAGTCATGGCAGAAATATATATTTTTAATATTTATTACCCCCCCCCATAACTAATTTTATGAAAACGCTAGAAATTCGATCGCATCGGGTTTAGTGATTACAATAGTTAAAAGCACAAGGCTTTGAGGAATGCAAATCATTTTTTTTTTTTTTTTTTTAATTGGACCCCACATATCTGAAAATCAGCTTTGAACCGTAACATACAAAACTCAAAACAAATATTATTTAATTTCAAATGCTTTTATTTGCTTTTAGCTGTTTTTATGAATATAGACAATATTTTCTGAAAGCAAAATTTTTTTCGATGAAAAATGAACTTTTAATTACAGTTATTTATTTCTTTAATTATAATAGATGTTTACATTTAAGTTGTTAAAATATTATAAAATTAGTTAAAAGCCGCATCGGGTTTCCTAAGTGTCCTTATGAGATAGATCTTTTTTAGCGTTTTTTAATTTGTATCGTTTTGACTAATCAGAAGACCCGCAGTAATTAAGAAATGTAATTTTGTTTTCATAAAAAGCTTTAAAATGGATGTAATTAAAAAGTACGGAAGGTCACAAGCAATAAAATGCCGCGTGGCTTGAGTGTAAGCGTTCTCTGCTGAACGTCGATTTTATTATTGCAAATTCTTCGTGCAAAAAACATGTTGAGCTTTTCTCAGTTCTTGGTCCATTGTGCCTGCAGCTTATAATCAGTGTTGTTGTCATCACCCTGCTCAAAAGATGCTAAAAAACAAAAATACATCAGGCCATTGTTCTTCAAACTGATAAAAAAAAAAAAAAAAAAAAAAAAGGGGGATTTTTTTTTTACAAGGTGATGACAGCTTGGTATTGTCGGCTGGCTGGCCTTTGACCCAGTTATGTCAAAGTCAATTTTGGCTTAATTTCAATACTGTTTTCCTTATCGCAGATTTAAAAAAAAAAAAAAAAAAAAAAAATTTCCTGGTTTCCAGTGTTCAGGAATAGCAATTTTAACTATTTTTTCATATTTTATCCCCAGAAAAAAATTTTATAATCATTTACACCAACCAATTTCACTTCTTCACTTTCAGGAAATGCCTAGTTTCATGGGGTGCAGATCAAAAGTTTCCTTGATGTTTTGTTCAGATGATGACAAAAGTCATTTTTCAATATTTTTTTTTCAGACCAAATAGGCTGTAGTGTAACAAAATAACCTTTGATATGTTTGTGATGATTTTTACTTGGGATAGAAATGTTTCATCATAGCAGATCTGTATTGACTTTAGGGGAGCTATAGTTGCCCTCAAAAAGCTGTGCAGCACTTGTATTTTAATTTATTTATATTATTTATAATTTCTACAGATAGTATCAACAAACTTATGGTGTAAGCTACAGTAATAAAACAAAATAAAAGAAATTGGAAGGCTGAAAGTTTTTTTTTTTTTTTTCGTTACGTCAATTATGTTCTTCGGCATAACTCGAATTTCATGTTAGCTGTCGATATGTGATGACAGATTATTATATATATATATATATATATATATATATACTTCCAATTTTTTTTTTTTTACCTTACGTTTGAGGGAGAATTCTTGAGTAAAAATAACATTTAAATTACGAAAAAATACATTTATAGTTCAAATTTTATAAGACAAAAATTTTGTAACAATATTGTTATCTACACGTAAAATTTATGTTTTTTTCTTTAAAAAAAAAAGAAAAAAAAGAAAAAGTTTTATCTCAACACAGCTGTTTTGTGAGGGTTCCTAGTCCCACTAAACTTAAAGTCAGTTCAGGTTTGCTATAGTAAAAGTTTTTGTTTTTTAACGCCTACTGACCCGGGTGATGACAACACTGAACAGATGGCTTTTTTTTTTTGCCACATGTCTTTCATATGACAAAAACAAGTGTTTTAAACAGCTATTTTTTTAGTTATGAAATATTTTTCTGAGAATTTTTCCCCAAAGACCCTCTTTCTGTCCCTAAATTTGAATTAAAAAAAAAAAAAAAAATTAAAATTAATATCTGCAGTATGTCTCTCACTGAAAAAGAATTTGATTATATGTAAAAAAAACAAAATTAGAAAAGTTTTGACAATGCGACAATAATGTAATGACAAGTGCGTCCAGAACGAAAAGCTAATTTCACTCAATCAGGAGGAATAACTCTAAATTTTTTTTTTTTTTTTTTTTTTTAAATGGGCGTCCATAGTTTTGTAGGAGATGATTTTAATACATTTTTGAAATCATAAAAAATTATTTGAAAATATGCTGCAAGTAACAGATTGTAATAAGCTTTCTAACTTATGATCTATAAAAATAGATCTTTTTAATGAGCGAAAAAAAAAAAAAAAAAAGAAAAGAAAAGGTACAACTGTTCTTTCTAATTTATTTATGAATATTTATGAATATTATCTTTTTTTTTATTATTTAGAAATGAAAAAAAAAAAAACAAAAAAAACGAAACAATTCTCGTAAAAATTCATTTTTCTAACCTAAAAAGATTTTGACTTCAGACAAAAAACGTTCTTAATATATTGATAAAATCCATTAATTTAAATTAAAAGCTGTTTTCATATAGTGTCTTGGTTTTCTTGCATTTTTGTATTTTAAATTCAGAACTGAAATTGGGGTTCTTGCGAGTCGAAATTTTACACGAAATTTATGATTTATATTCCTTAAAGTCTTCTTTATTTAATTAAAAAATAAAAATAGGTACAACGATTCTAGCTTTAAAGTTTTCATAAAATTAAGTAAGGGGGGTATAGACGTAAAAAGAAAAATATTTTTACCATGACTTTCTAAAAGAAACATTTCTAAAAGAAATTAATTCATTTCGGAATAAGTTCTGAGAGTTTCACTAAATTGCGACAATTATTTCATTTTTGCAATAATTTCCAAATTAATGTGTTTTTTAAGTGGGGGAAAAAAAAAGTTAATGCAAAATAGCAAAATTTAGCGAAGATGTAAGTATACGTAATTTAATTTGTACATTTTTTGTCTGCAATATCTATTCTTTTTGCCGTATTTGAGTTAACTCCCTAGCACTGGTGACGGTAATGAGCAGCAGTGTATATTTACAAATCCAAAAGCTGAAAAAAAAACTGTCTCCGTGAAATTAAATTACAAATGACAAGGATAAAATGAGAAAAAACGGCATCGGCAGTAGAGTTAAATAAATTTACCTTTGTAGCAAGCAAAAAGAGAAGAAAAGTATTTTTTTTAAAGAAAGATGCTCATTTCTGTAAAAAAAAAACAAAAACAAAAAAAACATTTATTTTAAATTTTCTTAAGGTTTGAAAAAAACAAAACAAAAAACAACTTAAGTGAATTAGTGTTATTTTGTTAACGTACTGATTCACCTCTAATTTTTCTGCAAATTTACATAACTTGTTGCATCTTTCTTGACAAGTGCCTCCATTAGTTTTTAGTACTACACTTGTTTTTCGGTGTATGCTTAAGTTAGAAATATTTTAAAAACTTGATACACCATTATTGGCGACACCTTGTTTTTTTTATACATACTGTATCATTAAGTTCAGTGATGTACAATAATACATCGTCAACTTTCCGATGAATTAACCATGAAGAATAAACAGTGAACACTGAGTGTTTAAACTGTTTATTCTTCCTAAGCACTAACAGTGTCAAATCATGTATTTTTTGCCACTTTACACCAAACTTGAAAGACCTCTCAGATTTCAGATATTGAATAAATGATGGCATTGGGGATTTTTGCATCAAATCTAGTAAGAAATGCAAGAATTAAATAATGACCTTGTCCTTTTACTTTCAACTCCGGTGCAGTAGTATGCAAGTCCCGTATATTTTCTTTTTCTTCGCCTCTCGCAGTTTTCTAATACCTTTGAATCGTCCGATTTTTTCTTCGGCTTACTTTTCACTGTTTCATCCACGAAATCCTCAACTGAATGCCACACAATATTATTTTTGATATCATTTGTGTACCGGAAATCTGATAATACTTTAATTTTATGAATCTTGCTTAATTTTCAATTCTTCCCTTGCAACTTGAGGTGAAAAGGTTATTTAATCTTAAACAAAAAAGCGGAAGCTTTTAATTTTTATTGCTTATTTCATTTCTTGTTTATTTTACTGTTACAAGAACGACACTTTTTTTTTTGTCCTCATCGATAACAATAAATTCTATTCAATCTTGTCCTCTATGACTTTTTAAAAAAAATTCACAATCGTCCGATGGTTAGTGAAATCATAACTTAATAATTCTTACACTGTTGTTCAATTTTTGACAATTCTTCGGCTATAACATAAAATAAAGAATCCTTTTTATTTCCCGAAATGAAGCAACACTTTGAAGAGAACAAAATAGCCAAAATTTGACTTCCCTTGCAATTTCATTTTTCAATTATATTATTCAAGTTGAAAAAGTTAGGTAGCGGATGATGAACGGCTAAAATTGAACGGTTGATAACGGCTAAAATGTAGAGGATAAAAAAAATAAATAAAAATAAATGAATTATCAAATTTCGTGATACATAGTTCTTTTTCACTCTCCCTACGGGTAAATTCTAGATATTTTGAATAAGCGGAAGTAGAGAGCGATGGAGTGAGTAGAGATAGAGTTTTTAAAAAAAATCTAAAGATAAAAAGAAAATTATAAAAAAAAGGGGGGGAGTACGCAGAAATCACAAGTTGAAAACTGCCAACCACGTGTGCATTTTCATATCCGATTAGTTTACATGCCACTGCAACCAAACCACATGCACACTCCCAAGAAATACGCTTTAATCTGACTGGGCCCATATTCCGAAAAAAAATATCTTGCATTCATTTCATTGATATATTACACAGGCAATCAAATCATTTAAGTGGTTCCCTTAGAACGTAGAAAAAAAAGAAGCAATTTGAATTACCTGAGTTCCTTTTCCTGATCCTGGTGGTCCGAGGAGAACAGCTTTTACTCCGATCGTCTGTTCATCGCTTATTGTGACATCTGGTACTGGTGCCATTTTTGTATAATCAAGGAACACTCTTTCAGTATATTTTTAAGAGTGAAGGTAGTAAAATACAAATTGTACTAAAAATTGTTCATACGAAGAAACGTGACCTCGTTCTTGCGTGGATAGAGCCGATCCGGCGAAGTTAAAGAAAAGAACGCATGCGTATTTGCTGTCAAGGGCAGCCACTCTATAGCTATAGATGAGACACATGTATGACCTATTTATTTCTAGTGAGATACAGAAATTTGGAAAAAAGGCAAAAACAAAATAAATATTAACCAAAAAGAGGAGAAAGAAAAAGGTGGGATAATTGGCCATGCAATGTATACTGAAGTGAAAACTATAGTTAGTTTCTCATGCAACTCAAACGCAACAATTTCTTTCACCCGTTGACTTAGAGACTATGATATCCACCCTAAAGCCCCTAATTGAAATTTTACATGCACTAACAAATTGCTAGCTGCATTATTTTGTCAGACAGAACTCACTGTGGGCGATATTTATTCAACGTCTGACCATAACCAACTAACCTTTGCTTTAATAAAGCTTATTATAATTTCTAAGATTAAATCAAGTTTTGTTTGAACGTTTGTAAAGCATTCTCTTCGTAACCCGAAGTTACGTGAATTATTCGAAAAAGTTGAATCGCTTAAAAAAAAGTAGCCACGTAATCTAAATTATCGCAATTAGTTTAAAAAAGAAAGGCAATTGAATTGAATTAGAGAGGAATATTTTCCCAACCAACTCCCCTTCCAATTTCACCACCGCCCACTTCAAAGTTCATTTTTGTTCCCTTGTCTGTCATTTCATATTGAAAGCTGAGAGGATTTCTTTCGACACTCACTTTAAAAAAACAATATGTATGATTCAAATTCAATGATCAACAGCAAAGTACATTTGAATTTAGACAAAGAGAGAAATCGAGCGACTTTCAAAAAAGAAGAACTTACATATTTATTATATGGTGACCGTGAGAAATACGAGAGAAAAGAATATTTGGGTAAGTTGAAAAATTAAATTAAAAAAAATTATCATTAAAAAAATTTAAATACGAACTGTAAGACAATGTTGCAATTTATTGAAATTTTTATAATTAAAAAAACAAAACACCTTAATTTTTTTTTCAACTTGTAGGAGTTGAGAAGAAAATTGTGTTTGAAATAATATTGGTGAGTAAATATAGCGATTGTGAGTGACTTTCAAATGTTATTATATTTGTATAATAATATTTGATGTGTACAACACATCACGACAAAAAATACTTCGGTTTTCTCAAATTCCATAGTAATTTTCGGATATTTTTCCACGTTAAAAATTGTGGAACAAGTTTTGATGCACATGTTGAGAGTAAAAAAAAATATTTTACAAATGTTGCTGTAAAAGTTTAACATTTTCTTCTTTTTTGACTAATGAAAAAAGAAATATCTTTCATTAACCATTATACTTTGAAAGAAAGCAAAGTAAGAATATTTCGTTCGAAACAAAGTAAAGTTCGTTAGTGAATGTGGGGCAATTTTTCCTTGGATGAAGAAGTGGGGTGGGGGGGCTTTGTTTTGAATTGACTGGACACCGCGAATACAATGGACTAAAAAGAAATTGTAAAAATATGAAAGCTCGAATGTTCTAGATACCGCAATGTGCTTTCCCCACCCCCCGAAAATATAAAAAATAAAAAAAATGAGTAAACTCGAAAAATAAATTTTATTTTTAAATCTCTTGTTTGAACTTATATTTCGGTTGTATTTGAAAGATAATGTGTAAAAAAAATAAATAAATAATCCGTATGAAAAGAAAAAAATAATTTCCGTAAAGTTTACGGCGTAAACTTTTGAGGCATTAAAGCATTAGTACTTTTTTATCGCCATTCATCGTGCTGCCATTATGAAAAAAATGTAAACAAATAATTAAATTAAAATCAAATCTATTTGTCCTTGAGATGTGTTTCGAAGTCTTAAGTAAATTTAAGCAAGGATTAATTTGGATTTCTACTTAAAACAGACTGAAAATAATGTTTTATTTAAGTACGCTTAAAGTAGAAATATAGTCATTCTTTCTCCTGTTCGAAAAAGCGCGGAAAAAAGTAATAATAAAACCTAAAGAAGTACGGAAGACCACAGCGCGATAATCCAGAATTTGTTATTTATGTTTAAAACTAAATTTTCTTTAAACCAATAGTTTAAGAACATAATTTCTTATTCTATACGTTTTTATTGAACTTAGTATAATGAATAATTTTATTTTTTACACTGACTGTGAATGGGTGATATGCAATTATATTATCATAATTAATACTTCTTCTGTAGGAGAGAAAAAGACTGTAAAAAAATAATTCTTTGTTAACATGGAGCACTACCCACTGTTTGCAACTTTGAGGTACGAGATCTTTGTTTTTGACTTGCAAAAAATGCATGCAACCCTAGGCCCCTTTGTGGTAGTTCACTACACTCCCCTTGATCTCTGAAGGGGAACAACATAAGCTTTGTCTTCAAATGAACCACTACTGGACATTGGGTTCTTTTGCACCAGACTCTGCACTGCTGGTATCAGGAGAATCAGTCACTTTCTTTTGAATCACATCCATGTTCAGATGAACAGTACGACTCCCAGCTTTGAATTCTATCAATCTGTACTGCCTGCAAAATGTTAACCTTGGTTATGTGGCCTCCTTAAACTTCCCTTGCAGAATCTTAACCCAGACAGTGTTCCCCCACCTCATATGCTACTTGAGTATTAGGGCAGAGGCATGGCATCAATTCCTCATTTGCAGGCATGATATGTTGGCTGGCACTGTAGAAAGTGAGAGGTTGTCCTTAGGTGTGACATTATGTTAGTAGACTGCCTCTGGTATGGAGCACTGCTTTCTATCCACAATGGTGTTTATACTTCTGTGACTCCTTTCTACAATACCATTCCTGTCCAATGCATAATCACATTGGAACCAAAGCTGCACACTCCAGTAACTGAGGAATTTAAGTGCTCACAAGTGAAAGCCATGCTGTTGTCAGTTAAAATTTCGGTTGGTGTACCCCACTCAAAAATGATTGTTTATTGGTTAGTGACACCGGTGGATAAAGCAGTTACTATATTGAAAATTGAGATGGACTACAATCAGCAAGTATTAGGAAATGTCCACTGCTGTAGTGTGTGATATCCATCACTAAGCTGCTCCATTTCTTTTTCACTCTCAGCCTTCCTTTCTGCTCGGTCAATAGATTAGCAAGCTCTACAATTCTTGAAATCTGACTTTGCGACTATTGTTGATACTGAAGGGTTGACAGACCTGGCAAAATACGGTGTTCACACTTGCTTGTTGCTTGATACAGTTGGTTGTTACTCTTAGACAACACAGGGAAAATGTCCCACAAGTCGTCCACACAGAAAACACACTTTGACGAGTAATGACTTCAGTAAAGTCTGGGACTTGACTTCTCTACTTCCCCCTCTCTAGAACCCAACACCATGGTCCCGTCTCTCTGGGTCTTTGCAACTGAGTCCATAATTAGACAGGTGGTCACTCATGTGTGCCCCAGAAACCAAAGCTTCATTGATAAAGATGTTATCTATGTAAGCTGATATGGCATCTTTGATTGACATGTTCCAGGACATGACCAAGTTGATGATAGCCCTCATAATGAGAGGTACCATATTTAAGCCAAAACCTAATCACATATGGCAATTGTGACGAAAGACATGACTTACCTCAGAGCGCAAAACGAGTGCGAACATGCAGAGTACTCCCGAAAAGAAATATGGCCGCTATCGAAGACACAATTGATGTGTGCCGATTTTGTCCAAAACGAGACGATATCTGCACACATGCAAATTTCTGCTGTGTCGGGCTGACATAAAAGCGAGGTGCCAGCGGCATGAATCAGGTCGAGTCATTCGGCGGACTTCATGCAGCAGAGTTGGACGTGTGAATTGACTGGCAGGCGAAGAGGAATTTGAAGTATGCGTGTTTGAGTTGGTGTCTCTTTCATGACTGCCCAGTGTAACAGCTGAGAAAAGGAGACTCGCAATCTATTTCCTTGAGGCGACCAACGACGAAAGTAGAACAGCTGGTCTGTCTGCGAACAGCGCACTGCACTCTTTAACCCCTCTCTCGTCACTTTTTTCTTTTTGTTCACCACTTGCCCTTGATCAGCACAGTTTGAAAGGGTTACAATGCATTGTCGACATGTATCTCATTGTCTAGCCACAACTGTAGTTCTTTTTCGTACTTGTCCTGGATAGGGCCAGACAGGGTGTACTCTAGCACTCTGTTTATCAGTTTTTCTGGTGTTTGACTGCCGACTCATTTCCATGAGGTAGTCCAAACCTTCTTCTGCTGGTTGAATTTCACACTAAAATCAGGTTCGGCGATGGCAATGGTGGTACACTGGGATATATCTCCCATTGGTTGTTGACACCTTCACCTCCTAGTGTCTCCAAAGGCAGCATACAGATCTGCTTGCTAGTGTCTGCAAGCAACCAGAATCTACAAGGAATATGCATTTCTGTTAATCTATGAGAACTTTGATGATGAGGAGTGCACTGTTATTTACATGTTCAAGATGGACACACCATCCATCACCCAGGAAACTCCCCACCAACCAACCAACCTGAGTTAAGCCCTGTAGCTTTGCCAAAGATTCATCAACAGGATGAAGTTACCTCACCATGAACTGTTCAAATGCATTGAAGGAGACTTGTGTATGCAATCACCAGGACTTACTCCGCATTTGACTTCTGCTCCTTACTTAGTTTCCAGTATTTATAGTGAGCCCCACCTCTCACTTGTAGCAGGACATGCTCAATCCTCTTCATCTCACACAGTTCACATACCAATTTGACATTCCAAATCTACTCTGTGGTCACTAAATTGGGTTCAATTGGATATCAAATGCTTTGTCCACCATCCTTATAGAAAAATTAAAATCTGTGGAAATAGCTTGTAGGAGAAATAAATAAAAAAACTTCATTGTCACAAATCGTCACTATACTTCAAAACTCTGGACAATGTACCAACAGCATAACTGTCACCAAGATGAAATCCTCCCTCCACTCGTCTTGGGATTTTTATTGTCTCAGGCTACCACTGATTGGCCAAAGAACCAGCCAATTGAAACAGAGGACCTTTTTAAAAACAAAGCACTTTTTTTTTTTTTGTCTTAAATTTAATTGAATTACTTTCTGTTCACATGGAGTGCTACCTGCCATCTCTGCAATTTTGAGGTAAGTGATTTTAGTTCTTGACTGTTGCAAAAAAATGCATGCAACCCTGGCCTTTTTGTCCTCTGTAGTAGTTCACTAAATCCTGCAATATTGAATAGTAGTCAGTTAATGTGAGATATCAGAATTATTTCCTTTCCAACTTAGGAAACTTAGCATTGCAGCCAAAGTATTCTAAAATGCTGCCTGTGAGGAATGAGAAGACTTACCTCCCACAAAGTGAATTTGCTTGGCGTGTCAGGTCCTGTTGAAAGATCATGACCGGCATTAAAAGAGAAATGGATTATTCCGAAATTCCCATATTGCGGGCAGACGTAAAAAGGAAGAAAATAAATAAAAAAGACTAAGTAGCAGCTTGAATTTATAAAATCGGAAGTCTCGGGCAAATGAGAAGTAAGTCTCGTATTCAAATTTTTGTTGCCCCCGATGCAGACATAAATAGTGAGTCTGGGAGGAAGATGAGAGATTGCATTGTTGGTGTGATGGCATACATGCGTACTAACGAGACTGAGAGAATAAGAGGTCACTAGCAACAGCTCAGTCGGTAGACCGGAGGACTGGACGAAAGCAAGCACTTTAATCCATTTCAGTCATTGCAAACGACGGGTGAACTGAATTACCACAAACAACAAAGGAGAAAATAAAAAATACCTAATTGAATATAGCATCAAAATTCATATTTTTATTTATTTGTTATGTAACTAAATACATAATTGTCAACAATGTTTCTGTAAAACTTGATATTTCTTGTAACTTGTAATAAATTCTTAATAAATATTATTATTTTAGTTAAATGTAAGTGTTATAGTGAAAGACACCTGGTCTAGAGAATAGACTCTCCCACCTATTA
This sequence comes from Acanthosepion esculentum, assembly GCA_964036315.1. Lineage (NCBI taxonomy): Eukaryota > Metazoa > Mollusca > Cephalopoda > Sepiida > Sepiidae > Acanthosepion > Acanthosepion esculentum. Next base: position 84,056,162 of record OZ038498.1, read on the forward strand.
TAAGTAGGAGTCAGTAGGTAGTCGAGGGAGGAGTGTTCAGCGACCACAACTCGATTACTCTGTGTAACACTTATTTACAAGTTCCTAACGTTTCTGTACGTTTACCCCATTTAGGACGCATTTAGTCCGACTAAAAGTTCTATTGTGGAAATAACTCCACAACAACTTTTGGCGACGAAGATTCAAACTCATACGGGGGAGAAAAAAAAATCGTTGGCCAAAACAACTTTTGGCGACAAAGATTCAAACTCATAAGGAGGAAGAAAAAAAAATTTTGTTTGCCAAGACAACTTTTGGTGAAGACGATTCGTACTCATACAGAGGCAGAAAAAAATTTGTTCGCCAATACAACTTTTGGCAGCGAAGATTTGCACTCATAAGGAGGAATAAAAAGTTCGTCCGCCACAGTGGTTTTGACGACGAAATTCGTACTCATAGGGAGGAAGAAAAATTTTGTTCGCCACAAATAACGTGGGCGACAAAGTCTCGGATTTACACTTTGAAAAAAAAATTGGAGGAATTCAAAAGTCTATTCCAAGATTTTTTAAAGTTTCATTTGGAACAACAAGCTAAAATATTACAACAACAGAATACATTCCAGAAGCAGTTACAGGAGGAAACTTTCAATAGACAGATGCAATTCCAACAGAAAATGGAACAAATGCATGGGGAGTTTCAAAGAAAAATTCTGGAAATAACAGAGAACAGGAAAGAGAAAAGTCTACAAAATGATTCCTTCCCAGAGAATACAATATGGAATTCAATTGAAATATTTATGTACAGTCCAGATGAAGAGGTAACTTTTCAAGAATATTTAAAAAAAATATACGGACATATATAATGAGGACTGCCATTTGTGGTCTGAAGGAAAGAAGGTTAGGCTTCTTTTAAGCAAATTAGGAACTGCTGAGCATAACAAATTGGTAAACTACATTTTACCGAAAAGAACTAACGAATTGACATTTACCGAGGCGGTAAACATATTAAGCGAGTTATTTAGTCAAAAGACATCTTTGTTCCACAAGAGGTGGAAATGTTTAAATTTGATAAAAGATGACGAACATGACTATATAATGTACGCAGCCAATGTGAATAAGCATTGTGAAGAATTCAAGCTAGCAGAGTTAAGCGCAGACAATTTTAAGTGCTTAGTGTTTATTCAAGGTCTTGTAGCAGAAAAAGACGCAGAGTTGAGAAAATTAGTACTGGCAAAATTGGAAAGCAATCCAAGTATTACGGTACAGAATTTGGCAGAAGACTGCACAAGATATTTTAGCGTAAAAAAAGACGCTAAAAAGATAGAAGAGTCTGGTGTTTCGCATGTAAGGAAAATGCGGTACAAAAAAGAGTCAGTCTGACAAAAAGAATTGTAAAATTGCAAAAAGTAAAACACCAGGAAAAAACAAACAAAAGCGCCCAAAGCCATGTTTTGCTTGCGGTGAACTACACTGGTATAGATATTGCAATTTTAAAAATAAAAAATGTTTCAACTGTGGAAGAGTTGGGCGCAGACACTCGCATTGCCATTCAAAAAATAAGGGCAATAAAATATGGAAACTAAAAACCAACGAGTTAAACGAAGGAATAACTAGAAAATTCGTTACCGTCGAAATAAATAATAAAAGAAATAAAAATGCAACTTGACACTGGTTCGGATCTCTCTATCATAAATTTGCATACGTGGAAGAAGTTGGGGAAACCAACTTTAATGAAGACAAAGAAAATCGCTAAGTCAGTGATGGGAGAAAAAATACAATTTGTTGGAGAAATTGTTACAAACGTCACGTTAAATAAAAAAACGTGAAAAGTTAAACTATTTGTCATGGAAAATACCACAAATTTACTAGGTACTAATTGGATAACGGAGTTTCAATTATGGGATCTACCGATAAATTCTTTCTGTTACAAGGTACAAAATTTTAACTCCGAAGCCGAAAAATGAATAACGAAACTAAGGGAAACATTTCCTACTGTTTTTTCTCCGGGCTTGGGAACGTGTACCAAGATGGAGGCAAAAGTCTTTTTAAAAGAAAACGCTCAGGTGGTATTCAAAAAGAAAAGGAATGTTCCGTTTGCCTCAATAGAACAGATTGCTAAAGAATTGGACAGATTAGAGAAATCCGGTGTACTCAAAAAGTTGACTATAGTGATTGGGCAGCTCCGACGGTATACATGAAGAAAAAGTCTAAAGACATTTGTGTTTGTGCAGATTTTTCAACGGGGTTAAACGCGGCACTTAAAGACTATAACTATCCTCTACCAACAGCAGAAGAAATATTTGCAAAGCTTAATGGAGGTACTGTATTTTCAAAAATAGACCTCAGCAATGCATATCTGCAAATACCGGTAGAGGAAGAAATGTCTAAACTTTTGTGTATTAACACACATCGGGGTCTGTATAAATTTAACCGACTACCTTTTGGGATTAAGGTCGCCCCGCCATTTTCCAACAAGTAATGGATTCCATGTTGGGTGGTTTGTATTTCGCAGTAGCGTATCTGGACGACATCCTCATGAGAAGTACAAGTATTGCAGAACACGGGAAACATGTCAATGCAGTAGTTTCCAGAATACAGGAGTTTGGATTTAAACTCAAGGAAAGTAAATGCGAGTTTTTCATGGATAAAGTAAAATATCTGGGGCAGATCATCGATAAGAATGGTAGAAGGCCAGACCCAGAGCGAGCAGTGGCTATAAAAGACATGCCGGCTCTGAATGATATTACAACATTACAAAGTTTTTTGGGACTAGCTAATTATTACCAAATATACATCCCTAAAATGTATGATCTGCGGAAACCATTAAATGAATTACTGAAGAAAGGAAAACCCTGGAAGTGGACTAATGAATGCCAGAAAGCATTTGAAAAGATTAAGGAAGTATTAACCTCGGAATTATTTCTAAGCCATTACAATCAGGATTTAGAAATCATAGTAGCTTGCGATGCTAGTGCGTATGGAATAGGAGCGTGTATTTTACACAAAATGACAGATGGTCAAGTAAAACCAATTGCTCATCCTTCTAGAGCACTACTTCCAGCTGAGAAGAATTACTCTCAGATAGAGAAAGAGGCATTAGGAATAATATTTGCAGTAGCGAAATTTCACCGTTTTCTCCACGGTCGACATTTTAAGCTACAAACCGATCATAAGCCTCTAATTTCGATTTTTGGATTGAAAAAAGTGTTTGCCGAAGCATACAGCAAACCGACTACAAAGATGGGCTACAATATTGCTAAATTATAACTTCAGAATGGAGTACATACCATCCAATAAATTTGGCTATGCTGATAGGCTGTCCAGGTTAATTCCTAAAAGGAGCGAACCATTAGAAGACACAGTATTTGCTTCACTGAAATTGGAAGACCTGAAATTTACCGTGTGTAATGCAGTTCGGGAACTTCCGATAACTCTAGAAAAAATAAAAGAAGAAGCCACCAGGGACGAGTATATCTTAAAAGTAAAAGAAAAAATAGCCAAGAGGGACCAGTACATAACAAATGTGTTTTTGCTTTGCGATTCAGTATTGTTATATCGAGAACGTGTGGTGATTCCATACACACTTCAGAAACAAATATTAAAAGATTTTCATACTGGCCATCCAGGCAGCACTAGGATGAAGAGCCTAATGCGAAGTTTTGTTTATTGGCCGAATATGGACAGGGACATTGAGAACGCAGTAGCAAATTGTAAAGGCTGTGCTTTGGCTGCAAAGGCACCACCAGTAAAATTTAATCCCTGGCCAAAAACAAACCTACCATGGTCTAGGTTGCATGTGGATTTTGTAGGTCCACTGAATGGATACCATTACATCATAGTAGTGGATAGTTTCTCGAAATGGCCTGAAATACAAAGGATAAGAAATCCGACGACGCAAAGTACGAAAAACTTCCTGCTGGAATTGTTCGCAAGGTTTGGTGTAGTAGACACAATTGTGACGGACAACGGAAGTCAATTTATGTCGAAACAATTTAAAGATTTCTGCAAGGAATACAATAACATATTACCACAGCTCCATATCACCCAAGATCTAACGAGTTAGCGGAAAAATTTGTCGACACCCTTAAAAGAGCTTTAAAGAAAGCTAGGGAAATACCTGCAGATGAAGCCCTACAGAAGTTTCTACAGGTATACAGACTTACCCCAAATAACGCAACACCAGCGTCACAATCGCCAGCCGAGGTGATGTTTGCACGTCGAGTAAGATCTGTCTTCGACAAATTATTACTGAAAAAGACAAAGCCAGGTACAGAAAAATTTATTCAAGTAAAGTACAATCCTGGTGAAAAAGTATACTTTAAGGTATATAAACAGAATAAATCATTCTGTGAGAGTGGAAAAATAGAAAAATGGATTGGCAACATGATGTACTTCGTGAAAGGTGAAAAATTTACGTGCAGACGGCACATTAACCAGATCAGACGACGCTCTTCAGATGTGGTTGACAGCGCTCCAGTTGAAGATACACCTATGGAGGTGATTTTTGATACGTTTGATCTTTCATCGCCAGCAACGATGTTACCTGAGATACGCCGATCCAAGAGAAAAAGAAAGGCAACTGTCATTTAAAAATGGATCCAAAACGTAGGAGATACGCTACGATGTTGCTAAAAAAATGAAGTTTTTTCTTTTTTTCTCTTTTTTTCTGTAAAATAAAATAAAATAAAAAAAAAATTAAAACTTTTTACTCCTACGGAGTAAAGTTTTAGTAGGGGGGTGTTAAAGTGAAAGACACCTGGTCTAGAGAATAGGCTCTCCCACCTATTATAAGTAGGAGTCAGTAGGTAGTCGAGGGAGGAGTGTTCAGCGACCACAACTCGATTACTCTGCGTAACACTTATTTACAGGTTCCTAACGTTTCTGTACGTTTACCCCACGCATTTAGTCTGACTACAAGTTCTATTGTGGAAATAACTCCACAGCAGTAAGGTAGTCTTACATTTACAATTCTTTATTGCTAATCATGAAAGGAAATGGTGATTAAAATTACCTAAAACCTTTAAGTGCATATTGCTGCAAAATTATCAAAAGTTGAATACACCACCCCTCCACCTCTGCTGAATGTGTCATGTATTCAATAGCAAACTTCAGTTCTCCGGAAACTCACTTCCTACAAAATCAACATATCACTTTATGTACTACCAGAGGGGCAGCTGGATAGTCATGTCCCACATTTTGTCAGTGTCAATACTCAGTCATTGGCACAGTGTAATGTGATGTAGCAATCTAGATGCCTGTGTGTACATAGGATGTTATTTTTGTGCTTTGTTATAAACGTCTGACAAGATTTATTGAGAATTTCTTATTGTAAAATATTTTCTCAGATGTAAAAATCTCATTAATCATAGCAAATGTATTAAACTAATTTCTCGTACATTTGTGCAGTCTGTTCACAAAGTATATCTTATAAGCAAATAAATGTACAAATAACATAAACAAGTAGGATTGTTTATATTGTCACTGAAACTTTACTTGTTATTGTGATATGGCCCACTTTACAGAGGGTTTACAATATGATCCATGAAAGATGACATATAAATGATGATGATTACACTTGAAGAGACAATAGAATGGGTTGACCAAAATGTGGCAATAACAAAAAAGAATGAATTCAGTTGTGTGAAAATTTCTTAATGATAATGACTTCAAAATTATTAGACTATCTTCTCCCCTCCGAGATACCACCAAGTTGGCAAACTGCATTGGGTGCCAAAATTTAAGTCTCTTCTCTGTCTTTACTTTTCCAGTCAAGTCTATAAGCTATGTCTTGTGGCCATTTTTTTTCTACCAATCATTATCTTTTATTCATACAACACAAAAATCTGCTCCCAGCAACTGTTATTTGTTTGTTTTTGCTTCTCAATCTGTCATAGGTCAACAACTGTTATATTTTAAGTACATGAGCACCAGCATACAGTGAGCTCATTGTAACAGCACTTAAGTAGGAATCAAGAATGGAGACAAATGTGACTTGTGGACACTTATATTTTAACCTATTAAACTAGGTGAAAAGTTAGATAAAATGCTGATGGACTTAAATAAGTTACAATTCTATTTAGAATATGAATAGGAAGGCTATGAGTTGACCTTGGAAATGAGGTGTTTTTCTCATTTTCTATTTAAATATTCTGTCTCTGGCTTCAGGTTTTGTTATATAGAAATATGATTTAATAAAAGTAATTTGATGCAAAAAAAAAATCCTTGCATAAAATATTGACATATTTTAAAAGTAACTTAGGAAAGTATTAAAAAGAAAAAATTATTTCATTTATTTGATAATTAAGAATTTTCATGAATCTGTTAACTCGTGAGAAATTTTTTTTCAAGTACATAATTTATGATTTATTATTTTTTTCCTTTTTCATGGTGGAGGTAGAAAAAATAGCATAGTGATGTTTGATGACTGGTTATTTGTTGTGGACCTTCATCCCCAGATTAGCTAAAGTTTATCTGTAGTACCAACATGCCAGTCAACTGCCAATGACTAGCAAATTCCAGCTTTTGATGTTCAGGTAGGAATGGTGTTGAAAGCTTTCCTATCTAGTATAAAGATTTTTACAAAATATAAGGATAATATCAGAAAAGGAAAGAAATGGCATAAAAAAAGACTACATGCTCAATGTAGAAAGTTGCAAAATTTATTTACTATTTACCAAATTCTATATTATAGAAAAGATGTAAAAGGAGAACAGCTCTCAAAGTTCTGTAGAATACCAACAATTTGCAACAAAGTGGACTTCAAAATCACATAATCATCCCCACATTACTCACAAGTGAATGGCCTCACTGGAAAAAATGGTGAAAACCATGAAAAACATTCCACAAAAATGCAGGGACCAAGTGCTTGGAATTCTAATCCACCATAGCATGCCAGGCAATAATGTATCGTTAACCACATAAATGTCTATGGCGAGAAAGCTAAGAAACAACCTACCCGCAAGAAATAAACAGCAAAAAAAAAAAGGTTCAAATAAGAGCCAGACAAAAATATTACTTTGACTGTGTTGTAACCTAGAAAGGGTTACTGAATGAGGAATAACTGAAATGGAGGTTGGAAATGAAATGGTAATCTTTATAACATCAACAAAATACAATACTCGCCAACAGTGTGAAGTAGATAAACCACTGCTAGTGGTGGACTACTTAGACAACATATTTGTATTTATTGTACTTTTACATACAATTATGGCATTAGGCTGAAAAGGGAGAGGGGTTGAGGCTGGTCTTCACTTACTATCTTATACCTAGCTAATCCGGTTCACAACCCATTCACCATAAAAACTCGTCCGTCACCAATCAGTCCTCCATACGCCATAATGCTGCATCCTCTCGGGGACCTACAAAACACATCCTGTGACATAAAAATGAAATCATAATAAATTATTATATATAAGAATCTAGTGATGAACAATGAGGGAGGGAATGAACACCAAAACAAACTAAATATCAACACAAAGCAAACTAAACATAACTGATGTTAGTAGGACCCATCCAACGCTCAAAAAAAGGAGATGCTGCTGTATTCTGCTCATTGGATAAAATCAAAAGGCTCTCTTGCTAAGGGAGGGGGAAAAGGAGACAGTATATACAGATATGGGAAATATATATAGCTGATGCTCAAAGAATCAGATCTTGATGAGAAAGACAGTTGCCTTGCAAGACTTCCTCCTGTTGTGTCGTTCAAATCACCATTCGGGCCATGGCCAGCAACGTTAGAAACAACGTTTGTTTCACCCCAGAATACGGAGGCGATGCATTGTCATATGTGTATGCGCGATCAATGAACACAAGCTTTTTGGGAACGAGATGAGCCATCAACTTGCCGACATGGTCCCATAGGGGGCGGACCTAAGTACAATGGTAGAAGTCGTGCGAAGCCTTTTTTTCTAAGCCAAGGTCACATTGTTCACAGTCTGGCAAATCTGCCAAGCCCTATATGAAGGCCTTGTCATTGAGAGGCAGCCTATTCCGGGCCATTCGCCAGGTAAGTGAAAACTCAGGGTTACTGAAATAATCCGCTGCTGGCGCCGAAGACCTGAAAGAGCAAAACTCCTCCTCCAACAAGTCAAGCCGCTCATGTAGAGGATCCTTTGCAACCCCCTTCACTAGATAACTATAGAATACCTTCCTAGGCCGATAAAGGTCACTGGACCGAGGCATGATTGTCAAGACATATTGACATTCGTGAAGGAAATCCGATTGATCCCAGGGTTTATGATAGCGCTCAACCCGCAAGATGGGGTGGGGGTGATAGAAAGGGAAGGCGTCCTTTACAATCCCCGCCATAATCGAATCATCTGTCAATGCGCGGCGTAGAAAAGCCAGCCTCGAAGTGAGCTTGTGATTCGCCAAGTGTGGCATTCCCAGCTATGTTGTGCACAGACTTCTCTGTCGACCTGATGCTTGTGTCCCCTCCATGAAATGGTGGATAGCAAGTGCTTGAGCAGCTTCTTATGATCTTTACAGAGAGGAAGTACAGCCAAGCGATAAAGGACAATCGGAAAGACGTAAGTGGCACATGTCTCCGCCCTCTCCTTTACAGACAACCTCCGTCGACACCAACTCTGACCGACCGCATTGACCTTTGCCTATACTTCAGACCAATTTTTCTCTAGCTGGAGGCTGGGTCCAAACCACACTCCAAGAATGCAGACAGGACTGTCTGTCCAACCAAAGGGTCCTGGAAGATCGACTCCCTTCCAGGCACCTAACTGCAAGCCGGACAACCTGTTGCGGTTAATCTTGGCCCCTGTAACCTTTTCGCACTGTTCAAGAGCTTCAGTACCACCTCAATGTTGCTGCGGGATGACACAAAAGTAGATATGTCATCGGTGTATGCGGAAACCCTGGCTCGAGACCCTCTAGGGATAGCAATTCCACATAGGGCTGGACTGCACACTTTATCCCTTAGCTGGTGAAGGAGAAGCTCCAACGCCAAAGTGTAAAGTAGGGGCGACAGTGGACAACCCTGATGAACAGACTGAAACAGTGCAAAAGTGCCCAACAGCTTCCCATTCACCTGTACCACAGCATTGGGGAAGCGATACGGGAGGCTAATCCAGCGGCAGTACCGAAATCACTCATTTATATGGTTTTCTTTTCTATATTGCATCATTTTTCTTCTGTACAAATTTTATACTCCAAATTATTTTTATGTAATTTTCATATCTTTAACATTTTTGACTTTGATTGTATTATTGAGAAAATACAAATGCCTCCTTCTTTCAATATTAAATCATGCATTGTCAGAACATAACACCAGAAAAATTCTGCCCAAATTTAATAGAAGCACCCTTATTTCTGCTTGTATAGAAGAAATATCCTGTTTAAATGATGATGTATAGAGTGTATCTTTCAGGATACCACTCGGTATACGGGGTGCGATGAATAAATTGTCGTCTAAATTATGCAAAAATGTAAATAACATTTTTTATATCTCATTTTAACAGACATATTTACCAAAATTACACAAAAATATTTTGAAATACTAAAGAGTAAATTTATTCAATAAAATCTCCATTGGTTTCAACCACAGCCTCCAGATAACTTTAGAATTTCCTGCACCCCTTCTGAACAGCCTCCTTGTTTAAGTTGGTGAATGCTGCCATAATCTTTGCTTCAGTTTGGTGTTACAAGGTGTTTTGTTGATCTCTTGTACAATTACACCCCACACACAATAATTAAGAGTGTAACAATATGATTTCTCACACATCTTTAGATGATAATCAGACAATTCCTTTTCTAAGTCCACTTAGTTGTCTGAGTTTCATAGGAATTTTGTCTCCAGTCCATCTTTCAGTAAATTTAAGTGTCAGGGGGATTTATGTCTTCAGCTGCCTTTGAATTGGAAACATAAAAATTTTATTTATTTTTATTTAGATAGTCATAAAAGTAGTCCTCTGAAGATTTGACCACCCATGTGGCTTTGGAGTGGTCCCAAGTCTTCTGGAAGACAGGTGGATGGAGGGGGTGGGACCCTAGGATTATCCATATAAGCATAGTGAGGCAGGAAGTCAGGAAAGTGACTCCAGCCATGAGTAAAGTAGGTAGGTGACCAGAGGAGTTGGAGCTGCCCAGCAGCCAGTGACAGAAGGATTGGTACTGAAGAATCAGGAGTCACTGGGGCCAGTGAAGTTAGGAAGATAGATAACCCTCCTTTAAGTGAGAAATCGTATTGTTGCTACTTCCCAACTAGAAAAACAATTGTTTTTTTCATTGTTTTTGTTGAAAGCGATCACTGCTGAGAAGATAAATCTGTGCACATAGTGAGTTGGTGTATATGCAAATACACTCAACCTAGGATGTCATCACAGGTGTGGTGAGCAATGAATGATCAGAGAACATTGTCACAAAACTTGTCACAATTTTGACACAAGGTGGTTGCAGTCTGGGGCCAGATGAAAGGGGTGTTGTGGTTGCAGAAATTGTTTGACAGTCATGACTGTGTTCTCCTGCCTGTGTAGCATGGTGCAGAGCCCTGTTGCCAGACATAGGGTCTTCCAGCAGCCACCCTTTTGACCCAGGGTAGCACTACCTCCTCAAGGCACTTGATGTAGGCTGCTGTGTTAAGTCTGAGAACCTCACCAACAAATCCTTGTAATCACCATTAAACTCATCCAACTCTTTCTGAATACTCTGCATTGTCCTCAGATTGACACCCAAACATTCTGAAATGTTTGTATTGGAGCTTCCTGCATGAATGCTAAGCAGTACAGCATGTCATTTCCAGATTTCTGCTGGAGTAAATTGTGTCATGGTGTTCTTTTTCTCACAGATGATGCCCAAGTAACTCTACCATACTGTGCAGTTGACAAAATCAAAAACAAGCACATATGTGCAAAATAAAAAATATAAAGTGGCGACAATTTACCCATCGCTTGCTGTATTTACATTTGAATCCATCAAAGAAACATAGGTATTACATTTCTTCAAACAATATTATCTGTTCTGTTACCATCTGCTGATTTGAAAGGTTTTCAAGACAAAAATTGTTATCAAAACTTATAAAATGTTAACTTGTCTGTTATAATTTCCTCAAAGAAATTAATTCTGTTCAAAATGATTTGGGGTTTAAGTTTGGATAAATAATATCCATTTAAGATTTCCAATGACTTCCTACCATTGCAGATGATAAAAGAAAGACTATAAAAATTCTGAACAGACAGTATACTTGAAAGTAGTTTTAAGAAATATTGCTATAAACATTTGTTTTGTTATAACTTAAAAAAAAAAAAATCATGTATATATGTTCTATCTATTTATTTTTACAGTTAATTTATTTAAAGATGATCCAAACATTAATGATGTGAAGCAAGTTCATTTCCTTTCCCAGGAGGAACTGTTTTCTTTTGTGGTCGAGAAATCACTTTATTTTCAAAGACGATTTGAAGAATTGAACATTACAGACCACCATGAACAGATGTTAATCAAAAAGTAAGTCATCTTACAAAAATTGGCTTTTTTTTTTTTTTTTTTTTTTTTTTACTAGGTGTTAAAATCACAAGATATTAGTTTTACATGAATAACTTTTAATACTTTAAGTTCTTAAATCATTAAAAAAAATATATATATATATAGATTATCCAACCTCCACTATTCAACATCATAGTCTTGTCAATGAAATCTTTAAAAAAAAGTCAAAAAAGAAAACTGTGTTTGTACTTTGAGTTTCAGTATTTTATCTTGCAATTGTTTCATAATAGGGGAGGGGAAACATATAATAGGAGATAGGACGAAAGAGTAAAATGAAGATTCAGTTATATTTTTAAATGACACAGATGATTTTACACTGGCCACTATTACAAAATACATTATTTGCACTATTTACATGCAAACTGTTATCCTTATCTTTCTTGTTGTTATCACAATGTTTCGGTTATTGTGCCCAACTTGATCAGCTTAATGCCCATCTGGGTAACCTACAGAGAATTTTGAACTGAACCTTTTATTTAATTTACAGTAGTCTGTTCTTGTTTCACTGCTCATGTCTCAGAAAATCTCATCTAGTTCTTATTTTTAATGCTTATCGCTTACTCTGTTTTCACTGAGTTTAAGTACACACTGCCTAGCCCAGGGATTGAACTCACAAACCAATGCTTTAATCCATTAGGCTATTGGACAATTTTCTGTAGAGAACTTGGAGCTTTAAACCTAACCTACCTGCTGATTGGTGCTGTTGTTTGTCGTGGTTGACTGCACTCACTGAAGCACTTCTCTTTTGTTACAGCTGCTGCTGCTGTTGAAGACATACTGTCCTTTGTCTTTTTGTATTAGAGGCTCCCATATCATATTTATTTCTATTCTAGGCCTGCTAAGGAGATCCTGATAGCTTAGCATACGTGCTAATTCTTTCTGATGTCTAACTTTTCAGTGTTCTTCCTTGTCCAGTATTTTGATTTCATTCCATGGGCTGAAGTCTACACTTTTCCCTCCATATATGATCAGCCATTGTTAACTTTATTATCTCACTACAGCCTTTTGATGTTCCTCCAGCTTGTTTTACCGTTATATTCTTTGCCACAACTGCAAAGAATGGAGTATATGCAGTTCTTGGACATGTTTTCTCTGTGTTAGGCTTTACTTAACAGAGATTTCACAATATAGATATAGATAGATACATAGATGACACCTTCATACACTGGCCTCACCAGGAAGCTGTACAAATATTCTTTCAGACTGGATGAACTCAATATGACCTTCGATCTAGATCAGAATGGAAGAAGAAAATAATCGGCTAGCCTTCCACGAGGTACTAATATCTTGCACACAGAATGGGTTCAAGACTTCCGTATATCACAAGCCAACCTTCACCAGACAATACCTCAATTCCCATCATCCATACAGTGTGGAGAAAGGGATTATTCAATGCTTACAACACTGGGTAATAATCATAAGTGGCAACCCAAACATACAAACAGAAAATGATCAGCATCAAACGCACCATTCAGGATAACAACTACCCTGCAGATATAATAACAGTGTCTGTGGGTGGAAACAGAAGAGTCAAGGAGGAAAATCAAAAAATTGCCATTACATCAAGGGATTATTGGGAAAAGATGGTTCATATGACAGAACAATATTTAGAAGCAGCTCCACTTTATGGAGAAATCTCATTGGGGAGATAAATGTCTGAAAGAATCAGCATATATGGTAGGCTATAAGGACCACAATAAATAGAATAACGTAAGAAAAAAAATCCAAGAGAATACTGTCAGCGGTACAGAAAGTGAACCAGAAAATAACCAAAAAAACATTTCCAAGATTCATAGTCCTTGAATTGGAAGAAAAAGCTAATTCATTGACAAAACTGACCTTCTACACACTTACCACACACTTACCTAAAGAAATAAAAGTAGGATACAACAAAAGAGTGGACCAATTCATCTCAAATCCACTGCGCTGCTTTAAATGCCAAAAATTTGGCCGCCATGAAAGGGGCAAATATGCGGGAAGAGAGGAGATCTGGATCACACCACCAATGACTGTCAACTTAACTGCAGTTGTGAAAATTGTGGTGAAGACCACCCAGTCTACACTAGATCATGTAAAATCTGGAAGAAGGAAATAATGAACTTAGAATATACAAAGAACATCTCTTTTACACAAAGTACAAAAAATTGTGGAAGGGTACATGAAAGATAAAACCTACTAAATTAACATTGAATGCCAAAAAACAAGATACAATATACTTGTAACAAAATTACTACAATTGGGACCAAATGACTGGCCCAAATTTATAAATGAAATAAAATTGATGCTTTCAAAAACAATGTTACCCATACTATAGATTCTCATTGAAGGGCTGAACAAAGCAGGAGAGGAGGACAGAAAAATATAAACAAAATTAAAAAAAAACTAATCACTCTGAAATAAAGCAAGCATCAGAGGGGGAAGAGAAATGAATAAACACCCACATAAACCATAACAAAAAACAAACAAACCAAAAAACAACCCAGGATGAAGCAGCTGAAAAGGACAAAAAAAGGAGAAGCACAACACTCCCAACTCAAAGCTGTGATGACTTACCTCGGAGCTCGAAACGCATGAGAACATGTCTTGCGTGTATGATAAAGCCGAAATAGAAAAAAAAAAGTGACGAGAGAGGGGGGGTCAGAGAGTGCAGTGTGCCGGCAAACCAGCTGTTATTCTTCGCCATCGGTCGCCTCAAAGAAATGAATTGCGAGACTCCTTTTCTCAGCCGTTACACTGGGGAGTCGTGAGAAAGACACTCAAATCAGACGTGCCTACTTCAACTCCCTCTTCGTCCGACAGACAATTCGCATGTCCAACAAATTCAACAACAAACCTTGGTTCCTCAAGAAATGCAAAAAGCAGTAAGAACTTGCTGTGCAACCCTAAAAAAATGTAAGAATAACCCAACAAAGGAAAACTTAAATATATACAAAAACAACAGCACATGCAAAATGATTAAAGAAACTAAATAAAGTTCATGGCATAACTATGTAGGAAAAATTAATTCCAATACAGAACCAAAAAAATATATATGGGACATGATTTGCAAAATATCAAGAAAAAATAATAGCCATCCATTAAAACATCTTGTACATAACACAAAAATTACAAACAAGAAAGATATAGCAAACTACTTAGCAAAACTTTACCAAAAACTCCTCATAAAAAAAACATTAAACAAAACAAAGAGAAGAAAGAAATCAAATTCCAAACAGGGAACACAAAGACTTACAACAAACCATTTACCATAACAGAACTACAAGAGTCACTAAATAAATCTTACACCTCAGCAGTCAGACTGGACAGAATATACTGCCAATTCCTAAAATGACTACCCAAAACATCCACTTAAAAAAAATCTATGACATATGGCTCAGTGGGCAAAATTTCTAACATATGGAAGCAAGCTACAGTGATCCCCATACCCAAACCACCAAAAATACTACAGCTCCAACAAATTACAGGTTAATTGTATTAACCAGCTGTATATGTAAAACACTCGAATGAATAATAAATAAGACTGGTATGGTATTTAGAAAGCAATAAAATAATTACAGAATACCAGGCAGGTTTCAAAGACAAAAGAAGTCCAATAGATCATTTAGTCAGACTAGAAACAAATATATGAGAAATGTACATAAAAAAGAACATTTAGTAGCATTTTTTTTTACTTAGAAAAGGCGTATGACTCCAAGCGGAAATATGGTGTAACAAAAGATCTAAAGTCTTTATCAACAATTTTATAACCAATAGAAATTTCAGGGTATATATGGGTGGGTGGTAGGGTATATGCTTCTCCACATCTGCAAACTTGAAAGATTCCAAATTAAACTTTGTCAAATCCTACAGAATATATTCAACCAAAAAGGAGCAAGAAATGGGAGTTCCACAGGGGAGCATACTATCAGTCACACTATAACATAAAGATAAACAATATAGCAAAAGCATAAACACTGGGACAGAATGCCTTCTATATGTGGATGACTACTTAATCTGTTATAGATCAAAATACATGCATACAATAGACAACTATGCCTCAATAAGGTCAATAAATGGGTCACAAAAATGGCTTTAATTTTCCAAAGGAAAAAACAAAATGTGTACACTTTTGCCAACACCAAAAAATGCACACTGACCCTATTTTAAGGCTCAACAATAATATAATACCTGTAACTGACCAATACAAATACCTAGGCATTATATTTGAAAAAAAACCTTCCATTCATATCACACAAATATTTAGGAGCAAAATGCAATAAAACTATTCAATTACTCAGAATCCTAGCACATATTGACTGGGGTGCAGATAAAAGCACACAAATTAAACTCTACTATACTCTAATCATATCAAAATACAGATATTTCATATATGGATCAAATGTCCAACATCAAACTGGCCTTTTGCACCCCTTCCCCATCACAGGGGGCTTGAGACAAGGGTGCATACTTGCTTCTACACTCTTCTCCATTTATTTGGTGGCAATGCTTCAGGAGATTCCAGATGACAATCTGTTCAACATAGGTTTCCTCTTGACCAGAACTCAAACAACAGATGCAGAGCTTCAATATGCTGTTGACAACTGCACCCTGGCCCAGAACTCAGCGATCCACTTCTCCAGATTGTACATGTCACCATCAACGTGGCAAAGACCAAGGTTCTGCTCCAACCATGACCAGGACATCAACCAACACCTAGTGTCAAAATCACCAGACTGGACTTGGAGAATGTTGACCAATTTCCATACCTCAATAGCATCTGCTGAAAAAAGACGTCAATAACTGAATCTTGGCTGTCCATGCAGCATAAGGGAAGCTATTCAAGAGTCTTTGACAAGCCTGGACTAACACAAACTACCAAGCTCATGGTCTGCCAAGCTTTTGTAATCTTGACTCTCCTGTATGCCTATGAGACCTGGGTACTCTACTGAATAGACATCTGCAAACTTGAAAGATTCTGTCAAATGAAACTTTGTCAAATCCTACAGATCATGAACAACAAAGTTCTCATCTGCGCAAAGATGGACATCGTAGAAAGCACCATGACTTGCCACTGACTTCAGTGGCTGTACATCTTGCCCAAATGCCAGACATCTGCCTACCCAAACAAATCCTCTTCTCAAAGCTTACATCTGGCAAGAGACCACGTCCACATCGTTGATTCAAGGATCAGTTTAAAAACACCTTACTGAGGACAGAAATCAATCTGATCAATTGGAAGAGGGGAGCTGCAGAAAAAAAACAATTGGAGAAGAGCAGTCCACGGAAAACAACATCCTTCAAAAACACCAGAAGACAAATAGAAGAGACAAAGAGAGCACAAAGAAAAGCCTTAGCCCTCCATCTCCTGAACACTCATACCTACCTTCAATATAAGGCTCATTTTACACAAAAGGAAATGTCAATGAGCACCCCAGTACTTGGCAATGAATTCTACCAATGATGACGACGATTGTCAAATGTGTTTCAAAATGTGCATACTTAGAAATTTTAAGTTTTCTTCCTCATTCATTGTTATTTGAAAATTTTTTCTAAAAGTAAAATGTTCATTAGAATTAATTCATTGAATTTCATCTGATTGGACAATGCATGTACAGGCATCCCTTGATTAATACATTTTCGATTACTGTGCCAAAATTTGATTATTGCCTACATAATCCTCGATTAGTGCAGTGTAATGAAAATAACCAACAATTATTACAACTTAAGAAGCTTTAATAAACTAATTTTATGGGCTACTGTTTGTTTCCTCATGGTGTGCAGGGTGTGTGTCGTAGACCAGGTGAGTTCCTTAAGGGCCAATAACCTTCATTCACCGGGGAGTTTCTCAAGGGCTATCAATTGCTGTTATTACATTCTCTCCATCCATTTTTATTTGGTAACAAGTCCAGATGCTTGAGAGGTTTTACCAATCTGGAAGACCTACAAAGTACTGGACAGTCGGCTTTAGTTAATGAAGGGATGGGTGCAGTTAAGTTCAGTTGACTCAGATGAAAACTGTTCATTACTATTGATATTTTCATTTTTAATGCAATCAGTTCTTTCTATCAGCACTGAAGGGACCTCAAAAATTTGTTTTATTAAACCAGTGTTTTCTGCCCCTAATACAGTACATGATGCTAGATCCCTTAATGATATCGTTGATTCTCGTCCATTTTGGAACTTAAGGGTATTTACGCTTATTAGCTCACCTAGGTACTTCCACTTTTTCAGCATAAATTTTCAATACCTAAGGTTTAAAATTAATTTAAAAAAATGAAAAAGCATTCTTGAAGATTTCATTTTAGCTTTAATTGAAAGCTAAATGATTAAATTTATTATTTCCAGTAAGTAAAATATTCTGGCGTATTTCAGATAGCAATTATATAGATTGGAAGTCAAAAATTTGTTTTTGTTTTTTTTAAAATTTTCTTAAAAATGGCCATCTTAATTTTAAGAAATTTGTAAACAAAAAAATTTTTTGGTTTTAAAAACCTTTCTAAGATAAAATATATATTTGTGACACGTTATTTAAGTAAAATTAGCAAATTTAAATTAAACTGATTTGAAATAAATATTACTTAAAGCATAAAAAAAAAGTAATATACAAGAATTTCTTAATGATTGGTCTTGTTTATCTGAGGCAATAATTGATGGACAAGTGACGAAGTGATGACAGCTAGTATGGCTGACCAGAATTGACATAAATTTACAAAATATAATATTTTATTGACTTTTGAAGATGTTTTATGAAAAAATAAAAAAATTTGAAGTATTATAAAAAATTTTTAAATTAATTTTTAAAATTTAATAACAGATATGAAATAACAGATAAACAGATATGAAATAACAGATAAGTAAGCAACAAAATTAACAGGGATATGGATTTTTTCTTATAATAATTAAAATATTGTTTAATCATTAATAGTTAATAAATTTTAATTAGCATTAGCTAAAAAAGAATTTTTTATTTTCTTCAATCTAAACATGTGATCCTTTTCATAATAATGACATGTTTAGGCTATCATAGATAAAAAAGGGAACAATTAAATTGAAAAAGTAAAAAATAAATTATTTTAAAAAGAGAATAGTAAAACAATGTTTATTAATTTTTTCAATTTTGGATTTGTAAGTTTCATTTCCACTTGATTACAATATCACATCCAGGAAATATCACAATTACAGAATTTTAAATGATTTTTGAACTATTATAAATTATTATAATTAAAATTTAAAAAAAATGAAAAATTCTTGTAAAATTCATTATTCACTGGAAAAATTTTATTTCTTCAAACAATAGTGTCTTTAATATAGCTAATTTACAAAAGCAATTAAAAGCTTTTCTAATTAAATAATGTCATAGTTTTATTGCATTTATTTTTCAATTCAGAGCAGATTTTCAGTTAGAATAGTGAAAGTTTGAAAAAAAAATTAGGTTGTTTACATTCTCCAAGGAGTTCTACTTTTAACGAATAAAGAAAAATTCAGGAAATAGAAAGGTATTTTGCAAAATTTCATGAAATTAAGTAAGTGTGTGTGTGTGTGTGTGGGGGGGGTAACATATGTTAAAATAAATATTTTTTACCAAAATTTTCTTAAAAAATAATTTCATTCATTTGTGAATAAGCCCTGAAAATTTCATTAAAATCAGACAATTATTTGATTTTTACAAGAATTTCCTAATCAATGTGTTTTCAATGAAAAAAACAAAAGAAAAAAGTCAATGTAATTTTTATGTCACCCAAATGACATAAACAAAACCTGATTTTAACCAAAATTTTGAACATGTTAAAAAGGTTTAAAAAAATAATAAAAAAATACTTTGGTCTTTCATCTTAATAATAACAAACATTTTGACAATAAAACTTTATTTTTATTAAGTTTGTGGCCTTTTTCATTATACTATGCTGTTTTCCACAAAAAAGTGAAGGTACCTAGCTCAACCTCATCCACCAGAGGATTGTTCTTGTTTATGATGAACCAATGAAAGAGTCCAGGGATTGTTAGCCAAGTTGGCAGACAAGTACCAAAAGAAGAGTTTTTGAAACTAAAGAACAGTTCATGTAGGGTGGAGTTGATTGCAATTGACAGGAGAGATCTAATGGAGTGTAGGGTGTTGAGGAGTACTGACTCCTAATGACTTAAGGGCAAGTTTGTTTTCCAAAAGATACCATTGTATATCTCTGACTGTCCATTACCACTCAGGTGGTAGGGTGTTGTCTTACTTGTGGCAATGCCCTTATTTAATAGATAGGCTTTTATTTCTTGATTGATAGAAAAGAAGTACCCCTATCAGAGTGGATATAACCTAGAAAGCCAGTTAGAGCAAATAACTGGTCCAGACATTTTATTACCATTGATGAATGCATATTTGGGCAGGGAAAAACAAATGGAAATCAAAAATATTCATCCACAATGGTGAGGATATAAACATTACCTGAAGTTGAAGGTAGGGAACCATTAAAATCCATGCTGAGGTGTTCCATTGGTTGACTAGCTTTATTTAGAGTTCTCTTTACCGTGCAAAAGAATCTTGGTCTGAGTTCTGCACAGTTGGCATGAAGAGCACACTTCTTGCACTTCTATTGAGAAGGATAGGTTCTTGGCTCGTACAAAATGGAGCATTCGTGTAATAAGGGTTGATGAAGACACTGAAGCACAAAAATGCTCTAGTAAGTGTGTCAGGGGCAACATTGTCTCTTCCAGGCTGATATCTTATTAAGTAGCTAAAGGCAGACAACTCAATTCACCATTCTAAAATTTTATTGTTTTTAATTTTTGTCCTGTTGTGGTTATCAAGCTTTGTTGTCATGAAAGAAGGTGATTCCACTTCCTAACAGCCTCAATTATTGCTGTTGTTTCTTTTTCTATGGAAGGACAGTGCAATTTGCTCACCTACCATAAAAGCCACTGGTCTACCTCTCATAAAGCATAAAGTTCTGTAAGTTGGTTGATAGTCTGTGAGTAAGCAGCGCATAACCTCCTCTTATGACTATTAGTGAGGTCTTTAACAACCACCACCTGAGCCCTCCAGTGAGGATGAACTGGGTTCAATTATACCTTGTTGTAGTAGCTTCTCAACTTTGTTCCTGATGAAATCCCTGTCATCTTTCCCAAACTGCCGTGATTTTGTGGTGATTGGTTTGCATTTAGGTGACAAGTTTGGAAAAAGCAAGGGTTTACTAACAGAAACATCAGAAAAAACACAAACAGGTTCATAGTTGAGTATAATAAGATCCAGTTTAGGGCCTCTGTTATTTCTGAAAATCATGTCCCAGTATCAAGTCACTACACATGTTCTTTAAAACTTTGAGAATGCAAGGGTCCGACAAGTTGTGAGCGTTACCCTCTGACTTCATGGCACCATGGTCAGGATAATGGTGGTTAATTCCTTTTTATATTTTCCAACTCCCTCATTCATCAGAAAATATATTCTTATCTCTGATAAGAATCAAAGCTTTGGGAGCTGGATTTGGAAGCAGGGGTAAAAGTTTGGGGTAAGGATTAGAAGAAAGGCTAGAATGTGATCTTGTAAAATATTGTAGTCGTGGTTCTCAAATTAAATTCTAATAGCATAAGTGTTGCATCCATAGCAGTGGTTATGCTTCTACTTCTAGATTTACACACTTGAATAATGTCCTATTTTTTTTTTTTTTTTCTTTTTACAAGTCTGGTAGGTAGACTTTCTAGCCGGACATACATACACCACCAAAAAAAAAACAGTTCTTTTTATTAAAAGTACAATAAAATTAGTTTATTAAATTGTAATGAAAATAACCAACAATTATTACAACTTAAGCTTTAATTAACTGATTTTGCAGTCTACTGTTAGTGATTTAAAAAAGTCCGCCTTTATTTCTTCGTGGTGCTCAAGGAGTGTGTCATAGTCCAAGAGAGTTCCTTAAGGGCCGATAACTTTCAAGGGCGATCAATAGTTATTATTACATGTGGTAAAAAAAATTCTTCAGTTTAACCATAATAATTGAAAATTGCTTTTTTTTTATAGTTATCAATGTACACATTAGCCGCACTAATTGAGTATTTCCTGTACACCATGTATCATGCCATCTTCATAAAAAATATTTAAATGTTTTCAACTTTAAAATGAAAATAAAAACAAGAGTAAACATAGTTAAATCTTTAAACATAAAATCCATCTTTGAATACCAGACTAGATCTGCTGATTTTTTTTTTTATCAGCTGCTATACACTTTCTGCCATTTGTCCAAGGATTAACTGTAACAAAAAACTGTATTGATTACATTAAACTGAATAAAATGTCATTTTTAGAACTAACTATAAATGCCAGTATTTTTAATTTTAAATAGAATTAAATTTTATTTTTAGAATTATTAATGCCAATATTTTAAATGTTAAACAAGCCCTTTTAAAGAAATAAGGAGCTTAAATTACAGTAGTTTATTACCATCTTCAAGCATGGGAGAAAAATCATAAATGAAAACAATTTAAAATTGATACTTTTTAAAATAAAGTAGATTATTTTTATCATAGATTCAGCACATGGTAATCATAAAGCTGTACTAACTGAACTTTTTGGGGACATTATTTGATATTATTTTTTTGTTGTAATTAACATTTTTTTTTTTTTTTTTTTTAAGATTGACTTTTTCTTTTTAAAGATTGGCATTATTTACAACATTAATTTTAGAGAGTGGGAACCATGTATTTGATAAAAATGATCTAGGAAAATATAATTATGTCAGGATATAATGCTTAATTTTGGTTCATTCAAATGTTAGCAAATTTCCCAACTAAGGCAAATGAAAACTCCAATCGGTGTGTTAATATGTCCCTTATGATACATGTTCAGTAAAAGAACTGAAATCTGAAGAATTTATTAATTGGAATATAAAAAAAACAAAATGATGCTTCTGATTAAACTTCATAATGTTTGTCATAAAATAGGTTCTTCTCTGATATAAGTTAATACTTTTAATATAATTTTTTCTTTTGCAGTGACTTTTACCCAAATATTTTGCAACTCTTCACATTTCATTATACTATGTTTGTCACCACAATCCAATTAATGGGAAGTGAAGAGCAAGTCAATTATTGGGTTCCAAAGGCAAAGAATTTGCAAATTATTGGTAGTTATGCCCAGACTGAACTTGGACATGGTATGATTTTCTTTTTCCTTAATAAAATTATTGATTTTAATTGTAATAAAATAGACTTATTGATTGGTTTGCTTTGTTTTACAGTGTATAAACCTCAATGGGTTATTTAATGCTGACAAGAGTATTATTGCTGGTAATATTTCTTTTTTTTTTTTTTTCAAAAATGTATTGCTGGTAATATTTTTTTCCAAAAATGTATTGCTGGTATTAAAACCTACATTTCATTTTAAACATTACATATACTGAATTAGTGGAAATATCTAGTTTAACGACTGGCTAGTGTTAATGTTATGATTGCCAAGATTAACATTTGTAAAACAATAGAGTTAATTTATGTTGTCATATTTTTTAAACAAAACTACCTAATTGAATAGGGTACACAACTGTTATTAATTTTTGACTAGTGTTTCTTACATCATAATTTTAGTCTTTACTGTAACAATCCAGATTATCAGATTTTTGGCTGATCTATGAATTAAAATACTGTATTTACCTCTACTTTCATAAATGATCAAAATTTAGAATGTTTTATTTGTACTGTATTTGTTAGAGATACTTAACTGTATTGATTAGTTTTTTATGGCTTATCAACCCTTTGCAGGTTATTTCAAGCCAGAAAATATTTTTAGATTGTAAGATTGTTTTGGGAGATAATGATTTACTGAGAGGAATCCTATTAATTAACCCATAACTGGGTTGAGAGGTGGATCCATACCTTTCCCAAGGGTATCTGCATGTAAATGAATATAACAAACCCAACTGGAGTTGGAATTCGGCTTTTCAATTTCCAATTCCGAGCTGTTATCCATTACTGCACTCACATATCCAAACTTATAGCACCTGGAATTCCCAAGCAGTTCATGGTCATGCATCTATGTACTGACTAGGCTTGACATTGCTTAACTGTGATAATTGTATGTAGAGATACTTCAGAGTAATAAGGTTAATTGTGTTAATGTTATTAACTATTGAATTAATTTATTTTCAAGGATATATTTTCTAAAAATAAATAACTTATTACATATATTACAGGTACATATATTCGAGGCCTTGAAACAACTGCAACTTATGACAAAGACACTGAAGAATTTATTCTGAACAGCCCTACCATGACATCAGCTAAGTGGTGGTCAGGAGGATGTAAGTGAAAACAAATATTATGTTAGAATTACTTAATTTTTATTACTTAAGTTTTATTTGCTGCACATTAATATAGAACAATTGTTCTATACAGATTTGATCTCTGTAATATGGGTATGAATTGTAAACATGTTACTTTATGGTTAAAGCTTAAATAGACTTTGAGTTTTTTATTTTATTTTTTGTTTTTTAGCATAATGTTCAGGTATCTTTACATGGCAAGCATTTCTGAAGAATCCGTTTTGCTTAAAATGTAACATGAATTGTAATAGCCATTTTTTTTTTGTTGTTCTCTTAACTAGAGGGATGTTTAGGAAATAGTGAATTTTTATCTTCCTTATCTCAATATATATATATATATATATATATATATATATATATATATATAATGCAAAAATGTCTTTTTCAACTCTCTAACTTTTAAATATGTCTTCTATATAAATAAATGTGAATGTCAGTGTGTCGCACTTTTTCAACTTTACTCCTAGAGGCTGTAGCCCAATATACCATGCCATTTTGGAATCAGGCTGACTCCGTGAGCAATCCAGAAATTTTGGATTCTTGAATTTTCATCACTGCGATTGTTTTCTGCAAGTTTTTTTTATGTGATTTTTTTTTTTGTGACAGTTTTTTGTATGATAACAATTTTTATAACTTGGAAATAAATTTGGGAATAACTGAAATTAATTGTGACATCCAACAAAAGTCACCCATGAAATAAAAGTAATTGTTTGTACAAAAAGTAAGGACTTATGTGTATCAAATTGTCTTTAAATTAAAATGGCGGCAGAAGAATTATTGTTAAACTTTTAAAAGGTAAGCTTAAATATTAATGCAATACTTAAATGCAGCGATCAATTTCGAGTTCTGTAGTTTATAGTTGCCTATCACATACAACAGCAGTGTGCCTTGCAAAAAGAAATCTTTGCCACAGAGGACCAGATTGCAATCAAGATCTAAGGCTGCAGTGAGGAAAAGAAAGTCTCATGCAAATGAAAACCCAGTTCAAACAACAGCCAGTAGAGCTGTCAATACTGAGAATATGTAAAGAATTAGCGACTCTCAAACTCCTGAACAAGCCAAACACCCAATCAAGAGTCCTCTGCAGGAGTTAGCTTAAATGCCACCTGATAGGGCTGCTTTTAAGCTAGTACATATGTACATACATACATACATAAATACATAGACACACATACACACATATATATAAGAAATTCAAGAAATAAAAAACACCAAAACCAATAATAATATTGATAAGACTAATGATATATATATTGTATATTAGTAGGCCTTTTGAAGCATGATCAGAACAATGTAAAAATCTTTTCTCAACAAGGCAAGAAATGAAAAATGAAGTGAAACTTTATTTTTCTAGGGAATTTTTTTTTATATGAAAAGATCTGATAGTTTTTGGCTAGTTGTTTACCATGATTAGGGTTGTAGATTGATTTTTGTTGAAACAGTTTTCTTTGAATATGCCTAAATTCCTGTTTAAATCTAGAATGTGTGAATTTATTTTAAAAATGTATTTTACCTCAGACATTTGGTGTTCTTGTTGATATTTAAATGAAGACACTAAAAGGATACATCTAATGGTCTAGCTGGTTGAAATTTGCAGCTACAGTGAAATTGATGTTGTAGGATAACTTCAGGAATGATCACACAATGCTGCCGTGTGTCTTACAAGCCTCCTTTACTCTCTCTACTTACATACCGGCTGTTGCTACCCTAAAGAATGTACCACTCCCAGCTTTTTATACATTATATCTTCCCTACCTCCCAATTTATGAGTCCTTGCTTCAGATCCAAACTTTATGCAGAACTAAAATGTTCGGGTGCCCTGATTTTTCAACTGGATTGTTGCAGTAGGGTTGACGTCATAGGAGGTGGTTTGAGTACTTTGACTTCTCATGTAGATTGTGGCATTGGTGTTGACATTGCAGCCGTTGATTTCTGGACTGGAGGATTCTCTGGCATTGTTGCGTCTGGGGTATGACTAAGAACCTGCGGTGCTATGTTAGGTTGTGGCAGCAATCTTAATTCAATTTGCCCCGGGTCCGGGTCATTCACTGAAGTAGCTGATATTGGCTCTAGAGAACTGAGGGAGCCCTCATATGGTCTTGATGATGTCAAATAGATTGTCCATCTTGCAATTTTATCAAGAAGGATAGGGCATCAATACCTGTCAGAACATGCCCAACCAGACCCCCTGGCCTTTGTGAAACATCTGCATCCAGACGGTTCTGTCATGATGGGATTTCTGATGATCCTGGCTGAGGTGGATGGCCTCAACCTGTCCAGATTTGTCTGTAACTTCCTCTTCATTAGCAGTTCTGCTGGCATAACTTCAGTTGTGGTGTGAGGTATTGTCCTGTAGGAGAGTAGGAACCGTGAAAGCCTTGTTTCCGGTGTTCCACTTGACATCATTCTCAGCCCACTTTTAACAAGTTTAACTAAACTTTCAGCTTGATTGTATGGGCTGACCAACTTATGTTTAATACCATTCTTCCTAGTAAATTCAGGAAACTCCAAACTGGCAAAACATGGCCCATTGTCACTGACAAGGAGATTTGGAAGGCCATAAGTTATGTCTGCAAATATCGACAGAATCCACTGTAGTGTCATCCAGGTGGTCCATTAGGGGAATGATGCATCCTGGCATTGGGGCTTGTAGGTTTTCTCATAGAGGTGGACGGCTCATTGTGTCAGTGGCAACAATGTTTGTTCCCAGCTTGTATGTAATGCTGTAATCAAATGAATTCATGAATAGGGACCATCTGATAATTCTTGGCAGCAGGCTATTGAGAATAGGTCTTGTCGGGCTGAAAAGACTGATAAGATGCTTGTGATCTGTAATGATCTGGAAAGTCCGTCTATGCAAGTACTGGTGGAATTTTTTACTCCAAAGATGATGTCTAGTCCTTCCTAATCTAGCTGGCTGTATTTTTTCTTCTGTTGCCGAAAGCATTCAAGAAGAATAGGCAACTGGTTTCTCACTACTATTTGGCATATGTCATAGAACTGCTCCCACGCTATACTGACTAGCATCACAGGTGAGAATAAGTTCCTTTTTGGGGTCATAGTGGACTAGGACACGATTCATCTGTAGTGACTCCTTCACCTGCTGAAATGCTGAAGAATGATCTGATTCCCATCTCCTGGGGACGCCCTTTCGCAGCAGGCAGTATAGGACTTAAAACTGGGTCACTCCCAGGAAGGCTTTCAGTTCTGTCACATTACAGGGTGCAGGTGCATATCTGATAGCTTGTATTTTGTTCTCAGTGGAATGTAGACCTTCTGAAGCTATCCTGTGACCAAGATAAGTAACTGATGGAGCCATGATCCCGTTATCAGATTGTCATCTTGATAACTCACAACGTGTGGTTCCTTTGTGAAAAAGTTGTCCATGCAACGTTGATATATGCCAGGAGCAGACTTAACCCCAAAACTGAGGCGATTGAACTGGTACAATCCTTGAGGGGTGTTGGTGGTCAGGAATTTCTTAGTCTTTGTGTAGTGGGACCTGTAAATGCAGATCTCAAATCCAGTTTTGTGAATTTCTTCCCTGGCTCAGTTTCATATATAGGTCCTCAATCTTTGGTATGGAGCATGAGTCCAGGTTAGTACACTTATTCACTGTCATCTTTTAGACGAATCGATTGGTCTGTTTTTAGGATTGCGACGATTGGAGCTGCCCATTCCGAATACTGTATGGGTTTGATTATCCCAAGGACTCCAGCCTGTCCAGCTCTTTGTCTACCTTTTCTCGCAATGCATAAGGCACATGATGTACTTTGCAGAAGATGGGTTTTGTTTGGGTCAACCTTCAACACTTCTGTGTAATTTCTTAGTTCCCCAAGTTTGTCTTTGAAAACATCTGGGTACCTCTGTAGGATATCCTCGACAGCAGGGGTGGCATTAACTGCCTTGAGCTGATGAATCCGATCCCAGCTAAGCTGAATTACCTTCTGCCAGTTCCTTCCTAAGAGTGTAGGTCCTGATTCTGGTACAACCACAAAAGGTAGGCAATACTGCCGATTGTCATATATTACGGTGACCTCACAGGTACCACATGGAATGATGTTTTCACCTGTGTAGGTGACAAGTTTTTATGCCAGGTGGCTCATTTTTGGCTTATTGGGCCCCTGCCAGTGTCTGTCAAAAATGGTGCGGCTAATTAGTGATACTGCAACACCTGTATCTATTTTTATCTCTACCCATCTGTCATTGATGCCTGCCAATACCATTAGAGGGTCAGTATTTTTTTTCTTTTTCCAGGAGATGTGGAAAGGTTTGTGCACCAAGGTGGTGTCTCCTGAAACATTAGAGGGGGTGTCATCATCAGGCCCATCTCTGTTGACCCTGTGTGTCCGGCAACTTCTGGTACCTCTCCTTTCCAGGCAGGCTGCTGAAATATGACCAGTTTTCTGGCAGAAATTGGAGGTTGCTTCCTTAAGGCAACAATAATCTAGTGAATGTTTGCTGTCACTTCGAAAACATGGTTTCCTGTTTTTTCCTCAACAAGAATTCCCCCTGTTGACATGGCTCATTGGGCTGGGTGGGTGCAGTGGTGTTGGAACAGGCTGCTATGTCATGAACATTCTTGTCAGCACTTTCCATTGCTAGGTCTATCTGTCTAGCCTGGTCAAAATTCAACTTCTTTTCTGCCAATAAACGTCTGCAGATATGATTGTCTGCAACACCTACAACCAGCAAGTCTCTCAACATATCCTGGATAGTGGGACCGAATTTGCAGAACTTTGATTGTTTTTTCAGGTGGGCGATAAAGTCTGAGATGATCTGGTTTGGTTGTTGTCGGCACATGTAAAAGTTGAATTGTTCGACAATAACAGAAGGTGCTGGATTACAACGTTCCTCTAATGCTTGTGATAGCTTGTCAAACGTTTGTCCTGTAAGCTATCAGGTGTGATGAGGTCCTTTAATAAGGAGAATGTCTCTATTCCACATACTGAGAGCAGCACAGCCTTCTTTTTGTTTGCATCTGTAATGCTGTTAGCCTTGAAGTAATACACAAGTCTCTCTATGTAGTACACCAGTCTCCCTGTGCTGGTAAAATCTCATCAATTTGACCAAACAAAGTCATAATGCGTGTACGGCGTGTACCCAGCTGGTGGATATTTTGTTAAAAAAAGAAACCTCTTACATGGACAAAAACATGTGCAACATTGAAGACGAAAAAATTTGTTGCAAAAAAAAAGTAAATATATTTGAACTATCATAAATCAGAGGAAGAGTTCGGATTAATGTATGCCAGGTGGTATAAAAATACTATTGTGATTATTTTGGGGGAATCGTCTTGTATCTTCATCTCTCATTCAGAATCCCTGAAATATGATAATTAGATATAGAAATGACTCCATAAGTTCCATTTATTATTAGAAATTTATAACAATGTTTAGTGACCAAAGAATTGCACAAGACTGTGTTTTTCATTATTATAAATATTATATTTTTGGATACATATGTTTGAATAGACATCTGTTCTTTAAACAGAATAATCAATTGACCTGGGTTTTTGAGTCTTTAATAAAGAAAATATGCTCTTTGACAGGGTTTGAACTTGCATTCCCTTTATATATAGGAAACCACTGTATAATTCAGCATGCTTTTAGACCTCTGAGCTACAAAGGACTTCACAGCAAAAAAAGGTTCAGTTACTCCTATGAGGAAAGCACATCTCTCATTAAGGTCTTTTTATCTGCTAAATTTATTTTCATCTCCAAAACGCAAGCTAAGTAATTTCTAAGGAATTTTAATTCAACATTATTTCTCATTACATTTGGGAAGAAAGTCTTTGGCAGCTAAGTGAGTTTCATTGCACAACTTTTGAGAGTTGAGATTTCTAAGAAGCATTATAAGCATTCCAACTGCCAGGAGGAACACTGTATAGCTCCAGAGGTTTAGGTAAATCAGTTAGGTTCTGAACAGAACAGAAGGGTTCAGAATTGTTTGAAATGACTTGTACAACTGAACTTCAACATCTTCAATTTATTTCTTTGATAGCATCATTCTTTGGGGCAATAATACTGCAGTCACAGAGACACTACTTTCTGTAGTTTTGAGCTTTTTTTCACATTTAAAAGACCTGTAAAAATTGTGTAATCCTGAAATTTTTTGTCTGGAAATATTTTCTGGTTTACATATTTTACAAATAAGTGTTCTTCAAGTTCTTTTGTTTGTCTGAAAAAAAAGAAGCTGTTTCAATGTAAAATTGACTTTGGTGTCAGCAGCACCTCTTCTCTCATCATTTTCTGCTCTCCAAGTGACCTTCAAGTATGCAACTGTTTGGTATTAATATGAATCATAAGAACCACAAACTAATTCTATCTCAAATGACATGACCATCCTAACATTTGTGAGAATAAAACAATCTTTTTTCTTTTTTTTTTTTTGACTTCATAACAAACTAAATATCTGTATATTTTACTAGAAATTATTTTATTTAGCTAAATTAGTTACTTCTAATCAGGTTAAACATTCTTTAGATTTAATATTCAAATAAGTTTTCTGATTGAATTATTTTCCTTTTTTGTAGTGGGGATGAATGCCACACATTGTATTTTGATGGCTCAATTATATACCCAGGGAAAATGTCATGGAATTCATCCTTTTATTGTACAAATTCGAAGTCTAGAAGATCACAAGCCACTACCAGGTTCTGTTTTGTTTATTTCTTATTTAATTTCTCATACTAGTTACTAGAAATGCATACCATTGTCAGTCTAGTTACTATAGATGTATACTATTGTCATCAGATGTAGTTGTATACCATTGTCATAGTCTAGTGTCTAAAACAAAAAATAAAAGGGATATCAGAACAACCTATTAGTGGAATTGACTTATTTATATTCCAACCAATTGTACCTTCAGAATTAAGAATAGTAGAGTAATACATTTCAGATGCATCAAGGAAGGTCTTCAGTGATGCACTGTCTTCATTGCCGTTTTCGGGTTTTGCATCATATTGGCTCAAACAGCAAACCCGACCTGATTCCAAAAGATTCAGGCTGCCTCCTTGATAGTGTTGTGCTACGCACCTCAACATTGCAAAAAAAAGATTTAAGATATGGCTAGGATTCCGACTGTTCTTATTGACATACGTCAGTCAACATCAGCCAATGAAATAAAGACCCCCCTTCCCTCCTATATAGTCTTGTCTTTTGCTTCCTCCGGTTTTGATTCGCGCTATTTTCCCTGGAATTCATAACGAGGTAAGCTGGACTTGTTCTTGCAAAGTTCAATCCAATGCTTTACATTTAAATTACTAATTCAATAACTAAACCTTAACACTTACATTACTTTCACAAAAAAATTACATTAACAATTCTTACTATTCTATAAAAATCTTAAGTCTAACCCTATACACTTAACCAAACTAATTTGAAAAATGCGATGCACGTTCAAGCCTCTACATATAAATGTGCTCTACATGCACAGACAAAACCTATCTCCCATTTACATTAATTTATGAGACTGTTCATTACAAAATTATCTTGTACTATTTATTTGAAATTTTTTACTAGTTTTGTTATCTATTAATTAAAACAATACGATGGCCTAATTTAAGCAAGGTCAATTAATAAATAAAATATTTAATGAAGTAAAAAGACCTAAATAACTATGGTAACAAACTAATTTACAAAACCGTTCATTATAAACTTATCTCGTACTATTTATTGAAATTCTATACTTGTTTTGTAATCTATGAATTAAATTATTACAATGGTCTAATCTAAGCAAGGAAAAATAATAATTAAAATATTTAAATAATTAAAAAGAATCAAAATAACTATGGAAATCTAAACCACTCAAATAAGTAACATTCACATTTACTTTCTGTTAAATATTATTCAACATGAATCTGGCAAGTTAATACTAGAATTCCCACTAACTTTTAAACTATGAATACTACGATCTAATTTTACGTATATAAGAATTAGGGTTGCAGGTGATAACAAAAAAAACCCCCAAAAAACAAATAACTATGGAGAAATGGTGTTCGGTACCAGAAAAAAAAACCTCCTTTGACCCTCCTACAATGTGCGCTAACACTTCTCAACCCCCATCCATCCTAGATTAACTACCCTAAATTAACATTTCCTCACTATTCCCTTATAGATTGAAACCCTCCTCCATTTCCCCAAGTATATTTGGGAGATTTTTTTCTTCTCTTTCCTTCTGTTCCCCACCTTCCTTCCTTCCTCCCACTTTTAGTCCCTCCATGGCTCCGATCTCTGAAGCCAAATCCACTTGGAAGCATTTAAAACTGCACTGGAAATGTCCTTCAACGCTCTCGCCCTCTCTGTACCCACTATGCCTATTTTTGCTAGGGCTCTGCACAGTGACTGACCTGCAGAGCCCCTGCAACCAACTTCTATCAGATCATAATGTATTCTCCATGACGTGTGACGACATTGTTCGACAAGTTCTTTGTATTTGGTCCTCTTCCTCTCATTAGCCAGTGTAATAAACTCCTCCCACGACACCGACAGTTCCCAAATTATATACTGCTTCGTGTTGTCGGAGTGTAATATCAGATCTGGTCTAAGTGATGTTATGGCTATGTGTTTGGGGAATTTCAGCTGGGTCTTTAGGTCCACTATCAACTGCCAATCATTTGCAGAAGATAACAGACTTGTTCTCTCTCTCTTCTGTTTCTGAACTTTTGCTCCAGCTTTGATGAAGTTAATTCGATTCAGCATCTTCCCTGGTTGATGTTTACTAGCCCTTATTGCTTTGGTCACCTCATCTGCAATCACTTTAAGGGCTTGGTCGTGGTGCCACCAGTACCAACCGTCACCCAAAGCTTTTGGGCAACTACTCAGGATGTGCTGTAATGACCCTTTCCTTGCACATAGTTGGCAATTGGGGGTAACGCTCTTCCCCCATATGTGCAGGTTAGTTGGGCTCGGAAGAACATCGTAAAAACACAAAAATCGTAAGAACACAAAAATTAACATTTTGTTGCATAAAATTTAACCAATTTTCTTTTAGTGTCCATAAAGAATTTTAATAGCTCATTCATAAGAAAACAGAACTTTTGAAGACTATCACTTGTTCAATAAAAACCTACACCAGGGAGAGTTGGATGTACTTTACTCCTCCTTCAGATAGTCTACCATGTTGGTTGACTTATATACATAAGCGGCCCAATATCTGTAATGCCTTAAGGGGCTTTAATTGTGTGGCACTTCCTGTTGCGATGGCAGCAATAAAACACGTATATTAATACACAGGAGTCTTGGAGTTATTTCTGCTTAACATGGTGTCAGAAGGACGAACTGGACGATAAACTGAGTGATGTCAATCAACCCACCCCAAAGTTTTGACTGGACAGTAAGAAATTTGCACAAAGCCTTTAATGAGTGGCTTGAAGAAGTGAACCTTTTTTTTTAATTTCAGAAATTTGAAGGGGAGGGTGGAGATAGTACCACTAAAGTTGCAAATGTTGAAAAGAAGAAAAGGTGTTTATTTATTTACCTTTTAGGAAAAAAGGGCCAACAAATATACAAAACCCTAACAATCAAGAATGCGAAAGGAGAAACGATTGAAAATGATGACGAAAAAAACTCGAAATGGTTATCGAAGCATTTAGGGACTGCTGCAAACCCATGAAAACGTTAACTGTAGACAGAGTGGAATTCCTACGGAAAGAACAAAGTGAAAATGAAAGCTTTGAAGACTATTTGTTAAATTTGAAATTGAGTTCTGAAGATTGTAAATGGAATAACGTCACTGAGAACGATATGATAAAATTACAAATAATAAAAGGAATATACGATAAAAAAACACGAGAAATTCTCCTGAGGGAACCAGATTTAACCCTGACACAGTGTATTGACCGATGCAGAGCTGCAGAACAAAGTAAAATCCAGTCGCAAAAAATTGAAAAATACGACAAATTAAATGTTGAGGACGACACATATGAGAATGATATCAATGCGACTGGAAGAGAAAAAAAACAATATGATTGCATTTATTGTCAGAGAAGACATGTAAAAGGAATAAGAAACTGTCCAGCCTATGGCCAGGAATGTTTTAGATGCAAAAGAAAACAACATTTTGCCACATCAAGAATTTGCAGGGGTAACTACAGTGAGCAAAGAGTTAATGAATGTTTTCACGTTGAAGGGGAGACAATTCATAAGGTTCATGCGAATTTAAAATTAAACGGGAAGCCCATTAAAGTCATGATAGATTCCGGAGCAACTGTAAATGTAATTCCTGCAACATTCGTTAAGGACAACAAAATGGAGCACTTACTAAAAAAATGTAAGAAACTTGATATTTCAGTATACGGAGGGAAAAGGGTTAGAACCAAAGGAACAATGAGGGTAGAACTTATCAACCCTGTCAACAGAAGAAAAGTGACAGCCTCAGTCATGGTTGTGAATGAGAAGGTACAACCAATTTTAAGCTGTAGTCTTTGCCAAAAACTAAATTTAATACGGTTCAACCTAGATCAGTTTGACTCTACAGTTTCAGATGTAGAATGCAATGTCCTCAAAGAACAAGCCCTGAAAGACATCAGAAAATTAGATGTTGATGATTCCATCAAAGGGATTTTACTAGAATACCCAGACGTTTTTGAAGAGAGAGTTGGTGAATTTGACAGTGAATTAACACTCCAAATAGAACCGGGCACAGTTCCTATACAACAACCCATAAGAGGTATCCCATTTGCACTGGAAAAACAATTTAAACAGGAACTAGAAAAAATGATGAGGGACAATATAATTGAGAAACTGGAAGGACCTAGCTCATGGCTCAACAGCTATGTAATTGAGAGAAAACACAGCGGAAAACTTCGGATATGTTTAGACCCCAAACCATTAAACAAGGCACTGATTAACAACTACCACTGCCAGGTACCAAGCTTGGAATCCATCACACACAGGTTTGCAAATAAAAACGCAATAAAATTTAGCAAATTGGACGTAAGAAGTGGATACTGGCATTGTAAGCTGAACGACAAGGCAAGAGAACTGACCGCCTTTGGCGCGCCTCAGGGAAATTATTGATACAAAAGATTACCCATGGGTATCACACCAGCCAGCAAGGCATTCCAAACAAAAATGATCGAACAATTCCAAGGGATAAACGGGGTTAGCATCATCCAAGATGACTGTCTGGTTGAGGGATTTGGAAACAACTCAGACCAAGCCATCAATAACCACAACCAGAATTTGCGAGCACATCTGCAGAGATGCAGAGAAAGAAACATTAAAATTAACCTTGACAAATGCAAATTCCTCACAGAGGAAGTTACCTACATGGGTCATACACTGACTAACACAGGTTTGAAGCCCGATGAAAAAATACGGGCAATCACAGAATTCTCAGCACCTCGCGATCTGCATCATCTAAGGCGCTTCATAGGAATGGTTAAATACCTCTCAAAATTTGATCATTCACTGACGACAAAATGTGAACCTTTAAACAGGCTAACACGGAAGGACCAGATTTTCCAATGGGCGGAGGTGCAACAAAGAGCATTCGAAGACATAAAGAAAGCTATAGCAAACACACCTCTCTTGGCTTACTACGACTTAGAAAAGCCAGTCACAATACAGACTGACATGTCTGATGTAGGTGTTGGAGCTGTCCTCCTACAGAATGGGAAACCAGTGTCATATGCATCAAGGGTGTGGAACGATTATGAGAAAAACTATGCACCAATTGAAAAAGAGATGAGAGCCATTGTGTTTGGACTACACAATTTTTGCGACTATTGTTATGGAAGACATGCAACAATAGTCAGATCACAAACCATTAGAAGCAATCAGCAACAAGCCTCTAAGCGAAGTACCAAAAAGACTGTTAAGAATGATGCTTTCAATACAAAATTTTGATTACAAAATAACATACAAAAAGGGCAGTGACATAATTATTGCCGATGCTCTTTCACGAGCCCCAGTAGAGGATGACAAGTTCCAGTTTAATTTCAGTGAAGTGAATCTATTAGAATTTCTTGCTGTAAGTGAACAGACCAGAGACAGACTAGTCAGTGCCACCAAAGAAGATAGGGATCTACAGAAGCTCATAAAACTAATTAAACAAGGCTTCCCAATGCGATATAAAGCTCTTGAATCTCAGTTGAAGCACCTGTATAAATTCAGAGACTACCTGTAAACAAAGGATGATCTAGTATTTTACAAAGACAGTGTCTTTGTACCTGCCTCAATGAGAAATGACATGAAGAAGAAGGCACATACAAGCCATTCAGCAGTTGAAAGTAACATGAGACGTGCCATAGACACAATCTTCTGGCCTGGAATGAGGCACGAACTACAGGAATGTTACATCAACTGTGAACAGTGTAGCAGATATTCTGCAAGAAATAGCAAAGAGACACTTATCACAAGACCAGTGCCGGAATACCCATTCCAACGTATTGGCCTCGATACCATGACACTGGATGGAAGGAAATACCTAGTCTGTGTGGATTATTTCTCCAATTATACCTTGGTTGATCGACTCCAAGGGACATCATCAGGTTGCACAATCAAGCTGATAAAGAAACACTTCATGAGATATGGCATTCCAGAAGAAGTTGTAAGTGATGGGGTCCCTGAATTTGATAACAAAATGATGAGAGAACTGGCCCATAAATACGGATTTAGATGGAATCCCTGCTCACCAGAGATGCCAAACTCCAATGGAATGGCAGAATCAGCTGTAAAACAAATAAAATGCATCATAAAAAAATGTAATAATGAAAACAGCGATCCTTGTCTGGCCATACTAGAATTCACCAACATGCCATCAAAATCCACAGGAATGTCCCCAGCGCAGAGATTCTTTGGAAGAGAATTGAGAAGTGTACTGCCTACGATGAAGAAATTTCTATCCCCATTTAATACGGAAGAAACAAAAACTAAAATACGAAAGGCAAAACAACATCAAAAGAAATACTATGACAAAAATGCCCATGACCTGATAGAACTAAGAAAGGGCGACCAGGTGACTGTGCAGCCATATAGCAAGAACCAATATTGGAAAAAGGCAGTTGTCACAGAAAAGTTTAAATACCGACGATACATGATCAAACTGGAAAATGGGAAAAGGCTAGTGAGAAATAGGAGACACCTAAGACTCACAACTAGACCAAAACATAGCAATATGATGGAAACAAACAGCAAACAAGATATCACCAACAGTGGCAGTAAGGAAAACACCAAACAGCAGCAACCAGACAAAACTGAGAGACAACCATGTCTGAAGAGTCACTGCAGGCAGGACACCCAACCGATATGGTGAATGGCAACACATAATATAAACACTTCAGACTTTTGTATGTATGGGGGATGTTGATTGACTTATATACATAAGCGGCCCAATATCTGTAATGCCTTAAGGGGCTTTAATTGTGTGGCACTTCCTGTTAAGATGGCAGCAATAAAACACGTATATTAATACACAGGAGTCTTGGAGTTATTTCTGCTTAACATACCATACAAGATATTTTTACTTTTTTGTTAGTTAGGTCTTTATTGCGTTCCTCAAGTCTGGCTTTTAGTTGATAGCTGATTTTCTTTCATGTTATAAATGCAATATTTGTCTGACTTTTCTCTCATAAATCACCAACTTTGATAAAAAGCTTTCAAAGGATAAATTTACTATTAAATAATGAAAAATAATAATGTATTTTTTTGTATTTTATGTATTTTCATTTCTTGACTTATTCAAATGTCAGTTTTGGGTTTCAAAAGTTGAATCAATCTTCTGGCATTTATCAACTTCAGTTTTCCCCAGGTAATTATGGAGTCTCTTTTGAACTTCTAAGCATTTATTGATCCCCTAGGTAGTTTTACTAACCCTCCAGGGGTTGATATCAACCACTTTGTGTACCCCTGCTCTATACCTACAACACCAAGCTACAGAAATGAATCCGTCAATAAGAAAAAAATAACTTGATTATTAGTTTCATAAAAATTTGTTTGAATAAATATGTTGTTGCCATGATACACAGTGTATGTACACATGCACAAGTGTGTGTTGAAAAGTTCTTGGCCTAACCACATTTTGATATTTGGTCAGATTTTGGGAAGTGGGTGTGGCTGAGGAGTTTTCAATCCTCTTTACATATTTATCACAGAATCCTAATCTATTTATTGAATACCTTGTGGTAGCGTATCACCACTCTAATTTTCTAATTAACTCTTGCTAGTTTGAACTTTAAACTTAATTATATTAATTCTGTTGTCATGGTGCTAATATGACACAAAGGAATATTTTTATTGAGAATCACAATATCTGTGTCAAATTCATTTGATGTGACCAATTATTTTTATACAAGTTTTTTGTAGTACAAAATTTAAGGATAGCTAGGAATAAGCATAAATTTTATATGGCATTTTAATGTATATTTTAAAAGCTAAAAAAAAACAACCGGTTTCATCCCAGCATTATCAAGTTTATTTCTGGGATATAAAAAATAAATGTGTAATAGAAGTGGGGGGACAAAAAAATGAATTTCAAGAAAGTTAGTCCAATAACATTCAGACTCAGTAAGCATTCCCTCTGTTTACAGAGGGAAGGCCCACGGGATCTGATATGCAAGGACTCTAGAACCTGGAGGT
The DNA here is from genome assembly GCA_964036315.1 of Acanthosepion esculentum. Taxonomy (NCBI): domain Eukaryota; kingdom Metazoa; phylum Mollusca; class Cephalopoda; order Sepiida; family Sepiidae; genus Acanthosepion; species Acanthosepion esculentum. Next base: position 84,094,490 of record OZ038498.1, read on the forward strand.
GATATGAGGAGTAGGACCTCGATAAAATAGAAAAACAGTCCACCCTAAAATCAAAGACACAATTCCTACTATTTTTAACATGCTCTGCAATAGAAGAGCCAGAAGCATTAATTAGTTAACTTTTCCTGGCATCCGGATTCAAAATCCTGGGGGGTAAGTGTTGCTTTATTCTCAGATCCAAATGTTGAAACGTCCTCCCTATGTAGTTGAGTCCACAACTACACTTATATTTATAAATCACTGAATTAACATGATGGTGGGGGGAGGACATCCTTACAAATGGAAGAGAAAATAGGAAGGGTAACAAATATTACCCGAACATTTTTATAGTTGTTAATCTTTATCAATCCCAGTGTTAAGATTGAGAATTTTATGGATCACAAATAGATATTTTTTAAATATTTGTTTATAAATTAGATAATTATCAAAAATCATGTAATTGATAATATATTATAAAAATGTTAAAATTAAAACTAAAATTTGATATCTCAGGTTAAGTTAAATCTAATAAGAAAATATAGGTCTTGTCATCCTGACTAAAAATCCCTAGGCCTAAGTTTATTTTTTTAATCTTAAAAAATCTTTCTTCAAAAGTTTATGTTTAAAATTAAAATCGATCTTTTAGTCAAGCCAATTTCATAAGTTCAAAGATGACCATAGAGGTTTTATTTTCTATTGTTTTCATCTTTAGGAGTGACACTTGGAGATATTGGTCCTAAAATGGCTCTAAATGTAATTGACAATGGCTTTCTTTATGTAGACCATGTACGTATTCCACGTAACCATCTATTAATGAAACATTGTCAGGTAAGTGTCATATTTACTTAATATTTGTTCATTTAGCTAAGAAATATTTTTGTTCATATTTTAACAAAAGAGAAAAAAGGTGTTGCTATTTCACAAATAATCACATGTAAGATACCTTTATAGTGGCGTGGGGCATAGGGATTAAAATGTACTGTTGATTTGCCCATGACAAGAAAATTAATGGCGGATGATAATGACTAGGAAACACATGGATAAATTTGAACAAAACAAGATAAAGAATCTATTTATGAATTTACATGCTTGAAGTAGTGACAGTATTTCATTTCAGGAAAATAAATTTGAAATTTTTAAAGTCCATAGTTTTAAAGAATTTTCATGAAGAGTAAATGTTCATACAACATATTAAATTATCTGACATAAAATAATATTAAAAAATATTTAGAACAAAGGTAACAGAATTTGTTTCGTACAGAAGGGATATAAAGTTGCATATGTTCAAAAGTGGGTGAAGTGAGATAGTTTCAGATACTTTGCTTTTTTGGATTGTAGAAAGAAAATTCTTTGAAGTGTTGTGTGCTTGGTTAAAAGCCGATAATATTGATGAGTAATTTTACACTGGTGTGAGACTACCCACCTCTGCAACTCGCTGCACAAAGATATAGACCCCACGTCGTAGAATTTCTGTGCGGTGGATCGAGCGAGAGGTAGGCTCACAGGTAAAAGAAAAACACAACTACAAACTTGGGTAGGACGAAAAGAGGAGAGAAGGTGTGTGACCTTTTTGTGGATGATAACTCTTGGTTGATTCTCGACTGGCGGAAAAAATATATCCTAACTAACAATGTCCGGCTGCTAATGGGTCGCTCTTCGATGTTACGTGCTCCGGCCTAAATCAACCTTCCTCGAACCTAAACTAAGTCTAACTACCCGTGGCCCAAAGCGCTCCGTATATATGGAGAATCCTCTTTCATCATTTCCGGACAAGGGACACCCACGAATAAACCCATAACTTTTTCATGACCATTTCTCTCTTTGAAGAAAGTGGACATAAAAATATTTCTTAGCCTAGCTGACTCCGATTCAGGGACATTAAATTCAAACCCTTTTAAGTTTTGACCAGAGCCGGTCTTTTTCCTATCTTAGTATTTTGACAAGTACTTAACACTTATCTACCCTTTTCGCCATATGTTTTTATCTAGATTCCTAATCTAATCATTTGGTCTTGAAGTTTGATGCCCAGGTCAAATCTAACTAATCTTCTCGCACATATGCGTGCGCGCGCACGCACACACAGATGTGGGGGTGTATATATACACACACACAGATGTGCGGGCGCACACACACACACGCGTGCGCATATATCCGACTCATAGTGTCACACTGGTGAAAACTTCAAAGCTAGATGTGGTGAACAGAAACGAGACATTTCACTCTTCTCTTGTTAATTTAATTTTTCTCATTTTATATCAAAAAGAATTTTTCATAGGTTTGCTACTTTCTTTTCAGCAAATTTCTGTAAAAGCAAGTTTTTAAGTGATCCAAAGGCTCACAAATTTCTTTCTATCTTTTTCCACAGTCCTCTGAATTTAAAGTGAGTTGGTAAAGGGAGTTATTATTTTGCTCTCACTACACTGCTCACTCATTCTAGCAGGGAATATTAAGAAAACAGTTATTGGCTCGTATATTGAATATTGTTGGGACTTCATTATTTCCTAATTTGCTTGGTTCAGAGGAAATTGGAGTAGAAATCATTCCAAATTGGAAGAATCTGCTTGCCTTCAAAATCAGGGCCAATTATAAAACATGCAGATTTCTTTGATTGGCTGAAAAGCTGTTACTACTACAGATGTGGACCTGGATTGATTTGGATATAGAAATACTTAACTATAAATTGGTAGAGATGAATTTGTTAAAACTACCCGGGTTTTTGTTTTTATTTGAGTGTCAGGATTCCAAACATTTAACAATACATTTTTTAAATGAAACATAAAATGTTATTCTCACACAACCGATCCCTCTCTGTCACGTTGTCTTTTTATCTCTTTATGTCCCTTTCTCTCTTTCTGTTTTACTCTTTATATCTCTCTCCCTTTCTGTTTGCCTCTTGACCAAATATGACAAGTCTGTCACTCTTTTAATTTTATTAGTACATATTCCCCATCGCCTTTTAAATCTATACCCTAAACTTTTTTTTTTTGTATTTGTCTTTTGTTTGCTATATCTTTTGGAAGAAATGTAAATGTATGTTTTCTATAATTTTAAGAAGTCATTAACATTGCAAAATATGTCTGGACTAAACATTATTAATGCCATACATAAAAGTCTATTTTCCAACTTTTTTCATGTCTATAAATTTAAGGAGAGAGAGATTCCTCTAGAATGGATAGGCCAAAATACTGTGATAGCACATGAAAAATACAAAGAATGAGTTCAATTTTCTAAACAAAATATATATAAAAATATATTTTTTAAAAATATATGCTTTGTTTTGGTATTGATGACCTTAATTTTTTTGTTCAAACAAAATCAATTCATTTAAATTTAATTTTCATTCAGTTACAAAAGGATGGTACCTATATTGCAAATGAGAATAACAAAGTTTTCTATGGTTCTATGATGTATGTAAGAGCTGTGATAATCCTTGACACTTACCATAAGCTTGCTTCTGCGGTTACCATAGCTATACGTTATAGTGCTGTTCGGAGACAAACAGTATTATATCCAAAGTAAGTAATTTTTATATTTCTTCAATTTTTTTGCATTTAAAAATATTATAGAAACTTAAACTATCCTTTAACAAAAGAAACTCAAAGTAGAATGTAAACTTAACATTTATTTATTTTTTTTTTAATTCATGGTTTCTTATTCAGGACTGATAGTTTTTTTATAGTCATTTATTATTCAAAAAGCCCATATTAATGCTGAAACTGAACCACATCTTTCTTTATAGTCACACACACACACACATATATATATATATATATATATATATTGCACATCATTAAGCCCATATAAATACAGAAAATAACCAACATACTTCTTATTGTAGATATGTTTGACAAGAATCCTTATCAATTTTTGGTGAGACAATCTAACCTCTTCTTGGTGTTATTGATGTTATTCACACTCAGATGACATACAGTCCTCTTCAAGTGACATCCTGGGTAAACTACATAAACTACATCCAACAGCAATGCCTCTGATCAGGAGGTTTTGTGGTGTGTGGAACCACCACTTAATTGCTGGTGTTCCCAGGTCCACATTATGGTCCCAGCTATGGGAAAATAGTTAACCCCCCAAACCAGGGTTAAAACATGTAAAAATAGGTTTTAATTCCAGCAATACATTTTTGAAAAAAGAAAAAAATATTACCAGATATATATATTTGAATGAAAATTAATACCAGAAATAGATTTTTTTGAAGGAAAAATATTATCAGAAATAGATTTTTGAAGAAAAAAAAACAAAAACAAAAATTGTCAGCATTGAGGTTGATATGCGGTAAAACAAACCAAGCCAAACCTCTTCAAGTGTATGGAATAGAGGGTGATCCTCTCTGTCAAATCTCTGGATGCGATAGTGTATATCTTACCCCCTCCAGCTAAACCAAATTTCTGAACTTCATCTCTGATGTTTGTTTTTAGTCTTACTACTGATTTCATTCTTTCAGACTTTTACATATGCATGGAATATTGTATATACTTTTTTTTTTTTTTGTCACACTGTTCCCTCTTGTATAATGCTAGCAAAACCTTTGTATTTGTTCTGATATTCTCCTATTATTCTCATAAGGAATATTACAAGTATTGGGTTGGGACAAAAATTTGTGGGTGTCAAGATAGATGTTGAACTTGCTTTCTGAATTTATTATACAATTATATTTTCTATACTTTTAATCAATTAATATAAACTGACACATTATTTTTGATTTATGTAGCTTCATGAACTACATGAAAAAATATTTTTTAATATTAAGTCTTATGAGAATTGTATAAAAATTTTATGAACAAAATTTTAAGATAAGCTTTTAGTGTTGGTTTTTGAGTTGCTTTATTTTTAAAAAATATATTTGACAATATAATCCCATGCTATTTTTTCATATTGAAATGTGTTTCAGAAACTAATATCAAGGTTATTGTCAAAATATTCCTGCAAATTTTCAGTTCATTGACACCAGATATTATAAATTAGGAAAACATCCGTTTTATTGTGGCATCCTGTGGAATTTTAAAATTACCATAATCTGTTTTTTTCAAAACAGTTTCCATATTCTTGAAAATAAAAGTTGTATTAGTATTAAATATTTCTTCTTCTGTAGGGCAGTCTTTTCTTGTAACGTAACCTGCTCATTACAAAAGTAACATTTTAATATCTTTAGGGATCCTAGTTTCAAAGTTTGGTAAGTTAACAAAGTTTTGTCATGATATTATATCCAGCAAATGTCCACATTTTGAGCAATTATGGCCTGGATCAAAGTTGTATTCTTTAATATCAATGTTTAATTAAGGAAGTAATTTAGTTTTTTCAATATTAAATTTTGTTAATAAAAATATGAACTGATTAATATTTTTTGTTTTAAATATTCATGTTCTGGAGTGCTTCATCTATGATAATATAAACAACAGTTTTGAAAAAAAGAATAATTTCTGATCACAGTACAACTCTACCAAAACAAAAGTTACATATTTTTTCTATTTACAAAGGATGATAAATTAAAATTCAACATACTTTAAAAAAAAAGATGAATTAACTAGGCTGTTTCTTATGGAAGGAGTAAGAAGCAAACAAAGACAGAAACAAAAATAGAAGCAGAACCTAAGTGAAGACAGTGAAGTGACAAATTTCTTAAATTTATAATTGAACTGTGTTAAGAAAAACAAAAACAAATTAGTTTAAGTCCCAGGTGACTCTGGTGAACATGCCAAAACTTTCTCAGTTTTAACTTTCAATTAAGTGTATAATTTTTGAAAGAATGTGTATTTTTAACCTTTTATTAAAAATTGTATTGTACCCTATCAAGATTTCTTTGATTATTGAAAGTTTGTTGAATAATTTATATTTATATTTTTTGAATTGGTTATCTTGCCTTTAAAAAAAAAAAGAAAATTTTGTGAAAACTTATTTGTAAATCTCGTATTCTGTTGTATTATTTTTATGTCAACGTAGTAAATGTTTGTTTCTTTCTAATTTCACATTGGAGTTTTGAGTCTTGTTTGTTTTTATATGCACCTTATTCAATATTCGAAATAATAAAGGTGGCATGCTCTTTTCTTCCACTCTCTCCCAGAAAAAAACTTATTTTAGTGTTTCATTAAAAAAGAAGATATAGGTACATTTTATAGGAAGTTAATTCTATATTTCTTACATTTATTAAAGCTAATACATCATTTCTTTTTAATGATTATGACCTGAAAAGCTATTGCACTAGTTTTCATCCATTATCACTTTGTCATTTTAAAGATATTTATAATGTTTTAATCAGATTCTTTTAATTTCTATTAAGTGAATGTTTCTTTTATAATATATGAAGCAAAACAGTCTTTACTTAGTAACTCAACATGAACCTCATCAGTTCATCCCTCAGTTGTCACTGAACATGTGTCAAATTTCATTTGGGAAGTTATTTTCAATACTTCATGATCAGTATTGAGTATTTAATGATGAAGCCTTCAACCTTTTGGATTTTGATACTTTTACAAGCTGAAGCTTTGCTTTTTCCTAATTTTTATTTCTACAGTTATTTTAATTTTTTTCTTTTTCAGCAAGGATGAGGAGCAAATACTAAACTTTCAAACCCAGCAGTACAAACTATTCACAGTTTTGAGTAAAGCATTTGCCTTTTTTTTCACTGGTTCTTCTGCAATTGCTGCCTACAAGAAAGTTTTCAGTGATAACAATGAAGATAAAGAGCAACAGTTTAAGCCAGTAAGTTAATGTTTATATATCAAGTGTTCAGCTGTTATAAGAATGAGGTGTTAATCAATTTCTAGGGGAATTCATGCTTTCCATCATCAAAAAGATGCACAAACCTCTTGCTTCCTAATTTGCTTGGTCATACTTGATAGCATAAATACTAGGTATCATTTATGAATATATTTGTGTATATGTGTAGGTAATGGTAGTATGGAGGTTATGTTTGTGGATGCATACATTAGAGAATTAGGGAAAGAATTTAATTATATATGTATAGGAGTTATGAATGTTTTGTATCCAAATGTAGTTGCCACTTGGCCACATGATGAAAGAAGGTGTATATAACAAGGAATGGTTTAGCTTGCCAGCTAGTTGTGTAAATGTCATATTTCATCATTGGGTATGTTACAATGACTGCAGCATCAGAGAATGGACAAAATTTATTAGCTCTGCTTTTGCTTGATTTTCCATGTGTTTATATATGCACCTATAGACCCAGTTTAGAAATGGAACTCTGCTTCTCATTGGCTTGCAACCTTATATCTTGGTTGTGAAAGCTTTCTGATTAATTGGTTGAACTATGGCTTTGTTTGCCTGGTGAATTTTATTTTTATTATCTGTCTCAAGGGTTTTTTTTTTTTTTTTTTTAAGAGGTGGTGAAATTTTAGTCTTGTTAAATATTTTAATTTTTTTTTTATATCACCACAAATCAATGATATTGTCTTTTGATATTCTTACAATCATCACTTTATTACAATTATCACTGTAAAGTTGTTATCAATATGGAAGTGTTGATGTGAAAAGTAGTGTTGGTGGAAAACTGTAAAAAAACAAATTATGGATGAATAACTTTATTTCCCTTTTGCAGTATCATGGAAGATGATGCATAGCAAAACCTAATTGGGTCGAATATATTTCTGTTACCAGTATAGATTGGCTAGAGAAGGTCTGCACGAAATATGGCTCATGAAACTACCCAGTGTGACCCAGGAGGGGTTTTGAAAATAGAAAATTTTTTGTATTCATTATGATACATTCTGGCAAGTGATTGTGTAAAAAAAAAAAAAAAAAAAAAAAAAATTTTTAAAAATCAGTTTTGTAGAAGCATGACTTTATTCAACCAATGTTTCACTGTCTTTGTATTGTTGTAAGTCTTTTAACTCATTAAAAAAATTCATAAAAGTGTCTTTGAAGATGATGACATCATTATTCATTGGTAGACACAAGCAAAAAAGCAGTCATTTTTTTTCCAATGTTACTCTGTTAGTTTCTCTCACAAGTAGGTCAGGCAAGGTCATTGGCATTTAGCATTTGATCCAACTATATTTGGTGTGGGCCATCTCCAAAATTTACTGCAGATGGGTAGAAAATCAGATGAACTATAAAATTGTTTATATTTATCTGTATACATAAAAGGAAATGTTTGTTTTTTTGGTTTGTTACTTATTGATATCTACATGTCAAAAATTATGATCTTCCTAATAGTTTTATCATAATGAAGACCGTTTGACAATTGTCCAGTTTTTATCACAATTGCTATAACTATTTTATTCAAGTACACAATAAATGAGTGAATTTTTTTACTTGTTAGTCACCAATTCAAAAACTTCCACCCATTCCCAGAATCTTTACACCTTTTTCCCCCCCTTCAGTTTTTCTCCTGTGTTGATAAAAATAAATAAATAAAAATAAATAAGAACGAGACCAAAATTTCATCATCTCTAAAAATAGATTTATACTTAAAATCCCCAGGCACACAAAGCCATAGTTCGACCAACCAACCAGAAAGCTTTCACAACCAGGTCGTGAGGGCTAAAGCATCCTTTGAAATGTTAAAAACAAACATACCTTCCTTCACCACATTGTCAAGCAGTGGCTACTACATTTGGATACATACATATATATTTACTCCTTCCAGGATTATCTCTCTCGCTCTCTCTCATATGCACCAGAACTTTTACATTTGAACTCTTGAACCTTCAACTTTCACCTTATCCTTCTGTATTATTGTGTATTTATCAACATTGTGCATTTTCTTTGAATCATTACACAAGCCAAATCAATTATACTGATATATGGGAGTAATGGACGTTGTCATAAGATAAACAACTTATCCATAACTGATAACCTCCTAATCTCCATACTCTCATTCTTTACTTTACTTTCAAAGGGATTGGGTGGTAGGATAAAGAACAGGGTCACAAAAAATAGTCTGTTTTAACTCATTGGTGTGAGTTATTTTCTATGGAATTCAATGGTGCTGATTATTTTGTATTTATTATAGTATTTAATGACAAAATTTGCACTCGATAATTATATAAAAGTACAGACTGCCAAGATACTGCTTTTTATTCAAGGAGTGGATAAATATTTTGACATATGTGGAAAAAAATGTTGGTATGCCATGTTTGTTTGCACAAATGGACATGATATTTTTTAATGAAATAAGAAAATGTGTTAAAATTTAAAAAAATGATTTCATAAATTTAGTGTATGCTTGCACTGGTGATGTTCCTTCTGTGTGTGGAAAAATATTGGGGCTGTTTCTTTTCTATAAGAAGTCCTCTGGAGATGAATATTCACCCATCAATGCCTCACACATCAACTGGTGTGGAAATGTTATGAAATTCAATAATATTAAGTCTGTTGTAATTTCCATTGTAAACTATCATCACTGAAGTGATCTTAAATTTAGAAAAGCTTTTTTTAAGAGTTAGGTGTTGAATATAGTGACGTGATATATAATCCAGAAATGACATGGTTAAGAAGGGTGCTACGTTTTGTAGTTCTAAAAAAAAAGGTAAATCTCAATTTCATAGAAAATGAACACACAATGTTTGAAGAGCTTGAAAATGAAAGATGGAATTATAATCTTTACTTCATTTGTCCATGCATCTCTATATTTGGCTTTTTGCTCCCAAAATTAACAAATGTACATAATTTGAATTTTTTTTTGCTGTGAGTGTACTAACATTCTTGACACATCACAAGGGAAGTAAATTTTGTCCCCAAAAATGGTCATGTATGTACCGTTTTTAATACTGGATGATTCTGTTGAACTTTACAATTAGCATGCCTGACATTGTTTATCAAGGTTCACATATTCATTGACTTCATGTAATAAGACAGAGAAATAGTTCAGCAAGCACTAATTTGTTTCTTGGATTTTTGATATGAATAGTTAGGATTTGGTTTTTGATATTCTTTCTTCATTATGTGGTTACTTTTTTTTTTTTTTTTTTTTTAAGATATTCCAACATTTGGCAAATATATGTTGGAAAAATATGGGTATCATGTTTTTACAGCTCAGATCTGGCATTTGATATTTTTGATATTTCCTTTCAATTTTTTTTTAATGTTCTGATACTAATATTCATATGACTTGCCATAAGTTTCAATTATCCTCCATCTGAAAAACTTCATGTTTTATATGCTGCCTCATACTCTTTCAAAGGTTAACTACCCAACATGTTTTCTACTTGTGTAACCAAACATCTACAATTCAAGGGCTATAGCTCCTCTTAAACATTGACGTGGAAAAGACTGAAGTATAGAAAATTATAGTGAAAAAAATAAAAGAAAGTAAATATTTGAATTTCTATGAGATATTTTTAAAAGAATATAAATAATATATTTATATATATTATAACCTAGTAACAATAGATAAGCATTAACAATGTGTATTGTAGATATACCCATTTTATATTTAATATAAAAATTCATGTTTAATAATTGATATTTTTTTCTGTTTTTTGTGTTTTTGAGGAATACAATATTATTTGCTTAATTTAATGTTGATGTTTCTCAGTAAGAAAAAGCAGAGCAATAAAGTTTTTGATCTATTTTTTTCTTTTTTAATAAATGCAATGCAATTTCAAACTTTATTAAATATTTGCATTGTTTTTGGAAGATAAGCTAAATTATTTATTTAACGCTCACATAGAATCTGTCCAAAAGGACAGGATTACAAGCATCTATACACACACACACACACACACACACACACACACACACACACACACACACGCACGCGCACACACACACACACACATACACGTGTGTGTGTGTGTGTGTTTGTTCCTAACACTTTACTATGCTGATACTAGTAAGGAAACTGAAAACAGATATGTTCATGCTATGCAGAAGTGTCAATCTATTTATAAATAATCTTGTCAATTTTGACAGGTGGTAATATACCAGTTAAATAATAAAATATGGGACTAAAAATAATGCAAAAATAACAATGACAGTGTTAATGCTTTAGAAATTTTTCTTGCAAAAATAGTTTCTTTTTATCATAATGAAAAATACAAGTTGAGAGTGTAACACCTTTTTGCTGCCACTTACACCCTATGGTATAAAAATGTTTAATGGTCTGGTCTTCAGGGTCTTAGGATGATGTTTTAACCACAGTCATCTTCAGTCACTGTTCCAAACAAGACATTCAGCGCTTTTCCAACTGCTCTCTTTCTTCTTGTTTGTAGCAGTTCAATTCCTTTCAGGTAATTTCTTATATCAAGTCAGAACCCTGGATTTCATCACCGGGGTTCTTTGTTTTTCTTATAGCCCCACAGCAATGGTGGGACAGAACATGAATGAATGCCACTGGCCGTTGCCAATAGACCCTGTGCTGGAAAATTTGGGACATCCATCTTTTTTAATGGCACCATCTCCTGTTTTCTACTTTGTGCCTGATATACTACACGACTCTGAACAGAGTGACTTTGTTATACAATCCAGGCTAATAATAACTTCTTCCCATTAGGTCACAGGTTTTATTAGTTTCCATATGTCTCAGCTTTTCATGGCGCTGCTCCAATATTTCAGATCTCAGATCCTTAGGTACATATAACTTAAGACTTATCTTCATCTCTTCCTGGGAGATAATATAGCCTCCCCTCGTGAATTACATACTTGGAGGTCTCTCCTGCCTCTACTTTCACCCTAAAGGGCAGCTATCTCACTGACTCTCTGACCCTTCTCAATTCCTTCCATTCAGTGAGAGTCGGTCACTATCTGTGTGATTTCTTGTTCAGCCTCCAACACAGGGCAGTCTCTTATCCTATTGGGGTTTTCACTCCTATTTGGTAAGCCCTATCTTCCACTCCCATCTCTACCCTCACAGACTTCGCTTCCAACTGCTTTGGTATTCTAGAGAGTAAATCTCTTCCATGTACTCTATTCTGCAATTGTACCCGCTTAATTTCAGTGCTCATTGTTGGATTTTTTTATTCATCCAATCAGCCTCTAGTAAATACTGGAGTGGTTTGTGGTGAGTCTTGATAGTAAATACTGTCCCAATTAGATAATAATACAACTTCTGCAAGGCATACATAACATAATAGTGTATGCCTCTCTCTCTATCATTGGTTATCTCTTTTGCATCTCTGAGAGCCTGTGTGACTAAATATGCCGGTAATTCCTCCAGTATACCTGGCACTGGACCATCCCTGTCCAGGCATGGTTGTGTAAGGACTACTCCTATGCACTACTCACTAGCATCTGTGTAGAGAACCATTGGCTTATTGAGATCAGCTGGGGAATAGCAGTCAACTGCTCCTTCAGGTAGTCAAATGCTTTCTGACAGTCCTCTGTTCACTTAAACCTAGCATACTTTTTAGTCAATGCTATCAAAGGGGTTGCCAATCTAGAAAATGCAGGAATGAATTGTCTATAGTAACCTATGGCCCCTATGAACCCTCTCACCTGTCTTACCATCTTTGGCTCAGGTATTTCCCTTATTACCTCCACTTTGTCTAGGTTGGGCTTAATTCCCCTTCCATCTATAATGAATCTCCAGTATTTGGTTTCCTCCCTCAAAAACTGACCGATAATTTCAGCTTCAACCCATGCCTTCTTAATTGACCCAACAACTGCCTCAAGTAGTCAAAATGTTCTTCAGGTGTCTCTGAGAACACCAGACTGTCATCCAGATAGGCCATGGCAAAATTTTCAATCCCGCTCAGCACTATGCACATTAGTTGCTGAAAAATACTCAAAGCATTGACCAAACTGAATGGCATACCCTAAATTGGAACAGGCCCAGGTGGAACGCAAACATGGCCTTCTCTCTATGGGCCTCATCCACCTGCCAATATCCTGATCTTAGGTGGAGAAGTACTTAGCCTTCCCCAGCAAGGCCATATGTCATCTATCAGTGGCAGGGGTACTGCTAGGGGCTTTGAGATGGCATTCAACCTCCTAAGATCTATCTGTCCATTTTTTTTTATCCACTACCACTATGGGAAAAGCTCCAAGGGGACTTGGATCTCTTGATCATCCCTGCCTCTAACAAATCTGGGACCACTTCCTCTACTAGGGGTCTCTTGTGGATGGGTGTTCTAAAGGGTCTCAATTTGATTGGAGGTTGACTGCTGGTGTCTATCCACATCTTCACCATGCAGGTTGACCTAGTTCCTCATCTGAGTTAGCCAACACATCACAATTGGCTCTTAACAGATGGCCCATCCTGGCCCTAAACCTCTCAGTGGCCACTATCTCTTCGTCTTTTACTCCTCCTACTTGCTCAAGTCCTTTCTTTTCCTCCTTATCAAACTTTCTGTTGTATAGATCTTAATGGCAGAGCCCTTCCTACCTCTTCTTCTTTCCTTATCTTTATTGTCTTGTTGACATGATTGGCCAACAATAATAGGCACTACCTCTACTGCTTCACACAAAGCTACTTTATCTTTTTCAGAGATATACTCTTCTACCAGGGTCAACTGGAAAACCTCTTTTCCCATTTTTCCTTTTGTCACTAGTCTACCTCTGCCTGACACTGCAATTCTAGGGGGTAATTTCAGGTCCACATCAGTTACCACTGCCACTGACCCATCAGAGGTTCTTCTGGATGTTGTGGAGATGCCATCCACTATTAACATGGTGGGGTTGAATCTTATTTGTGTTTTATAGTGGTATAGCCAACTCTCCCCTAAGATCATTTCTCCACAGAGGTCAGGGGTCACATAAAAGTTATGAACACTCCAGGCTTACTGGGAGCCTCACCATTCCTCTTATCTTCATTGGTTTACCGTATGTCTGACTAATCTCTATATCAGGTCTTCTTATCCACCTCCACTTTCTCAGGCCCCTATAACTTTCCTCCTTTATTAAGGAAACTGATGCCCCCATGTCTGTCAATGCCCTCATTGTTGACCATCCCACTACTGTCTCTCAGATGAGTTCTCCCTCTTGGGTCAACAGGGAGAACACCTTAGCTGTCCTCTGCCTGGAGCAATTATCCTCTGCCCACCCAGACATGGGCACCAGCAGCAATAGCCTGTCACTATCATTACTACAGGGGGTCCCCGATTGTCTTCTTCTGTGGTACCCCCAGGTAGGTTCATTCTTTCTATTCCTATATGGGTAGCCTCTTTTCAGGTGTCCTGGTTTCCCACAGAACGAACACCTTCTTCCAGTGCAGTTCACAGTGAAGTGGCTAACCTATCCACATGCCCAGCACTTCATTTCATTTTTTTTTTTTTTTTTTTTTTTTACAGGGGGCTGTGGAGTCTTGTTTTTGATCCCACGTCATTTCATCTTGTCTCCATGATGACCACACCTGGTGCATCTGGGTTTGTAAAAATCCGGGGGCAATCCCCATTTTGTTGGACAGTCTACTGCCCTATGGCCTTCATAATGACAGGTACAACATATTAGCCCTAACCAGCCCAGTGTGGGCTTGTAAAACCCATGCCTCAATGTCCACACCCTTCTATTTGGAACCTCTTCCCGTTCGTGTGGTTTGACCTCCTCCTGCTTTACTTCCTATCCCCACTGAGGGGTGCCCTTTCCTGCGTTGCCTGCCCACCTTCTGATATTACACTTGTGTGCTCTTACCTTTTACCTTCTGCCAAATCCTTTGGTTGTATTTGGCTAGTGCAATAGCCACTGACAGCTTGACCGGCGCCTCCTTGATCATGTCATGTTATATGTGCTCATTCTGGAGCGCCTCTGCGTGCAGATCAACTAACTGGGCTTGGATAGCTGTATTGTCTCTTACTTCTCATGGGAAGGCTAAAGTGGCCATTTTCTCGGCTCTAACTCCCAATTTTTCAAGAGTTTCACCTCTTATTTGTACTAACTTCATGAGGCTTCTCATGGCCTCAATTGCTGTCTCCTCATTGGCGTACTCCTCCACTAATAGCTCTTCCAATTCTTTCCAGGTCAACTGGGAGTCCCTCACTAGGTGATTCCCTATAAACTTTGATACCGGTTCCTCTGCTGCATTAAATGTCAAACAGACAGTTTCCTTGTTGGACAACTCATATGAGCTGCCCCTTACCAACAGACACTAACAAATCCTTCAACTCTCTGGGGACCCCTCCCAGACCAAAACTCTGCAAAGTAGCTAATGCAGACTAGTTGTCACCCGATGCTCAGCTAGCTTATCCTCAACATCTATCCTTTTGGGTTCTTCCAACCTATGGTCACTCATTTTACCCAACTAGTAAATCGAGTACCAATAAAAAAAAAAAATTGGAAAAAAAATCTGTAGCAAATCTGTTAAATTGAGAGTAAAAGAGAAAAATTTTTTTAAGTGAGACGCAACAACAAAATTTGAGAAATTTCAGAGGAAACATAAGTGTCGTTCCTGTCACTTGTATTGTGGTCGTTGTGTGTTTGTCTTGTGATTGCTGCAAATTTAATGAGAGAAAAAAAAATTGTGGAGTGTTTTTAGAACCGTATAATCTGTTGGTTCTCACTTCTTTCTCATTTATTTTCTCTGCTTAGTTGTCTATTGTTCTTGGGTTGACCACAGCCAACCTGGGTTCAATCCTGTGGTCACAAGCACCAATTGTAGCCTTCTTCTTGGGCAGTGTCCAATCCTCACGGATGATTGATGAGTTGACTGCTTCGATCCAAGCCTTATCTTATCCCATGTTGTGTTTGGTTTTGATCAAACTGGCAAAGATCGAATTGTCAACAGGAATTGTCAAATTAGGTTGGTCCAGGCAGTGTGAGGTCACAAGTGAGAAAAAAATAATTTGAGTAAAAGAAAAAGTCTTTATATCTATGAACTTTGTATAGGAGTTGGTGAATTCTTGATATTAAAAATTCTTCATGTAGCAAAATATTGATCCTTCCTGCTTCATAAGTTAAACATGAAACTTCGGTTGGTTTAGCTAAGTCTTAACAAGGCTTCTGGCGTAGGTTTCTTTCAGGCAGGAAGTCATGAGGTTGTCTCTCATCCGGCATCTGAAACAATTGTTTTTTGACTGCTTCAATTTCTTGCATTTATTGATATTATTCACCCAATACTGGCATGGGGTATTACATGGTTAGGGGATTAGGTGTTTCTCCTATTTTCCAACAAGAGTCCTTTTGTTGTCTGGCTCTGGAAAATTAATTACATCTCCAAATTTGGGGAGTCCCCTAGTCATATGGGCAGCGGTCACAGGTATTGATCTGCCCAGATAACTTCCTCCTTCTCATTTTGGTACATCAAACCAACACTTCCCAATGAGCATGGACAATTCCTCTGCCTCTCTTGATATTTCACATACACCTGCCACCTTGGTTACGCTTTGACCAATCTGGCTCTTGACCACTTATAGTTATTAATTAAAATTATCATTTGAAATTTTGCATAATTGAAGTTTTCTCAGCCTGGTTTCACTTAAAAATCAGAAATTTACCAGGTGGTTCTCCGCTCAGCCATTCCCCCAATCCTGCTAGAGTCATTGCACTCCAAATACCCTAGGTTACACAAAGAACTTCTATTCACAGATCAAATCTTATCCATCCTACTTATATTGTGTTTTGGTAACTGATACTTTGGAGCTTGGTCATTAATCAGCTGTTAATTTAAAGATCGTCACATTGCTGCTTGTGGTAATATTGCCTCTCCTTAAGTAATTTTTCTGTTTTTAGAGAATTAAGCTTTTCTCTTTTGGAAAAGAGAAATCTTTCTTTCTCTCGGTCTGTCCATTGTTTTATTCAGTAACCCTTCTCGTGCCAAATAGTGTCACACTGAACCTTGTCTAAAATTCTGGTGGAGCTGGGTTCAAAGTTCTTTAGAATCAGAAAATCTGGTGGCAGCTGACATGGACTTTGGAGGCTCCTAATGTGGGTTCTCGGTCTAAGATCTCTGAGTTCCCAAAGTCATCTGCTTATAAGCACTTCAGCTCAAAACTGGCATCGGGCCAAGGGGCTCAGGTGATTCAGTGATTCCCCAATTTTCATATTAATCCCAATAAAGGTTTTCTCTGTTCTCTATTTCTGCTTTCGTAGTCAGTTTTCCAAATTTGGAGAATTATCCACCTTCTTTGGGAGTACTCACAGTGATTGCTCTTCTCTTAACTCCAACTGGCTTCACTCCACACAGTTGGTGCTAAATTCTGCCTCTTTCTCCATCCTTCTCAGTATTCTAACTCTGCCCATCTCTCAGGGCTGGTATAACTGTCTTTGTGACAAATCTAATTTTTAAAGTGCATAGACGTAAGGGAGTAATTTATTCTCATCATTAATTTCAATTCTCTGACTCCCTTCCAGTTCTAGAATTATCTCTGTCCAGTGAGAACACAAACCAGACTACTGTTCTCATTTAACCTTCTGGGTGATAGATAAAATTATTTCCTAATTTGTTTTTGTCAACAAAAATATAATTTGTTTACCTAAATTTTTGACAAAGTGACAAGCTGTTCTTCATTCTTGAGCCGATCGCTGTCTTAGCAAAAACATAAACCAGACCACCTGCCTGTTATGACAAGATCATTTTCATAATCTTAACCATCACAGTGGATTCATTCCCTGTTTTCATTTCTCAATTTGTTTTTGCCAACAAAAATATAATTCCTGTCTATCTCTCTTCTCACCAATGATGTGTTTTTCTAATTTCCCAAGAAAGAAGTAAAGACATTTTCTAATTTGCTTTAACCGCCTGCCAGATTTTTGATAGATAAAAAAAAAAGTAAATTCTTGGTGTATCATTCCTATTTGTAGAGAGTAGGGAGACTATTCAGATGGCCCTTTTTTCACTTCCACATTACCAGTGAAAATGTCTTCCATTCTCAATCTTCCAGTTTATATTTCATTTTAGGCTTAACCCTTTCTCTGCTTAGAATTAACATTTAACCACCTCACAACCTCAGTGTCACAACAACAGAAGTGTCAAAGATTAAGTGACAACAGGTTTTTTTATCTTCTCTTTTTTGTTTAACTTTTACTCTTATAATAAATAGCAGTTTTCAAAATTCAAAGGATATGGATTTTATTTTATCACTGTTTCTATATAAAGGTAGGATAATATAACAGCAAATCTACCTTTATATAATTTTTCAGCTTCATGCATTGCTTGCTGGGCTAAAAGCTATCAGCACTTGGAATACTGCAGAAGGTATAAAGATTTGTCGGGAAGCATGTGGAGGACATGGATTCTCTATGAGCAGTGGCTTACCCCAACTTGAGAGCCTTACTTGTGCTTCTTGTACATATGAAGGTGATAACACTGTTATGCTACTACAAACAGGCAGGTATGTAATTTAGTATGTGATTTCTTACTGTGTGAATTTTACAAATAGTAAACAAGCTGCTAAGATGTATTTACTATGTCTATAGTATAATATTTACAATATGAACTGAGATTCAGTGGCCATTTCTTTTTATTTAAAATTTTTCTGTCACCATGGACTCCATTATATAAGTATGTGGATTATGTTTATAAATAAATTTGATACACACAATTGGTTTGAAAGTAGTATTTTCTTTTTTGATAGGTTTTTCTATTCTAACATTCTTTATTAATTTGGTTTGAAGATGGAAACAAGTTTTGTTCCTTTCAGAAAGAAAAATGTTCTGCTGTTAACCTATAGTGATTTACTAAGTATAACTTGGATATAGCGCAAGGCTGAAAGTAGGGAGCACTAACTAGTCAGTTGTAATTGATCTAGCAAGACAAACTTGTTAATCATGACACCTCGTTGAAGTGCTCCTGCTGTTTACCTATATCTAAAAGTACAGGTAGAAATGTGTAAGATAAATTTTGTTAATTGGTGATATATTATGATGTAATGCTGTGTGCATTGTGCTGATTGTCATTTTTTCTGTGAATAGGCAATATTTGGAAGCAAAGTATGTTTTCCAAAGGACATTTCAAGAAATTTCTCAACCATTTAATATGATACCAAAGTTGAGTTTTATTTCAGCTGCAGGATAAATGTGCACACCAATATGAATAAATCTTGGCCGATTTTACTATTATCTTTTTTTCTAGTAATAAATGTTGATAGATAAAGAGGTGCTGAAAGTTCTCAGCCTAATCAAGAAACCCTTCCAAAAAGTAAATCTGATGTTTGGCCAGACTTGAGGAAATGGATTATTTTGAGAATTTTTCAGTACTCCCTCATATATATTACTTTTGATTGTTTATGATTTTGCTGGATGATTTTAAGTTTTTGTATATGTTCTAATTTTTTCAAAAGGAAACTTTTCATCATTTCTTTCAGCAAATGTATCTGTAGAATATGTCTAAAAATCTTACAAATAATTAAAAAAAAATATTTTAAGAGCTTTTGCTAATTTAATAAATATATAAACATATCGCTTGTAATATCTATTGTAATATGTAGTCTTCCTAATCATCTTATATATAATCATATTTCTTTTACTATCTGATGAGTGAATGCATGATTTTATATGAGAATAAATGATATAGTTATATATTATATAAACAGTATCATAATAGATTGTGTGTTTTGTGGGAAATTTAGTGACTCTCCAAATTGAGTCATGACTGATGAACAGAGAGACAATTTTAAAAAAACATACTTTATATAAGAAATATATCATACAATGAGAATAGAATAGCTAAAAATGTATTCTTTAGGCAGTTAAGTCATGGTATTGGGGACAATATCCAAATACATGTGTCTATTTGAAATTGATTGAAACTTATCTGATGCTGTGTGTGTCTTCTTTTGATAGATGCTTGTCCTTGTATCATTTAGGCTTGCTCATGGCCAGCATCGTCTGTTTTTGGAGTAGGCTAAAACATGTCTGTTTTGTTTGTGGTCATCCTGGACTCTGCTTTGACACCTAAATTCCATTTGGCACCTAATTTTGGTTCGTACACATTATTATTAGATAAATGGACATATCTTTCTATCAGCAGGTGTTATCTACCAAAGGGAGATAATCTATATTTTTTTATAGTTTTGTAAGTTTATTTTACAAGAGAATTTCAAATAGACTGCAATTCTTTTAATCAAAGAAATTTAATTGATTGGAAAACTTTTGATTACTTTTGTAATGTAACTTTTTATTTCCAGATACTTGTTGAAATGTGCTCAAGAATTATCCAATGGTACTAAATTACAAGGTACTGTTGCCTATTTAGAGGAAGACTTTAGCATGGGCCACACTCAAGTCGGAGGAAATCTACATTTACCAGCTTTATTAAGACTATACCAGCATAGTTCACAAGTGTAGGTAAAGCCTTGATCATTTTATACATGATTTAACTTTGCCATATTCAAATCTATGCTCTACTTTTAATAAGGATGCTACTAAATAACTTCAGAAGTAAATTGCCAACTTATAAAAATTATTCATATTAAAGCATTGTAAATTTGTAAAATTTTGGAATTGACTTTCAGAAAATACTTCAAAAGTGAAACAAATCCTTGGTAGCAGAGTTGATCTGTGATAAAAGTTGTGAAGTTGATAATTTGACTGAAATATTCTGATTTTAAATCATAAACATTTACTCTAAAACATGTCAATCTTACAAAGTGTAAATATGGATTCAAAATGTATTTTTTATTTGCATCATGTTTTAATCATTTTCTAAAAAAATAGTTTTAATTTAATTTGCAGAAATCTGATGAAGGTATTTCAGCAATTCTCTAATAAACTTGCATCTGGCAATAGTTTTGAGGAGGTGTGGAATATGATGTCTGTCAATATAATGAAAAGTGCCATGGTGAGCATTTTATGTCCAATATCTTATATTTTCTCTTCAATGTTGACATATTATGAGATAACTTTTTCATAAATATTAATATTTTGAGAATTTTCAGCAATTATCATGTTAACTTTCATACTTGTCATTATAGTTGTTTTTAAAAACTACTCTATCTGATTATTTTTCTTGAACACAAATTTAAACATTATTCAAGACTTCAAAGAAAACCTTTTCATACGTATAGGATTCTGCTGTTTGTAATTGCTATATAAATATGTTGAATGAAATGTTTACTACAGGGGTTCTCAACACATTTTGTCAAGTGTACCCTTTTCACTAGATATCAAAATGTTATTCTCACCCTTTCTAAGATTGCCCAACTCAAAAGGTACATTCCAAATAATATGCATATATTATTGAAAATCTTCATCCTTTTCTATATAAGTACATATACATTTATATGGATTATTTTTATAGAGGAGTTTTACAAATTTAATAGCAATAGAAAATATTGATGGATTTTTAAATTGAATACTTGTACACTTATTTTTTTTAATTCATAACTAATAATTAAATAAATATTTTATTGTATTTTATTTTAACTCAACCAAAAAGTACAATAAAAAAATCAGGGCATTTAAAATCAATTTTATTCTGATGAAGATTACAGATTCTGATCAAGAACAGGTTGAGGTACCCTTTCCTAGATTCATAATACTAGAATCTAGAGAGGAGATACCACTAACTAAATTGCTGGTACAGACGGTTATATCCTCAATGGTTAATCCTAAGTCAGAAAAAAAATTAAAAAATGGAAACATCCTAGTAGAAATACCAAATAAAATAACATGTGAGCATACTGTTAAAGATTAAAAAATTCATCACATAAATTTGTATCCTCACATGAAAGATTAAACACCTCCAGAGGTGTAGTTCATAATGGAGATCTGTTGCTTTGTGCCATACAAGAGATAAAAGCTGAGTTAAAGAAACAAAACAAAATGTGACTGACATCAAAAGAATAGCAATTAAAAAACAAAACCAGATAATAAATACAAACACATATATATTAAGTTTCAAAACTCTGACACCAATATCTGAAATTAAACTTGGATATTTAATAGCCAAAGTAGATAAATATATTCCAAATCTGAGATGTTACAAATATTTCAAAGATATGGCCATCAAAAGGAGTTCTGTACAAGAAAATAAAGATGTGGGGAAATAGAACCAAACCATGAGGAAACAATATGTAAAAATTAACCAAAATGTAGCAAGTGCAATGGAGATCACCGAGCTGATGCTAAAGAATGCAAAACCTTGGAAAAAGAAAAACAAAGAATAAGAACGGAAATCCCTCAAAGAATTACATTCCCAGAGGCAAGAAAACTTATAGTAACCTCTTTTTCAATACGAAATTATGCAAAGATCACCAAAACACCACCAAATGTAAATGAAATAACTTGTTAAAAAAAACAAAACAGAAACATAATTAACATCATTAATAAATGAATTGCAAAATCTCATTAAGGCCTTAAAAACCAGTGTAACAAATATCGAAATATCTTTCACTACCAAATTAAACTTATGGTTTAACTGAAGAAAAGGAATGAAATACAAATTAGTAAGAAAAACATAGACCTATCTCAAAGATAAGAGAAAAACCAAAAACCAACTCAAAATAGCCAAACAAAGACGAAGGAGAAATCTGAAAAATTTGAACAAATGGAAATTGAAATGGATTCTATGCCCTCAACACATCATAAACAAGATGGCATAACTTAACAAAACACAAATCTTACAATGGAAAGAATATATATATATATATATATATATATACACACAATAAAAGGACATAAAAATCCAGTAAAAGTCATAGATATATATATATATATATATATACACAATAAAAGGACATAAAAATCCAGTAAAAGTCATAGATATATATATATATATATATATATATATATATATATATATATATATATATATACACACACAATAAAAGGACATAAAAATCCAGTAAAAGTCATATATATATATATATATATATATATATATATATATATATATATACACACACACACCCTTAATCAACCATGGTAAACAAAGTTCTTCAGTGGAATTGCCATGGGCTAAAAGCAAATTTTAATGAACTTTTACTGCTGCTAACAGACTTATGTCCAGATATTGTTTGTCTTCAAGAAACCTTTTTAAAACAAGATAAAATAAATATAAAAAATTATCAGATATATAGGCTTATATACGGGAGAGCGAAAGGCCAAAGGAGGAACTTCAATCCTCATTAGAAATAGCATCCCTCAGATACAAATTAATATAACTCCAAACTTTCAGGCAGTTGCTGTTAGAGCCAGCCGACATAAAATCATTAACATATGTTTGGTATATATTCCACCAAAAGACCCCATAAACAAAGATGAGCTCCAAGTACTCAAGCTTTATTTTTTTTAGTTTTATTAGGAAATTTTAATAGCCACAACATTACATGGGGAAATATAGACACAGACCTTAATGGAAAAACTATGGAGAAACTTATAAATGAAAATGACCAATGTCTACTAAATAAAGGAACTCATACATGTATAAATCCTTTCTCGGGGAACTATTCAGCCATTGATCTGTGACCCAACAGTATATTTCGACTTTTCTTGGTATATAAAAGATGACACATATGGAAGCAACCACTTCCAGATCCTACTGGAAAACATTGAACCAAGTAGCAAAAATATATCCTGCTGGAAAATGAACAAAGCAAATTGAGACAAATTCAAAGAAACAAAACAAAAATATAGATTCAGCAGATCACATTACAGAGATACTAATCACTGTATCAAAGAAATGTATCCCCAAAAATTCAACACCAAATACTCTGGTTCAATAGTAAATGCTTGCAAGCCATGAGAAATTACAAGTTATATAGAGCAGTGGCTCATGGACCAGTGAAATAAACCAAAAAAGAATGTTGGCAAAAATATGTCAACAAGCTAAGCTTCTCTTCAAAACCAAAATCATTATGGGGAAAATGGTGAGGAAAATAGCTGGCAAATACTAAATTACACCAATTAAGCATCTTTCCAAAAAAAAAAAAAAATATCATAACTAATAAAAAGGACATAGCAGATGGTTGAAACTATTTAAAAAAATTCAAGTAAAATTGGAAAACAAAAATTCCTAGTCCTAAAACAAAATACAGAAAAATATAATTCAATTTTACATCTAACAACCCACTGAGTTTAACAGAATTTAAATGATCCATAAAAAGATGCCATCACATAGCAGATGAACCAGATGATGTCCACTACAAGTTCCTAAGACAATTATCAGAAAAATCCTTAGAACTTCTAAAAATATACAATAATATATGGATAGACAGAAATTTCCCAGATATTTGGAAACAAACTACTATAATACTAGTCCCAAAACCTGGAGAAGACAACTCTAACCCAGAAAACTACAGACGTATTTCACTGACCAGCTGTCTGTGTAAAACCATGGAATGGATGATAAATGATAGCTTGATTTGGTACTTGGAGAAAAATAAGCTAATTATTGACCTACAATGTAGTTTCAGAAAGAAAAGCATCACATTGGACCACTTAATCCACTTAGAATTGGCAGACACATTTGTTTGAAAAGAGCACTTAACAGCAGTCTTTTTTTACCTGCAGAAAGCTTATGATACTATGTTGAAATATGGTATCATCAGCGATCTGTACTCGCTTGGCGATCTGTACTCGCTTGGCTTGAAAAGCAGACTATCAAAATTCATAAAGGGTTTTTTACTAGCAGAAAATTCAAAGTTTGGCGTGGATCAACTTTCTCTGACTTAAAAAAAACTGTAATGAAAGAGAAAATCACCTACCTCGAAAAAGAGTTTGTGTTCTGTTTGTAGTCTGCTGAAGGAAAAATAAAGAGAAGTATCAGAAGAACTATACTAATGTTCTTTCCTACCTGACTGGTGCGGCCAATCAGAAATAACCAAAGCAGTATTTTATCAGTGACACTGTTCAATATAAAAATAAATAATATAGTCAAAAGCTTGTGCACTTCTGTCAGAGGAGAAAACTACACAATGATTCTACTTCAAGATTAGAAGAGATTGAAATATCAATTTTTATATCAGCATAAGTTCTTAAGAATAATATCTGAGAAAAAGCTTACTTTTATCCCCCATCTGAAATATCTCAAAAAGAAATGTAACAAAGCAATACAGCTCCTTCGTGTGGTGGCTCATGCTGGATGAGGAGCAGACCAAAAAAAAAAAAAATGTACAGTTTGTCAGTTTGTCTATTTAAAACTTTTTGATTCTACCATCTGTGGAGGATTAAGACTGGTGCTTGGAGCTTTTAAAACCTCCCCAGTTGAAAGCAGAAGCTAACAAAACTCCTAATCTTAGTTGTGAAAAACTAGCACTAGTATTATACAAAACTAAAATCCTGTTCATGTAACTCTTCCTACAAAAATAAATACCTACCACAACACAGAAACCTCTATCAGCAGAAAGGAAAAACTATAAAAGTATTTGGACTTTGAATGGAACCCTTATTGAGAAATCAAAAATACAACTGACAACAATCCATGATAATATCATTCCTAACATTGCTCCTTGGACCACAAGATCTCCCAAAATAATATTGGACTTATGCAAATTTCAAAAATCAAATATGCATCATCTTAACTTTCAGGAAGAATTTGATAAAATTAAAGAAAACTATCCCAGACACACACCCATCTTTAGAGATGGGTTCAAACATGGGAATATAACAGGATATGCAACAATATCACAGAAGAAAATAAGCAGTAAACGCCTCCCAGATGAAACCTCTATCTTCAATGCTGAAGTCTGTGCCATAGATCTAGAGTTCAGCATTATTTCAACAAATAAAAACAAAAAATTCATAATCATTTCTATTTACTATCGGTTTTAACAACACTAAAATACAAAATCTTGACAACCCATTAATAGTCAAGTTGCTAAATAAACTCCATTTAATGTCCATGTTGATATTGCGATGTATTGGATCCCAAGTCACATTGGAATAATTGGAAACAAAAAAGTTGATGTAGCTGCTAAACACATTTAAAATATAGAAATTGACCTGAACTCTAAGATCCCTTACACAGACCTGAAGAGCCAAATAAACAGGTTTATTAAGCAAAAATGTGCACCAACATTTCACTAAATAAATTGCTGCAAATCAAGCCAATACTTGGAGAATGGGAGCTAGGATACAGAAAATTCCGAAAAGAAGAGATGGTATTGGCCTGTTTCCACATTAGCCATGCAAGAATTACACTCTCGTACTCACTGAAAGGGGAAGAACAACCCTAATAATGTCTAACATGCCAAACTGCATACACTATAAAACGTTTTGACTCTTGCTTCATCTAGGAAAACATACTCCAATATAAACAACATAAAGAAGCACTTTGAAAGAGCAATGATGGACGGTATAATATCATTTCTCAAAAGAGTGGGTTTATACCAGAAAATATAAACCTAACCATTAAAAAAAAACTGATATTTAAGTCAACCAAAGTATTTGATACCATATGATTGTTAAAAAAAAAAAATATAGCTGAAACCGTAGGATTGCAAAAAAAAAAAATGTAAATAAATTAATGAGAATAAAAAATTAAATTTAATGTAATATAAGAATGTCTTGACCTTAAATGACCCATGAGCGGTTGATAAGCTGAACCAAATGCTATTCTGAATTGTGATTATGCAACAATGATTTTACTTTCACAAATAGGAATCTTTCTGACATAATCATTGTATTTAAAAAATGTGGCTGATCTATTTGCATAAATTAGGAAGATATTGTTATTCTTTTTATTGCAGCAAAAATCCTCTCATGAATACTTCTCAATGCAATCATCAAATCAGCAATAGGCATCTTTGCTGAAATTCACAGCTGATGTTAACATAGACATGATGTTTGGTGCCAAACAAAGAAAGATAACTTAATTGTTTCATATTCTATAATACAGAGAAGACATTTAGTAGTAAATATGGCACTTTAAGAGAAATTCTACTGCCATTTATATTTATAGATGTTATAAAGATATTTCATACAAATATGAAAGGCTCTCAACAAGGACAAAAAATCTCATTTCTTTAGATAGGAACAGGCATTTAATTCTTTTCATTAACATATTTACTATAAAAGTCCATGATATAATGTTACATAGCATGAGACAAGAGTCTTCAGTCACTTAAAACTTAAAGAAATAATAATGAAAGAACTATAATATACTGTTGATAATTTCTACCTCTTTCTAACCAAAGTTCTTGTTCAGATTTCTTTTAGATAGGTCATTGAACCAGTTGAATTTAAAATACAGGCTACTTGTGTTCTATTTAGTCAACTATATGATAACATCTTTGAAAAGTATGATTTAAGAATAAACATTAATATTATACAAAGCTACAGTAATTTCTATTTGCTCCGTGGATGTGAAGCATTTATCAGAAACATGTCCTTTCTGGGATTTTAGAATAAACTTCCTTCTTCCTTGAAAATCTCTGGCAAAGCAAAATTATAAAATATTCTGCAAATATTGTTTACATGAAGACCATAATCTTAAAACATACAAATTGTTACAGAAATTTACAGGGTAAATGTAGAGAGCCATTGTTTCTTGAAAAACTTGATTTGGCTCTGTCAGTCACTTTACTTATTTTGAGTGAGAAAAATGTTTCCTTAATTTATAATTGAAGTTTTTATTTTCTAAAGTTTTAATCTATTGCTAAAATATAAGCATTATTTTTTATCTTTTCCTTTTTATATTGTAATCTCTTAAGAATTTATGTGATATATATTATTAGTTATTAATCATTTTTATGTGACATATCTATATGCAATATTTGAATAGTTAATTTCTAATTGAACTCTATGCA
Source organism: Acanthosepion esculentum (assembly GCA_964036315.1). Classification (NCBI taxonomy): domain Eukaryota; kingdom Metazoa; phylum Mollusca; class Cephalopoda; order Sepiida; family Sepiidae; genus Acanthosepion; species Acanthosepion esculentum. The sequence goes on from OZ038498.1 coordinate 84,121,999, forward strand.
GCTAAAGAATATATTACATGCATGATTGTGATATATTATAAATTTTCATTTCAGGCACATTGTTTAATTTATACAGTCAAGACATTCATTACTGGTGTTAATGACATTGAACAGCCTGAATTGAAATCGGTGTTGATGGATTTATGCAAGTTGTATTGTGTTCATGGAATTTTTGAAAACCTCAGTAACTTCTTGTTGGTAAGCTGTTATTTTCTATATTTCATATTTACATCAATGTGCACTTTTAAATAATGATTATTGCCAAGAAGTTTGTTTTACAGTACTTTTAGCAAGTTTTTGATAATAGTAGGTATTTATTGATGTGACATTTAGGTACTTATGAGGAGTCATCAACAATATTTTGTATGCAAAATTACAAATGTCAGCTACATGAGATATTGAATCTAAGTGAATGAACAAACACATTAACAATAGTGTTTGGTTATTAGCAATCAATTTACAAAAATTTTACAGCATTCAAATTTCAATGAACATTTCCTCTTCTTGCACTTCCCACATGAAGAAGTGAATAGTAATGTTTCCATAGACAGATTGAGACAAGCAGTTATCTTAGAAATGGTGAAAATCCCTAATATCAATAATGCAATACCAGCATAAAGAAAATACCTCACCAGATATATACTGGAATATGGAGACAAAACAACAAAACACAATGAGAAGTAAGTCTGGCAAATTGGTTACTTGGAAAATAAACAATACATACCAGTATTATTAATGTACTAAAAGACTCTGAGAAGGGAAGTGATGTAGTGAGTGTGAAATAATAACTCCCTCCACATTCAGTGGACTGAATATGAAGGAAAGAAATTTGCAAACCTATGTAAAATTGTTTTTGGACCAATGAAAACCTTGCCTTCACAGAAATTAACCAGTCAGCTGAGAAGAAGGAAAATAAGTAGCAAGCCTATATGAAATTCTTTTTGATATAAAATGAGTAAAAAAATTAAATTAATCAGAGAAGAGTGTCTGAAATCGTGTGAAAGGTTTTGTTTCAGTTCCTTGTGAACAGTGTTGAATTACTCGCCAGTGTAAAATTACTCAGCAGTTATATTATCAGCTTCTAATCAACATGCAGGACTTAAAGAATTTTTTCTCAACAATCCAAGAAAGATAATTATTTCAAACTATCTCTCCTTGTCTATTTTTGAAAGTATGCAGTTCATACATCTCTTTGCTGAGCAATGAACCCTTTTACCTTTTGTTTTAAACATTTTTGAATATTTGTGTCAGATCATTTAACCTGTTATATGAATATACTCTTTATGACAATATGTTAAAACTACGGACTTTTGATTTATTTTCCTGAAATGAGCTACTGACACTACTTCAAGTAAGTATATTCATGAATAAATTCCTTATCTTGTTTTGTTAAAATGACCTGTGTGTTTCCTTGTCATTATCATCCTTCATTAATCTTCTTGGCATGTGTAAACCAACTGTTCACTTTAACCCCTAAGCCACATGCCATACACCCACTATATTATGAAAAAGTGGATCTGCTTGTATTCATTATAAATAGTTGTTGTTGCAGAAGATTGTATTAAAATTAACAAATGTATTTATTGCCACTTTATCCTTTTGCCATTGTCAAAAGAAAATGTGTTTGTGGGAAGTTTGATAGCATTTACTGTGGATTTACATTTCAAGGTTGTTCTTCAGTGGCTGGACATCAGATTTTATACTCATTGTTTATAAAGATTTAAATAGAGAAAGAGCAAAGACCAGTAAAAGCTGATTGGTCATTAAATATATTAAAAGTTGTTTTTTTTATGTTGAGCTCTTATTTTTCAAAGGAGCAGTTTATTTAGCTCCTATTGAAATAACAAAACTGTTATTGTAATTTAGTCTCAATCTTTTGTAGTATGAATTTTGCTTTAAAAGTTCTAATCTTATGCCAATAAATGCCTAATTGTCAGTTTCTTGATCTAAATGTCAAATCATTGTGTTTTGAAAATTATAAATGTTTTTTGTTTTTTTTTGCTTTTCTTTGTGATATTTAAAGTTTACTAATTATTATTTATATTCTTCAATTCCTCTCATGGTATATGATCAGAACATTCAGATACAAAATATTGTTTCAATGTAACAAAATTAAAGCATCATTCTATAAAGCTTGCAAATTAAATTTAATAAATTTGTGTAAATTACTAATAGGAAGAAGCTTGTCTTCTTTTGGTGGATTTCAAACCTTAAGAAAATACTTATTCTTTTAAGAGTCAGCTGTCTTAAATAAAAAAATACATATACTTCTTAAGCTTTGCATTTTTTTAATATTGTAAAGTATTCAGTTTGACTTCAGTGAATTAACTATAAGAAATTATTCAAGAACATTTTGGTAATAGGGATTTTAATATGAAACATTAAGTAAATTCTCAAGCCAGAGCACCATTTAACCTCATGTGTGCAGTTTTAATTTGTATATAACTTTTCTTATTTCTCCAGCCTGGTTTATTAACAGAAATTCAAGTGTCAGAATTAAATGATGCCATGTTCAACCTATTGACTAAAATTCGACCAAATGCTGTCACTTTAGTGGATGCATTTGCTATCACTGATAGAAAACTGAACAGTACATTGGGCCGTTATGATGGTCAGGTGTACTCGGCTCTTTATGACTATGCCATGGGTTCACCACTGAATAAGACAAAAGTGAGTTTAACTTGTATTTATGTTATTTTATGCTTAGGTTACTCTGATCAAGCTGTATTTGCTAATCATTTTTAAAATGTTTATTTTTATGGTTAAAATAGTTGGAATATTTTTTATTTTTATTAACTAAAAGTTTAAAATAATCCATAGTGATATCATGTATGAAGGTTAAGGGGATCGAGATAAGACCAAAAATAATGCATATAAAATGATAAGTCAACCTCTGAGGGAGTGTGGTGCATGTTAGCCAATGTAAGAATTTAATTCTGTTTTTGATTGTTGATATTAGAGATGCAATCTCTAAGAGGACATGAGAATTCATAAATATTATTATTGGGGAGGGGGTTGAAGTCTTGTGTTATTGCTGATAATGAGATTAGATGTTTTGAACTTTTTATAGTATATGATAAATCTAAGGTGTTTGTTGGTATCATTGAGTGATATGTACCAGCAAATTATGTTTTTAATGGTTTCTTTATCTTGTCTATAATTAGGGTGCATCTGGATATGAGAAAATGTGTTTATTTTTATTTATATGAGGGTGATATCTTCTGTTAATTTTTTAAAGATTTGTTAAGGCTAATTTTATTTGTTTAATAACATAGTTAAGGAAGTTATTTTCCATAAGTTTTTATTTTTAATGTTGCTGATGTCCAAAGAAGAGATTGTTTTGCTCTGGTAAATCATGTTTTTAATAACAGCTATTTTGTATCTTTTTTAAGACATTCACTTTTGTAGTTGAGAAGACACAAGTTTCTGCTTGTGTCTTCTCAACTACTTGTAGGATTTTTGCTTGTATGAGGAGTGATTACTATGTCTATAGTTTCTTTGACTGGGACATTGGGGACTTTCAACATCTAACAAGGCTAGGATGCTGTTAGGTTTATTAGATTGTAATATGTCTAGTAATTTGTTAGTGGGGTGTAATAATAAGGATTGATAGCTCTTGAGGAACTCTCTGGTGAATGAAGGTTATCAGCCCTTAAAGATCTCTCCTGGACTATGATACACTCCCTGCACACCATGAGGAAACAGCAAACTTTTTAAGTCACTAGCAGTAGCCTGTAAAATTAGTTTATTAAAGCTTCTTAAGTTATAATAATTGTTGGTTATTTTCATTACATGGAGTTAATATGATACTTACTAAGTATGGCAGTATCAGTTGGTTTTGGCTAAATGATATACAAGAATTAGGATTTGGGAAATTGTGGGATATAGTGGGGTGTTAAATTTGTGTGTTTTTATATTCCCATGTAGGTTGCACACACAAAATTTTGTAGCGTTTGAGGAATCTGACTTCCACATTGTTAGCTATAATAAGTTTATTAATTTGTGTCTTGAGAAAAGGCTGACAGTATTTTTGTTTAGTTTTTTAAATTTGGCTTTGTTGTTGAAGATGGGGTCAATTTAAAAAAAAATCTTTTTTTATTGTAGTCGGTTTTGTTTTGGATGAAAGAAGTGTTGGATTTCTTGCTTTTCTAAATGATAAAGCTTTTTTGTTTCCTGAAGTTGAACACTTTGGTTAAGACTTTGGTTTGTCTTTTGTAGTTGTATCTGCTTTTATAGCTGCAGCTTGGAGTAAAGTTTGTTGTCCTGGGTGTGTTGTGATGATTTTGTTGTTTTGAAATTTTGGGATATTTTTAGACATAATTTCAATCTCCACTTATATTATTATCAAAAGTGGAGAAGAGGTGGCAGTTTGATCCTAGGTTGAGGAATTTTGTCTCTTCTTTGATGGAGAGATTTGTAAAATTTTTGAAGGCATTAGGAAAATATGTTTTTACTTTATATAATTCATGAAGCTTTTTTTTATCTCTGTGATTGTGTTCTTATTTGTTGTGGTAGACATTTAGTTTAGTGTAGATTTCAAGATATCTTCAATATTTTTTTATTTTAACATATAGAAGCTAGATGTTGTCATTGACTATCTATTTTTTTTTTTTCAATAAGAGAATGTTAAACTATTTTGGTGTTAGTATTCTTGTTTACTGCAGGGTCATGTAATTTAAATAAGATATATTTAAGCAGCAAGTATTCATTAATTAAATTCAACTAACAAGGTCTGTTTCATTAAGATGTTGTACATTGGGGTCAAAATTGGGAATAAACTGTTCATGCTGTTGTTTTTGTTCAAGTATTTCCAACTGTCTTTGTTATTATCAAGAACCATGTGCTGTCTGTCTGTGTGACAGGAAAGATTCTCTTAGCTACATCCTGATCATTCTTTATAAAGCTAAAATTTTAAAATATTAAAATTTTTGGTGTGGTCTTGCTTTACTTAACATGTTCCACAATGGCATCATGATGCCATTGTGGAACATTTTAAACTTAGAGCTTTTTAAAGAATACCAAAATGTAGCAAACTATTTAACCTGCCCTACTAACTCATAGCTGTGGGGAAAGAGATGTATTAATATGTAATGAACCTGACTGGAATATGAACTTGTTTTGAGCCACTATCCATTACACCCCACCTATGCACATTATTTAAGATGAGAACATTCCCATAAAGTCCCTTTTAGTAGAAAGAAAATACAAGTAGCACAAATTAGGATAAAATTTAGAGTTAGTTGTTCGGGATGAATATTCTGTGAGCTGAGTTTAAATTCCAATTTGACTATTGCAAAATACATTTGGGAAAGATATGAATCCTCCCTTCCCTGGCTATGGGTTAAATAGCAGGGAAGACTGGGTCCTCTATTGTTGTCAACCATTGTAAATTCAAAACTGTATATAGCCCTAGTCTAACACTTTCGCCCCAGCCCCTCAACTTCTGGCATCTTACTCTCTGGGTTGAGGTGTCTGCTCAGTCCTAACCGAACTTAAGGGAGTGGCCGTAAGTCCCCTGAGCATACGTAGATTATTCAACTGGCCCACTGGTTTAATGCTGCCTCCTTCCCACGTTGTTATTGGTTTGATCCAGAAAGCAGAAGTGATGTTCATCCATTCACGGTCGACTGAAGATGTAGACACGGCTGGAGAGTCTGTGCTAAGAAATTTAGAATGCGGCAAAAAAAATTAATATCTGTAGAAAGCCGGAGAAACAACTATTCAATGGTTGAATTGTTAATGTCTTTTATATAGCAGAAAATAATAGTATAGAAAAGAAACGGGTTACAGAAAAGAAAAGTATTTGACGTAAAAACTCATATGCTGGATTCTAGACAGTGTATTGTGATTAACTTGTTAAATCATCTCAGAATGATATACAACTCTTGCGATAGATGGATAAGGTTTCTGTGCAGGGCTTAAAGTTTATAGTGGCGTTCCTCCTCAGCAGTAGTAACAGTGCTAGTAATATTCATGGTAGCAGAAGTAGCGGTACTTATATCAATAGTTAGTGGATGCTTCATTCCAATCTCTGACGTCACTTCCTCTCCTCCTTGAGTCTCCAACTTGACTCTCCACTGTTTCTTGCCCAACTCTTGCCCTGGCTAATTCTCTTCTCCAGTCTCGCCAAGAATTTTCTCCCGTCTCTCACTTTCTTAGCATAACTACACGTTTATATAGAAAAACCCGGCTGGTCATAACCGACTCTTGGCCCTACTACTCTGCACGTGATTATCACAGGGTTCTGGTTGTTTCAACCAAAATCATGTGAATTCCAAAGTTCCTTATAGCTTACTAAGCTCTATTTCAATTTTTAACCAATTAAAATTATTTCGACCATTTTCATTGTCTTCTAATGACCCAGATTCCATTGGGTACAACTTCTGCCCTAGATCAGATTTCCCATCAGTAAACAAAATGCTCTGATCTAATTTCGCTACTCAGATCTACTCCAATTTCAATAAAAAAAAATATACGTGTGTATGTGTGCGCGTGTTTCCCAGACTCTCTCTCTGTCACACTAGCAAATGGAAAAAATATGGATTTCACAATTAACTGTGTCATGGTGTTGCAAACTCTGATTTTGTGTGCAGGTAGGTATTGACTTAGTAGTTATATAGGATTATTAGAGACTTTTACTCAGCAATATAAAGAATTTGTAGGTTTTTAAAAGTTCAAAATAGGTTATATAAATTAATCATGCAGCCTACATGCTTCAAATTTGTGTTCATTAGGTTCATGACAGAAATTGATATAGTTTTTTTTTTTTTTTAATTATTTCTGTATAGTTAAATACTGATTTGTAGCCATCTTAATTACTGCATTGTTGTTATTTACTAAGCTAATCTTAGACTGACACAAGGTCACAATAGTAGAGCAACTTGTAAGTTTTCAACTTTTTACAGTGTTGAATAACCTAACAAAATCAGTTTGCTAATCACTACTCTATACCAGTTTTTTTTTTGTTTTTTTTTTATAAAGAAAAGTAAACTTAGGCAGTGAGTACTTAAATGTTTTAAATCAAAAGTACTTCAACTAATACAACTAATTTCTGTCTTTCAGGTTCATGTTTCTTATCATAAACACTTGCAGGATTTTTTAAAAGAAAGGCAGCTTAAAGCTAATCTTTAAAATAATTGACTCGTGAAAGGTGTGAAACAATCTGCAGGTTTGTATTCTTTGAAATCTCTTACAATGTGGAGATGAAATCTGAATGTAATTATACAATCATTTGCATGAAAAACCTTTGTAAATAAATTACTTTTGTTAATTTTATCCCCAAATCAAGATTGATCAGCAGTATGCTATATTTTATGATCTTTGAGGGCCTGAATACAATTTACTGCATTGTTGTTAATGCTCTATGATGGATGATAGAGCATCTTAAGCACAATGATGCTTGAAAAACACCATGCAAAAATACTGGACCACCAGTGAAAATTTCACCTTCCAGCACTTTTCTTAAGTTAAAATATAATGCTGCGATACATCCTGGTCCTTGCGCTAATGACTATGCTGTCTCGTCTTTGGTCACTGGTGTGTCCGTGATAGAATCCTGCGGCTAGCTGTGGAGTTATTCAGTTCAATCCAAGCCTCTCCCTGTCCCACATTGTGTTTGTTTTGATCACAAGGCAGGCAAGGACTGAATCATCACCAGATATCACTGGATTGGTGTCGTTCAGGTGGGAGGATGTTATAAGGCAAAAAAAAAAAGAAGGAAGTTGTGTAGATCAACAAAGTTTATATAACTGAGGTTTATACAGGAACACTTTTTCGTATAACAGTCTACAAGTATGCAGGCTAATGGTCATTCCCTCATAGTCTAATTTTATGACACCTTGTTCTTCATTTCTAAGTTGGAGTCAAGTTTTCAAGCTTTAAGTCAGAGACTTTCTTCAGGCAGCAAATTATGGAATTCTGATGAAGTACTTGTCTCCCTCTCTCTCTCTTTGTTGTTATATAGAGACTTTCAATTCTTCCACTTTGCAATTTTATTAGGGCACTCTGCTCAATTTATCTAATAGCCTGGAACAAGGCATGAGTTGGGAAGTTCTCTGTCAGCAAGTCACATGGAGACTGGCGAAGCAATCATCTCTTCGTGGTGTAATAGAAGCACGTCTCTGCCTCAGCTGCTACTCATCTGTTCCCCTCTTTTTATTGACTCTTGTCCAATACCGAGGTGGGGTCCAACACAATCTGAAGTTCCAGGATTTTCCAAATATCCAGTCAGAACTCTCTGCTGACAGTGTCCTGGGAAGCAATTTGCATGTCCAAATTTGGGAAATCCAAATCCAGGGTGTCAGCTTGTCCCACTTACTCTCTTCTTCTCTTTATTCGTATTTTATACCAATACCCCTTAATAGGTGTAGTCTGTTTTTTCCCACTCTCGCTCATTTGCTAGTCGGGATCCTTCGACTGGGTGGCATGACTAGCCATGACTAGCATGTGTTCCTTACTTAAAATTAGGTATATTCAATACTACGTTAAAAAAGAGCATACCCTGATAAAAAGAGGCCCCAAACTTGATTAAACAATTTTTTTGTCTAAATGTTTGTTTTATTAAGAGGGAAAACCAAAGTATTTTTTTGAATATTTTTAAAAATTTTAATCCTTTCAGCAAAATTTACATAAAATTGATCATGTCAGTCATTTTTGACAACTTTTAAACAAAAGTGAAATTCTCCATTTAAAAATCTTGTAAAATTAAATTATACTTTTCAAAAGTTTTTTTCTAGGAAAATTCAAAAATTCAAAGTATACTTAATGTAATTGGAAACAAACATCTTTAGCAGAAAAAATTTAGTTGGAAAGAAGCATGTCTAACAGTAGTGATTGGTTTTGGAGGTGTGAATTGATGTTTGTATCAACAACGTCAGGGCAATTTATTGGATGAAAGGGCAGAAGTGAAAGTATTTTCAAATTTTATGTGAACCAGCTTATTTAACTATAAAGTAAACTTAAAAATTAAATACTTTCAAAAGTCTAATATTTTATTGATTTTTTTTTTTTTTTTTTTTTTTTTTTTTTCAGGTACTTTTTAAATGAAAATATGTCCAAAGGCTGCTGTTTCTGTCCCTAAAATTGAATCTAAAAAAGAAAAAAATTAATAATTGTATGTTTCTCACTGAAAAAGAAAAAATTGGTTATATTTCAAAATGAAAAAATATTTAGTGAAATATCTAAAAAAAAAAAAAAAAAAAAAACATTTTTGAAAATGCAATGATGACGATGGTTGGCCAGTCACAGAATTTGACACAAAATCAATGCAATCTATGAGGCTAAAACAATTCTTAAAACGTGACATTATTTCTGAATTGTCCCTCCGTATTTTTGCCAGAAAAGTTCTTAATACATTTTTTGGCATATTAAAAAATTATTGTACAAATAGAAATGCTTCGCAGATTGTAATAAGCTTACAATTTTAAGATCTGTAAAACTAGATCTTTTAATATGAGCATTTCCAGAGATACACATATTCACACTTAATTTTACAATATTTAAAAACTTTATCACAGTTTGTATTTAAAATTGAAAAAAAAAGAAAACAATTACTGTAAAAATTCATTTTTCATCATACATATATTCAAGTTTTCATAAAATTGTGTATTTGGGGGTAACAGGTGTAAAAAAAAAAAAAAAAAAATAAAAAAAAATAAAAAAAAAAAAAAATTACCATGATTTCTCTAACAAAAAAAACAAACATTTCTAAAATAATTTTTTTGACATTTATTTAATTTTCAAATTAATGTTTATCAACTGAAAAAAGCACTGAAAAAGCTAATGCTAAATATTACATGATTGCAGACTTAAAAAAAAAACAAGATTTTCAACCAAAATTTCAATGTGCTAGAAAGGAATAATAAAAAAAAAATAATACTTTGGTTTTTTCTCTTATTAATAACAAGCTTTTTCATAAAAGTTTGGGGCTTTTTTTCATCATGCTATACTGTTTTTTCAGTGAATTATTGAATATACCTAATTAAAATTCACCTGCCCCAACTTTACATCATTGGAAATGTTTTTTGTCATAAATAGTTTTTGATATTTTCCAGATTTCTCATTTTGGATAAATATAATTCTTACCTTGTCTTTGGTGTGAGGGGTGGGGGGAAGAAATGCTTGACCAAACTCTTACCAATTGACTGGAATTCTTTTTCATTTAAATTCTGATTTGTATCCAATGAGATTGTATTTCTTTAGCAATATGCACACCCTCCACCCCTATCAACAAGTGACATAGAATCATTTCCTTACTCTCTTCTTTTCCACTTATAGCCATAAAATTATTATCTGCAACTAGCTTGGTGGTCTCAACCAAGAAATGCCAGTCCTGGTCAATTCTCGGATGTTACTGCACTCCCCACACATCATGCCTTGGGTCTCAATTTAACCAGATGCCCAAGTGGATTTCAGTGCTATCTTCTAACAAGGACCTTTATTCACAAAATGAGAAAAAAAAGTAAAAGTATATTTTTTTTGTTTTCGGTATTTCATTCAATCTATCTATGACCCTCTTCACTTTTGTGTTCACTTTTGATTTAATTTAAGTCTTTTTTTTTTTTTTTCTCTTCAAATTATTAGCATTCTTACAGTGTCACAAAAAAGGACTTTTTTTTTTTTTTTTTTCAAAAATTGATCTTCATTATTACAGAAGCTTCAAAAGCTCAAAGAATGGAATTAATGATTAGTGTTGCTGCCTTTGGCTTTGAATAATTACCTCAATTTGATGTGGCATTGAATGGAACAAGGTCCAGATTTTCTCATTGGAAATTTATTTCCCATTCATCTTGGTACAAAGCTTTCGGAGATTGCATAGTTTTAGTTGGAGAACTTGTTTCTTCACTTCCTGTCACAATAGTTTAATTGGAATTTGTGCTGACTGGTCTTTCAAAAGTTGAACATCTTCATCAACAAGAAACCTTTTGTTGCACATAATGTGTCTTGCTGAAAAATTTCTCCATCTTCGTAGTCTGGCAGACTGTAGTAAACTAATATAGTTCTAACTGTTTATGTTTACATCAACTTTTACCAATTTTCTTCTACCATTGCTTTTAATGCAACCACCAGTATTATGTGTCCTCCATTAAATATTACCATCTTTGTGGTGTATCTTGCATTGTTTTTTTCCCCCCACTTCTTACATATTCTCTTGCATTGAATGCATCTATTTTGCATTCGTCACTAAAAATTATTTTTTGCCACTTTTTTTAGCATCCCATGTTATATGTTCTTTTGACCACTTCAGTCTCTATTCTGATGTTTTTTTTTGATAATGATGGGATTTCTTTTGGTGCTATATTCCTGTTCAAGTTGTTTTTCATAATACTCTGGATACTATATCCACTGAAACCTAATTGTTAAGACTGCATATGCTCATTGAGTCATCTTCCTCTTCAAAGTCACAAACTTCATTTTTTTCAGCAGAAATTTTAACCATAATTTTAGTGATAAACAAAACAAAACAAGCTGATGTTAAAATACAATAATTAGCAAAAAATCTTACACTCATATTAGTAAGATAGAACAATTCCTACTTAGACATTAGAATATTATTATGTCAGATCTTTCATTGGCCTTTTTGCATGGCCTTTTTTCAGCTTATAAAAGCATATTGTTAAACAATTTTAACTTAATAAAATAAAAGCAGCATTTTATGTATTGGGCCAAAACTTTTGCATGCTCATGTATATGTAAAAGTTCTTTTTTTGTATGCAATTATTTGTAATAAAATTTAATTTTGTTTTATAGCTTTATTTTATTTTTATAAAATAATTTTAGACTTAAATAGTTTAATAGGGAAAGAGTTTTAACTTGACATTTCACTTTTAATTTTAACCTGCAACCTTAGAAATAATACTATCAGATCTCGCATATAAATAATGAGTGATTTTCTAAGAAATAATATTAAGACTGAAAATGTTGGGGTATATAAACATTATTATCAATAAATAAAAAAGGATTTAAAACTGCCAGTGTATTTTGAAAATATTTTATTTCTAATAAAGCATAAATGTCATTCAAAAAGAAATAAAAATGATTCAGAGTAAATCTTCCCAATCTGGAAAATAAATGACATGAATGCTAAATAACAATCTTGTTTTCTGGATTAATATTAATCTCCTTTTATTTCATAAAATCCTTTACATGGATTTTAGATTCCGAATAAATATCAACTATGAGAAAAGTTACAATATTCTAACTTTTAATAAAAACTTTCTGCAGAATATATTTCAATTAAAGATAAAAATATGAAGCCATCAGATTTGCTAATATAAAAAAAAGGAATTAATGTTTTAATCTGTCTGTGGATTAAAAAAATACCCCAGTTAAGATGTCCATACTGAAACTAAATTTGATTGTACTATCATTCATATAAAAAACAAAAAAAAACAGTTAAAAATATTTATTATTATAGTTATCATAAAATGGAATGGTTGAAGTCATTATTTTTGTTAAATTTGGAATGTGAATATTATAAAGGATTAAATTTTATAAAGATTATTAAAATCTATTTTAAACTCAGGAAAGCAATCATTACTAACCAGGTTTTTGTTATGGCTTTCCCCTAAGCCTTTCTATTTGAATCTGTTGACATTTTTTTCTAAGATTTCTCAAATTCTGTATTACTTTAAAAATAAAATATTTGCCCACCACTAAAGATTAACTAATTGCTACCATCTCTTATACATGAGTCTATATGAATTGAAAAAAAAAATGAATGCATTAAAATTGATCTGAGTAAAAATATTTTCATTATAATTTTTTAAATATTCAATTTTAATTTCAATGGTATCTATTTTATTTAATTATTTTAATCTTAATTTTATTTTCCTTTTTCCTATAAGTGTCAGGTTTATGAATGCAAAAACTTTGTATTTACAATGAAAATTTAGAGAAATAAAAATTGACTACCTCATCATTATTCATAGATTTCAAAGTCTCTTAATCTTTTATGGCCAAAATAATTTTTTTATTTTAATTCATTGCTATATATATATATATATATATATATCTATATATATATATATATATATAAAAAACTTATGTAAATTATATTAAATTTACATAATTAGTAGGTTTTATTTAAAAAAAGCTAAATGATTATGTAAATAATTGTGTGCATCTGTGTTTTGTCTTTACTATCAAATGATTAAAATATGAATTGAAATGAGTAATAACACATAATGAATGCTCCAAAAGTAATTCCTCCTATTTATATCTATGGAAAGTAGAGTAAAGACAAGGGGCAATTGTTCCCTGTAGACAATAACACTGTTGAATAGAGGCCAGTGTTATTGTGCTCCTTGTATTTCAGCTACAAAATAATATTTTTCTACATTTTCAACATCGTGGCTATTTATTTTTGAGATGATCTTCATTTCATAGGTTGACAGCTGTGCAGGTCTGCTTAGAACATGGTATCACACATTGTTGTCACTGCTGGGATGTATTATCTACTGCTTAACTGTGCTCATATCAATTGTTTTGGCTCTTTAAATGTTCAACTTGGAAAAATTCCAGGATACAAATCTACTTCATCTCCTCTTTCATGTCAGATACCAGACTGCTCTCAATAGCAATAAAAAAATAATTTGGGGTTATTGATAGAAAGAGTCCCACCATTGCTCCAATGTCCATTATTGGCCAGCATAGTAAAATAGAAGGTATTACTTGAGGAGCAAATCTTATACCAAATATTATTCTTGATAAATATTAATCTTGAGATAATAGAACTAGTTCTTGCATATATGTTTCATAAAACTGAGAGGTAATCAAATATTTATCTGTATACATTTTCAGTAGTTCAGGGTGCACTTGTAGAATAACTAAAACTCTGGGATGCACTTTAAATTTTAATAATGAAAAAATTAGTCATGAAATTTGACAATAGGAAAAAGAATAAAGTATCCTGAAATAAGATATTATATATTTAAGTATACCTGTTCTTGATTTGCTTTGATAATTTTTTGAATATTAGGCCTTCAGGAAATGGAAAGGATTCTGTTTCTTAAAGATTAATGAATTTAGCGTCAAGTTTAAAATATCAGACTTGACTTAGACATGGAAGCCATGTGCTTGGTGTCCCTAGCTTTTTAAAAATAAAGATTGTGTTTTTTTTTAGTTTTTTTTTTTTTTAAATATAAAAATAATAAATTACTCTTCTGTTAACTTGGGATGCATCTGCTTACCTTTTTAGGGTGCATTAGTGCACTTGGACACGCAGCTTGAAAAATGCTGCTTTAGTGAATCATGTTTTAAGAATAACTGATTAGAATAATTACTAAAGTTTAACACATTGGTTTTCTAAATTATCTTTGGAGCTTGAATTTCATCAGGACAAATTTTATATTTTGACAAAGAAACAAAAAAAATGACACCTGAGTAAGACCAGTTATACATCATATGAAATGTTCTGATACAAAAAAGGATGAGGAAACTATTACAAATAATCTGTAGAATACTGACAATAAATCATTAAAAATTTCAGACAATGTGGTATACCTTTCCCTGAATGTAGTAGGAACAAATAAATGTAAGGACAGTTTGTTTTCTTTTATAAATTTTGTATACCATTTGTTCCTACAGGAAGCATAGTGTTTTGAAAATTATACCTACATTGATACAAGTAACTTTGTTATATATAAAATAGCAAGGTTTTCTCCAAAGTCATTTAGCAGAAAAAGAAGTCAAACACTGGAATTAAATTGCAAGATTGATTGTATCTGGAGATTTGCTATACTGGCTGGAACATTTCTTTCTGGCTCCGACTGGAGTAGCTTGTCTATTAGCAGGTTGGATGATGTAACTGTAATAAAAGAGGAATATTTAAACAAAACAAGAATCAATAGAATAAAACATCTTAAAATTGTTGATTCTCTCTCTCTCTCTCACACTCACTCACTCACACACGTGTGTGAGAGAGAGTGAGTATTGTTGGTTTTTAACTTCAATATATACTTGAATGTCTGTTGTGTTTATGGAGAGTTGTTTCTTTGGAAGGTGTCCATTTTGCTAGCCTTTCAAAAATAAAAGAAAACCCAAAAGCTGTAACCATACATTGACGGAGAAGTGGTCATACTTGCCTTTATGAAAAGAAGCCAAAATAATAGAGAATTCAATCAGCAGACCAATTACTGGCATCCAAATCTTGTAGGGAACAGTTAATCATAAAGGAACAAGTGAGGAATAGAGTTCCATAGGCATGGTTTAGAGATGTGAGTAGACATGCAAAGTTCAATCATGAAGCAAATGAAGAGTTTGGGTGGAGATAATTCCAAGAACATAAAGATGCAGAGAACCCAAGTGTGATATGCATGCTCTGCATTGGAACAAAGTTTGATAACAATACAGCACCGAAGGAATGCCAGAGGAAAGGATTGAAATGTAAAAGAGTAGAAATTGGTCCAAACAAACCATATACAATGATTAAAACATCTTGTCTTATAAAATTCAGATAAAAACTGATGTTATTTTTGTTTTAAAATTTTTCTCATTTTCATTACTATCCAGATTATTTTTTATTTTAAAAGAAGTCAGTATAAAAAAAATAAAAATAAAGTATACTTACATAAGGTCTCCATGCTTGAGACGTCGTTTAGGGGAAGGATTTAGGATCACATATGATCTTATATTTTTATCTTTGCTGTATCGATCTGAAAATATAAGTGCAAATTTTTAAAAAGGCATCATTTGGAGTTGAAGTAAAAATACAAATGTAAATTAACCAGAAAGATTATATGAGAATATTTTAAGAGAAACTGATGAACCTCAAAGAACTAGTCTTTGAAAGATGTTCTTTCTGTATGCTGGCTAGATTGCCACTTCACATTAGTTTCAACAACTTTTAACTTGGTTGATATTTTCTCTTTGGCTTCAAAATGATTTCAGCTGCCCAATTCTCACTTTCCAGGTTTGACTGATTTCAAAGGCATTTACACAGCATTGTGGGTGATGAATTGTCTTCCATCCTTCAAGCCCTCTCCCACATGCAGTATGCTCCTAGGCCTCTTGTTGCTCTACCACTATTTTCATGGCAGATGTTTGGACGAATTACATTCCTTGGTTTCATCAGTTTAGACCTTCATAGCTAGAACCCACCATGCCATGTACACACTGTTAACACACTCTTATTCTCTTCATATTCCACTGAGAAATAGTAAATTCCATGCAGAGAGCTCCTTGCCTATAACTGTTGTAATGTAGAGTGGACTCCCCCGAGGGGATGTTTTCCTGATCACTACAATCTTAAACTTTTCAAGTCAAGAGTAAACTAATCTATATTGTCATAATATGCATCCCTTGCTCTATTGCCCTACAACTCCCTTATTCAGTAATCCTCTATCTTGAGTGACACTTATATATATATGTTTGACTAACATTCTTGAAATTATTTTCTGTTTCATAATCAAGAATATGTTTAAAAAAGAATAATTTAATCCCAACTAAAGAAATAAAGCCACTGAGACAGGGGTTAGTGAGTGTGAAAAAATATAAGAAAAGGAAAAACATTATTAAGGAGTGAGAACAATAAAAGCAGGAATTAAGAAAGAAGATAATGATTGACATTGCACTTAAAACTTTGAAGATCAAATTGACTAGAAAGCAAGAAGCCAGAAGAGAGTTCAATGAATGAGAAGTGTGAGAAAAGAAGCTCTTATGGTTTACAACTACAAAATGATAAGACCTTGCTCCCAATCTAGTACTGTGCTTAAATTCATAAAATCTAGGTACCATAGAGGAAAGTTCATTAGTACAATTACCATGAAAGTAGGTGCCTCCAAAAATTTTCTTAAAACATATTGTTTTGAAAATTCTTGCAAAATCAAACAATTGTCAAATTTTATTGAAATTTTCAGAAATGATTGAAATTATTTGTGAAATACTATTTTTAGAAAATCTTGGTAAAAATATATTTTACATCTGTTAACCTCCACTTATTTAATTTTATGAAATTAAAATTTCAAGATCTATGTATTTATATTAGTTAAAACAGGGCTCCATGGAGAATTTAAATCATTGAATTGTTTTTGTCAAACAGAAACACCATTTACTGAAAATATGCTTTGAATTCTAAAATAAAAAATGCAATAAAACTATGACATTATTTAATTAGAAAAGCTTTTAATTGCTTTTATAAATAACATATTAAGGACACTATTAAGAAAATTTTTTTTTCAATGAATAATGAATTTTGACAAGAATTGTTTTCATTTTTTTTTTTTTTAATTTTAATTAGAAAAATTTAAGTTTTAAATTTTTTAAATTCTGTATTAATTTCAGCAGTTTTGATGATATTAGTAAGTGAAAGCTATATTTACTAATCATAAATAGAAAAGGTTAATACAAATCATCAAACACCAATATTTTTAAAATAATTTTGAATTTTTATTTTTATTATGTTGTTTTTTGTATGTACTGGTGACCATATACAACATTATCAGAAAATATGAATGATGACAATAGTAAATTTAAAGCTAAAATTTCTAAAATTCAGTATAACATTAGATTATGGAGAATATTGTCCTAAATTTTTAAGATTACTGAGTACTTAAAAATTAAATAAAAAATGTACTCACATCATTTTCTTCAGTTATATTTTACAAATAAAGTCTCTGTAGAACAACATTAGATCTGTCATCAGCTTGTCAAACACATAAACATGGTTACTGTCAGTTACAAACATAGCTACTGTCTTGTTAAAAAATTAATTTCTGCAATACCTGTTATTCTGTAAATAACATTTGTTCCAAATCAGATTAATTATACTTTAAATCAACTAATATTCCTCAAATAAAGTTTCAGAAAAGTACATTTTATTTTTGGAAGATTTTTTAATAAAGAAAATTGCATTGCGATGAAAGACAACTAAAAAAAGTTACTAATCAGATATTTTAGCAAAAAAAAAAAAATCCTTTCCAGTTTTTGAAATATAGCAAAGTAATTTGCTTATTGGAAATATTAAATTTAATCTATTAGATTGAAATTAAAACTAAAATAAGTGTGACACTATTTAGCTATGGTAATTGATTAACCATAAAAATTAAACAAGAAAATACTGAGAATGGAAAATAAGATACCCTGAGATTTTATTTTTACTTTTTTTTATTTTTTTTTATTTTTTAAAAGTTACTTTTTTCAAAAACCCGAGAATTGGCGTAAAAAGTGGACTCACAAAAAGGCCATATGCAAGCTTTTGACAATTGATTAATGATGTTTGTAAAAGTACTGGTTAAAGAAAACCCGAGAACAAGATATTTGAAATCACAAGGTTTTAGAAGTCGACCAGGCGATGAGGCCATGTTGATTATAAAAATTTGGGCATGAGAAAATATTCCGAAATATTTGCCAATACTTGGTGGAGAGAATTACCATTATCTATTTTTTTCGAAGAGGCCAAGGGTTCACGTAGATGTTAAACGCCATGAAGGGAATAAAATTGTGGCCTTTGACAATTGATTGATGATGTAAAAGTACTGGTCGAGAAAAACAGAATAACCAAGCATTGAGGATATGGTTTTAAGTGGCCATGTGTTGATTATCGAATTTTGGCATGAGAAAATATCTTGAAAGAATTGCTGATTTGAATATAAAGAGATTTTTTTTTCTGAGATGCCAAGGGTTTCCGCAGACCTTGACAATTGATTAATGTTGTTTGTAAAAGCACAGGTTAAGAAGACGCAAAGTGGCCAAGAATGTCAAAGATATCAGAGATTTTAAGAGACGGAACCATGTGTTATTTGTAAGAATTTTGGCCGGTGAGAATGAGAATTTTGTAAACAAAAATTCTAGTTTATAATTTTAATGAGGCCAGCTTAGCCACACCCGCACGGCCGGGATGCCATTGGTTGAGTGGTAGCAATGGTGATAAGTGGAGGTAATTTGATGAGAAAGGCGGGGAAATTATTAATGCCCACTGAAAGGAATTGATGTGAGGTACCAATGTGAAAAGGAGGGAGTTTGGGAGGATAGCTATCCTGCAACCTCTCCTCACGACTGAAGGGATCCCCCCATATATGGAAAATAATTAATTTTGGGAAGTAATCAATTTTCCTAGCCAGACAAGAAAGAGGTCCCTTGTCAGAAATCGGGATTTACCGAAAACTCCAGGCCACACCAGTTTTTGCTCGGTGTCCATATAAGTGAGCACTCTCGGGCAGTTCGCCAGTTAGTTGAGAAGTTTCAATCCATCAGTTCGAGTAACAGGGACCAGAGTGTTGCCTCGCAGAATCTGACTGAGAGATTCACAACCTTTGACTTCTCCTTTTCTACAAATAGCAAGTTATACTGATGAATGAAGCTAAGCCAGCACTTAAAAACTAAACCAGTTGACTTAGAAGACCAGAACTTGCCTAAGAAGCATAAAAGTGACACTCTCCGAAGAAACAGATTGGGAGAAAAACATACACTCCTGTATATAACAGACGGATAAAAGTTGATTTGTTTCTTTCAACATACTTGAACCTCTTGGGTTTTTATTTGCTTCTTTTCTTTTACGATTGTGCGATATCACCTCCAGTTTAGACTCATCTTACACTATGGCACAGTGCCTGATTGATCTTGTCTACCTAAGATCAAAATCACAATGTGAGTAGAGGTTAGACTTGAGATTGAAGTAGTTACTTTGGTAACCAGACATTGGAAGTGAGCTGGGAACAATGGAGCTGGTGTTGAACCAGTTGCATCTGGTGTGAAGCCATTTGAAATTGACTGACTATCCCACTTGGTACCCTGACCAAAGGATCCTGCTGGGCAGTGATGACCACTGATTGACCAGGACACAGGTTGGTGGCAGCAACTAGGAGTCAACCTCAAAATGCTGGTAGGAGAAATATCACAGTTTCGCACTGCGACTTGGAGTTGACCACAGGCTGACGATACAATGTCACAAAAGTTTGAAGAAAGATTTTTTTAATTTTTTTTTAAAAATTTGTTGACATCCCTACATGAAAGTATTCATAGAAAAGGAAAGCTATATTATGATGGTGGGAGAGTGACTGAAGCTGAGATGTCAGGACTAATAATATTGCAGATTCTTTGGATTTTATCAATGATCTCTAAATATATAGCAGGAGATAAATGTTAGTCAAAGGAATTTTTAAAAATTCAATGGTTTTGTGTTTTGTCATTGTCAGCATAAACAACAATTTGAGATGTGCTTGTTTTTTTTATACATATTTTATGCAAAAAGTTGATCTGTAGTTTTCATGAATGTATTGATGCTATTTAACAGCAGTTGTATAAATATAGGGAGTTAAAAGTGCTAAAGTTAAAATGAAGCACAAGCATTTCAGTTTTCAAACTATGAGTTAGTGTAAAATTAATTTTAATATTTAGTTTTCAGTTAGTTGATATTTCTTTTTATGATGAACTTTTATTTTGTTCTGAAGTTTGGTTCTGATTACACTGAGAAACAGGAAAAAATACAAGTCACCAAAAATGTTGAAAAGACCATTTGAAATATATCCTTTCAAAAATACAGAAATAAGGGAAAACTTGGAGTAAGAGGATTCACAATATGGCACAGGGCACAATCTTTTAAAAGACACCAACCTCTGTTGTAATAGCTCTGTAAAGGGCCTCTCTGCTCAAAGGGGATTTGACATAGGCAAATTCTTTAGGTTCTGAGGTGTGAAATTTGTTGTATAAATCTGCCTTGGATCTGTCACATCAAATTTATAACCTCTCACTGGACTGTCCTTTTATGTGATGTGAAAACTGCCCTGGCCGAAGTTGACACTCTGCTGTTTTCTTTTCAACTCTCTTCCCCGTCCCAACTGCTGATGGCAGTCCTTTTTATTCTCAATGAGGTCATAAAATTTGGCTCCAGCCCAAATTTTTAGGTGCTAGAAAAACTTGATTCCCATTGGCCAATATATATAAAATCCCCTTCTGAGTATTCAAAAGTAGATTCACAAGATCTTGCCACTTTGCCGCTTGAGCCTAAAAGGCCATAAGAAATGCACAAAATTTAACATTTTTTTTTTTACAATAAAATAAAATTTTATACTGCTTGCCTTCCTCATTATGGTTTTTATGTAAATGTTTAGTTTTCTATGTGGGGCAGATAATAAGTCAGTAGAATTATTTATAGAGAAAGTAGTAAAGAGCACTAAAGAACATTGTACGTCTTCATAGTTACAAGAATAGTTTAAAGAGCTTAATTGAGATAATGTTAATAAAAAAGCCAGTCTGTGTTGATATAGTAAAAAAAAGAATATTTGCATGTAAATTCTTTTAATTTTCTTGTAAAAAAAATAATGAAGCCAGCTGTCATTCTTACTATCCTTTGAATATTTTACTGTTAACAACAATTTTCTGATTGTCAGCAATATCTTGATAGCATGGTATTAGTCTCTAGAGTCCATATATGAAAATAACAGTGCTTCAACATAAAATTTTATTCTCTTCTTAAGAGAATGAAGAAGGAGACTCAATAATCATATATTGTAATTTAATAGTTTTATTTGGAATCAATCTACAGTAAATTTTACTTATATGAAAGATAAATAATATTTTTTTAATACTATTTTTCACCCAATACAGAGCCCAAGAGTCACTCATAGAGGGGGATACTGAATGAGATTGTTGTAGAGAAATGCTCTGAGTGGACCTACATAATTTCTTACCAATGGAAGGAGGATGATTTGATCCTGTGTATGTGGCATGGTGAGTTCTAGCTGTAAATGTCTGAACTGTTTGAACTAAGGTATGTAGCTCATCTGAACATTTGCCATGGAAATAGAATAGCAAGAGTCTAGTTGTAAGGTGGAAAATAATTCATCATCTACAAAGCTGCATAAACATTTTTGAACTCTGAAAGTGAAGATTGGACAACTCCAGCCTAGATATAACAACAATACTCTCTTTTTAGTCTGATCTAACTCTTGTAAACATAGAGCATGATAGGAGGAGCCAGTTATTTCTGGGGTGGTACAAGGAACCAACTATTTTTCCAGCCTCTTTAGCAAGTGATTGTATATATATGTTCTGCTTGAGGTCTGGAGTGAATTTAAGTCTCAATAGACATTCAAAGCAAGGAGGCTCATTGTGACTACAACTGTTCATCATGTTTGGTGAAAATTCAGGGTCTATTTGATGATGTTACGAGCTTGGTTTTAGAGGTATTGAATGTTAAAAGCCAGTTTTCCTCATTATTGATCTGTTTGGTAGAGTGGAAATCAGTTGATAGGCTCTGGTCATCTAGGTTTTTGGTGAAGAACCATGGTAGTGAAAGCAAAACCCCAAGTCGTATATGTAAACCTACCTGGATTAATTGCCAGAAAGCTGAGCCATAACTATACATTTCATCATGGTATTGAGGGGCCCTGCTGGAAACTATTACATTATTCAGCTCCTATTCACAAAATGGCAATACAGTAGCCTTGATATTATCCATCAGCTGATGGGATAGCTGCATTAGGAGTTTCTCTAAGGTTTAGATAATTGATCATCGGGCAGATAATACTAGCCTAGAGAAATGTTTACTTCCAGCACTCAAACAAGAAAGCATTGAGAAGAAATTGCAGGCATACCAACTGAAGTGAAACCATGAGGTTTACCTAGGAATCAAGGCAGCAAAACTTCTTGAGTCATAAATATCATGCCTAAATGGGGTGCCCAGGCACTGAGATAAGCTCGCTCAATTGCAAGGACTAAAGCACCCACATAGATAGTTGGGGGAGGTTACAAACTCTGCTCAGCTGTATTTTTTTTAATCATTCCACCCATGCAAGGCAATAATGCCACTAAGATGTAATAGGTTACTAGGAATGAAAGAGAATGATAAAACTTTGAGGAGAAAGAACAATAAAGGAACAGGATTCAGGAAGACAGATGATGTTGATTGGCATTGCATTTAAACTTTTGAAGATTGTAGGTGGCAAGAAACAAAAAAATCAGAAAGGAGTTCCACAGGTGGGAAATGTAAGAAAATATTAGAATAGAACTAATGGTTACTAGCTAGTTCAACAGTACAACGGTGAGATCTAGTTGCCAATCTAGTAGTACGCTTAAATTTCTGAAGTCAAGGTACCAAAGATAGCGCATTAGAACAACTGTCATGAAAATATTTATAGAAAAGACAAAGGGAAGCCACATCACACAAATGGGAAAGTGACTGAGGCTGAGATGCCAGGTCAGGACTGATTACATTACAGACCTTTCTTTGGATATTGTCAAGAATCTCAATATATAAAGGAGGAGCCCCAGACCAGATATTGCAGCAATAGTCACTGCTTTGATGAATTGTAGATTTATAAATGTGCAAATAGATTCCGATGAGAAAAATTATCTGGCATAACATTGTGAACCAACTAGCAGTAGCCCTAACCATTGATTCAATATAATCACTGCATTTCTTGTCAGTGAAAAATGTGAGCCCTTGAAGGTGCAAAAAGTTGCCCTCTTGGAGGTTAGCATCAACCATACTGATGGAACACAGAAAAGATTCTTTATGGTGATTAAATGATAGCAGTTTTGTTTAGGAGATGTTAAAATTTACAAACCATTACTTTTTCCAGTTAACCACTGATTGGAGGTCATTTTCAAGAGCAGCTGCTAGTTATACTTTTTTGGACTTATTGAACTTGCTACGAAGACAGGAGTAAATATTTGTGTCATCAGTTAGTTAGGAACTGATGACACCGTAACGGTCATTGATGATAAGAATAGAAGTTCAATGATAGAGCACTGGGGCTTTTGCATTAATGTGAAATGATCAAGGAGCATGTCTGTTCAATCCAACCTTCATTACATGATTTGTTGGGATCAATTGGGTTAAACCTTGAGCTTGTGGAGAAGGTCAGTATGCCAAATCCTGTCAAGTGCCTTTGCGATATCTAAATCCACAGCTCAAGCTTCACTATTCTTATCTAAAGCCTGACAGACAAATTCAGTAATAACTGTTAACACATTGGTAGTAGACCTAGAGAAATGAAAGCCATACTGTTTATCCAATTTAGTTATTTTTCAGTATTAGGAAAATGTTACACATTAACCCTTTTTAGAAAAAATATCTGATTACACTTGTGGTTTTTATTAGATAAATTAGCAGCATTTAAATTAATGTTACAATTTAATTTTTCTTTTTAGAATGTGGATTTTAATTAATTTAAAAAATATCAAATATGTAAAGACTTACCATAATCTTCAGCACTGATTTCTAGGCTTGACATTCTTGCTGTTACTATGCTTGTAATGTCAAGTTTATCATTAGTTGGCACCACCCAAGATGATCTTCGTCTAAACCTTGATGTTAATAACGTTCCTGTACCATTTGGTCTGTTTGAACTTGTTTGGTTTTTAACTAATGTCCCCTTGATAAAAAATACAAATTAATAAAAGAAAAAAAGACATTATTCATTATACTCTGTAAATAACATTCTGTATTTCATTATTGAAAATCCATGATATTTGTAGTTCATTTTAATGACAATTTCATTGACAATCTATTTCACTTCTAACTGATCCTCTTTAGCTGTAATGCATTTTGCAAATGGATAATTGGTAAGTTGCAAAAATATTAACAAAAGTTCTTATTCTACATCACTTTCAATTGTGCATGTCAATTGAAATAGTATGACGAGAAATATTGATATATCAATATATTTATAGACAAAGATAAATTGTATAGAAATATTGTCTGACATTCTGAGATGAATCATTGTTAGTATTCGAAATAGCATCCTCATATTTTTATGGCTAATGTGTTCTTTGTATGATCTCAGTCTGGTAGTTTTTTTTCTCTTATAAGTAGTTCCAGATATGGGTTTCAAAGATTCCTGCAGGCAGTAGTAATGAATTAGTTAGTTTGATAAAATTTGGTTATATGTTCCTATGATGTACAAAACACTACAAATATATTTTTCAGTTATGAAAGGTTGCCGCCATACCAGTATTTATTCCTTAAGAATTGTTTTTGCAAACTCATATATGCAGCTTCCCTCATATCCTCCATGGTCCTTATCTATTATTTCAACCTCTCTTTACAAATATAGCTACATAAATTCATTTTCATTAAATACCATTATTATTATTATTAATATTATTATTATTACCAACGGAATTATTGATAACATTAAAACTGTTTAATATTTGTATTTAGTATTCAGAAATAATATGTTGGTTAGTGACCAAATTTATGTTAACCAAATACTTTACCATTTCCTTACCACTCTTCTTGTCTGTTTTTCAGAATAAAATCACTCCTGGTTTATATTGGTCTTCAGAATATCTCTTAATATATAGAGAAAAATAACCAGGATCAAGTAGGTTTGTGCAGGCAATAGTGAAAAAGTGTAAAGCTGAATCTAATTTGATATTTGATAAAAATCTTAGGTAAGCCTCAATCATAAATGTAACCCAAATTCACAGATTTACTTTTGGCCATATTTTATTTTGAGATTATAGTAAATATATGTATATAATTGTATTCTTTTCCTAAGTAGTTTTAGGTTTAATATATATAAATTTATATATACATGTGTATATATATATATATATATATATATATATACATACATGTGTATATATATATATATATATATATATATATATATATATACATGTGTATATATATATATATATATATATATACATACATGTGTATATATATATATATATATATATATATATATATATATATATATACATACATGTGTATATATATATATATATATATATATATATATATACATACATGTGTATATATATATATATATATATATATATATATATACATACATGTGTATATATATATATATATATATATATATATATATATACATACATGTGTATATATATATATATATATATATATATATATATATACATGTGTATATATATATATATATATACATGTGTATATATATATATATATACATGTGTATATATATATATATATATACACATGTGTATATATATACATACATATATATATATATATATATATATACACATGTGTATATATATATATATACATACATATATATATATATATATATACACGTGTATATATATATATATACATACATATATATTATGTATGTATATATATATATATACATACATATATATATATATATATACAGATGTGTATATATATATATACATACATATATATATATATATATATATATATATACATGTGTATATATATACATACATATATATATATATATATATATATATATATATATATATATATATATATATGATGAAAATGTGGAAAAGACAAAGTAAAATCCGAATATGTGAGTTTACTGTTTTTTATTTATTTTGTTTTTTTCTGTCAACGTCAGACGTTTCGGTCTAATAGACCATCTTCAGGACATGGTTAATGGAGACATATTTATATTAAATTTAAGTTAAATGAAGAGATGATATATACAGGACTAGTCAGAAACAGAAAAACTGAAATTCTAAAGTCAGAGTATTCTTTCTTGGATTCGGTTATGCTGGCGCCGAATCCAAGAAAAAA